>JARHVA010003106.1:637500-880000 GCA_037957365.1 Torreya grandis | reverse complement strand
AATTGATAAGCTGAGGTATGGTATGGAAAGTTGGATACAAAGTTACTAACACTTTTTTCAATTCACCTAAACTCTTTTGACTTATATTGGATTTTAATCATTAGGGTAGTAGTAAATATGATGGAAATAGCTCCAAATATATAACATTAACCTCTTTTATACATGTTGAGAATGTATACACTGTTGAGAGTAAACTACTTGATGTTATTATTAACCTTCTAATGATTTTATGGTTACTAACATTAGCATAGTATTGAAATAATTGATAAGAGGTGGATGGAAATTATTACCATCATTTGATTAAAGGTATATGATATTACTATGTCTATAGAAAAAGTTATAAGGATCATATCTTATTTCATACCTAGTTTATGTTGGCAATGCATTGTTTTAATTTTGTAGATATCTTACCTAAATCAATTCTCTATTTGAGGTATGATAAGAACTACTTCAAATATGATTATTTTGAATCATTCTACTCATGCTTATGATATAAATTATATAGCATTAAGTGACTTAGAATTTTGTATCATTTTTATTATGATCTCTTTTGCATAAAATAAATATGGGATGTTCACTATGCCTCAATTGGTAATTAGAACTATGAAAATAAGATGATATAAATATTCTTAAATTGATTAGAGTCTTTCCATGTTTTTAATGATTGGAAAATCAGTTTGAGATCATATTCATCATATGTTGGTTAGGTGCATTGTTGTTCTATTCTTCAAAAGTTGTTTGAGTGTTCATTATCTTGTTTTGCCTATAGGTTTTATATAATAGATCATGGTTGATTCTTCCCTTGAATAAGGATAGTTGCATCAACATGTATTAAGGGTTACCTAAAATTATTTTATGTGTAATTATTATTTTTTGATTTCCTTATTCTTATTGAACTTGACTTATTAAAATAGAATTTAAAATTCAGAATATTCACTTGGGTGGAAAGACACATTGATAGCTTTATGATGACATATTTGTTTTCACCCATTTAGTGCAGGGATTGTTATGCAAGTTGGATATTTTTTTATGAATTTCATTTTCCTATTTACCTTTATCACTTTCTCAAGTGTGGTAATCACCGTTGTTAATCCATGAAGTATTTTAGGATGATAAAATTGTTGGTTGAGTTTACTATAATATTATAATTATTGTAGTTGACATAAATTATATTGATTCCCATATTCAAACATTTGTATTTGTATGATAACACGATGGTTTCCTTGTGCATACACCTTTAGGATTGCATACATATTCATATTTTAAAACTATCAAACTTAAAAGGTTGTGTGGGTTATTGTATCAATCTTATTCTTATAATATTGAGACTCGGTGGTGTAGTCTTTGGTATGCAACAACTTTGGTATTTAATAGTATTTCATTTATACTTATAAATAACATCCTTATATTAAGGATTGATTATGTTATATTATAGTTCTATATTGAGTGATTCAACCTTGAGCATGGTTAAATTTAAGCTATTAGAAATTCCCCTATTTTGAAAATGGTTACCCATGTAGTTTGTGAAATAAAGGCTATAATAGCCATAGATGGAATGTGTGTGTGTGTGTGTGTGTGTGTGTGTGTGTGTGTGTGTGTGTGTGTGTGTGTGTGTGTGTGTGTGTGTGTGTGTATAATGTTATTCAACAAGCCTCAAGAAATTTTATTATGTGGTGTGAAATGATTATGTTACTCTCTTTCTTGTTGGTTAGTTGAGAGGTGTATGTGACATTCCTTTCATATATATATTTTGGCATTCTTAATCTTTTGAAAACTTATTTATTAAGTAAGAAAGTGCATAGATTAATTTAATATATGTATACATACATTTTTTCAATAAGGTCACATCATGTTAATAATTGATGGAAATTTATATTGTAAACACACTATGTTATGGCCTTGTGAAAACTTATTTTATGATGCTATTTTCAATGGTTTATATTTCAACATTAATTTGTAAATATAAATTAATTTATTTACTTGTCACATGATAACACCCTTGCTAATAATGAATAATAATACAAGAATATTCCATTTTTATAGTATAAATGTCAAGCATTAGAAAATTGGTAAACTAATGAATCAATTAATATTATCTTATTAGGTGTGAATTTAACCATGATTAATGGTTGTGAGTATGACTTATGGGTTGGAGCTTCCAAGATCAACTTGATTCTAATTGGAAAATTACTCTTGGTATGTATGGATTGACCATGTGAAAGTAGTATGTTATTTGGCAGTTGGATATCTATTCATACAAACCAGAGCTTGGCTAAATTTATGATATTGCAAGTAGCCTAATGGTTGAATTATCATCCAAATAAGTCATTACTCTTTTTGGTTAAATCATTCATTATTATTATTTTAAGGAAGCTGAATGAACTATTAGTGTGAGGTACTTGTGGTCATGTAATTTATAAATATAATTCTAAGTAGGTAGCACTATTAATGTTGATCTATTTTAACAACCAGTGATTATCTCATATTGGGTAATAATCCCATATGGATGAGTCCTTATTTGTATAATGGGAAGGCTAAGGATCTTGAGTCCCTTTTAGCATGTGCACTTTTATTTGGTGAACATTAATAGTTCATGCTGGTTAAAGGTTATGGTTATCTAATGCCATGGTAAATATTATAAGGTTAACATAAGCCAATGCTTGGATTGATGGTAGCATTGGTTCTCCTTAAGTATTTGTTACACCTATTATGGTAACTCCCTTTTATCATAATTATATATTTAATTATGGACAATAAGATGAATCACTAATATATTAAATCTTAATCTGGGTCATTAACCTTATTTAAGGATACTTGAGGGCTTGAATAAATATTCTTGCCTCGTGAGTAGCCAAATCATAACTGTATAGGATTATTATTGGATTCTTATATTGGGTTGAGGATCCTTAAGTGGTCCGATGGGGAAACTAAGTGCCTTATAAAGGTTAAAAGGTTATTAGCATGGATCCACACACTAATACCCCTCGAATAGTGTATCATCCTTTAGGAAACCCCTATCTCTATAGAATCCTCTAGCGATGATCATCTTTTCATAACTATCTCATTGACCCAATCCATTTATGGGTTGTTTGCTCATCTTGTATAGTATCATGATGACTACATCATTCATGGTAAGATGATGTAGTGGGATATACACATGGTTTTATTGTGTACTCTATTAGCAATTCCCAAATTTTTTGGGGGGTTGTTTCATTTGATATCATAGCTTATGATATGAGTGTTATTGAGAACAATGTTTACTTATGACACTTGATGGAAGTCAAGATCAATATTAATTCATTTTTACCACTAAATTAAGTTGTAATTATTGTTTGATTCTCATCAATTGCTACTCTAAGTGAGGTTTAAAAATGGCAGTATGCCTAGAAGGTTATCTTATGATTGACCAATAAAGGATAGAGTTAAATTAGATGGTGCTCATGTTGAGAAAATCATAGACTTGGGTGGTCTGATAAGTAAAAAAAAGTCCTCTTTAGGGATGTAACAACTTGAGAAGCCATTCAAAGCATGGTTTTAAATAGGAACATGTGTTGAGTAACCATGAGAATGTTTTCTAGAGGGTTGTCCCAAATCTGAGATGGGTTATGAAAATAGATTGGACTACATGTGAGGGTTTTGATTGTGGTTAAAAAAGCATCATTGAACTCAAGAGGTTCCTACCACCTACCTAAATAGGTAAAAAATATGTTAATGCAGTTGATGCATGACTGTGTGTATACCTGAGTATATCAACCTACAAGGTGTAATAACTAATGTGATTGAGTTAGTTTTGTTGTATAATGTTGGGTTGATGGAAGTTTTATTTTTACATGATGGCCATTACTCTTTGCCTTTGCCTTGGCTAGGTTGACCCTTCCTAATTTTAGCTGCATTCGAGCAATCTTCACTTGTCAACCATTGGCTTGTATGCGTAGGTCAATGGGAGATAAGTGGTAAAGACTTCACTCTTAGAATAAAATAAAATAATTTTCAATATATTTTGATGGGTTGTATGTGTAACCCATCAATATATTATTAGAACATTATGAACCTGGGAGGACCAAGAGTTTACCTCTAACCTGGAGGGCTAGATTGGGTATGAAGAGCTAGTTTTCTTGGGTAAACTAGTCAAGCTTGCATTTTCCTCTTGCTAAGGGAATGTCTTGAACCTTTGAGAGATATAAATCATGAATGGTGGTAATAACTATTTCTAGCCTCATAAGTAATACTACTATAATTCATTGTTTAGTAAACTAAATATCTGATTTAGTTATTGAAAGGAGTTTAATGCTAGAATTAAAGAATTATCATACCTCTTATATGTTGTATAGTTGTAATTGGAGTAAGAATGTATCCATAAGTTTAAGATGATCCTAGTTGAACAAGGCTATTTCAAGGAAAGTTTTCTTTTGAAAAATAGTGATGGTAAACATTGGTAAAGGTATGTTAAAATATTACATGTATGCAACTATTTTGTATGCAACATTATATTTATATTAGTTCAGTTGACTGATTTGTGCCATGCTAGAGATATTTAACATAAATAGCCTTGTAAGGAATTATTAGATCCTCTATGGTTTAGAATAAACATCAAAGGTCAATTCCTTACTTCTTTTGTTTATTTTATCAGTACTCATTGTGGATAAGCTATAAGTTTATGTAGCTATAATTTATTTAAAACTAGGGAAAGCAATGGTAAATTCTTCCTTGGATTGTGTGTTACTACACTTAATTAGTTGTATCAAAGTAAAGAAATTGTTAAGTATTATGTTTAATGCTTGGGAATTTTTTTTGTTCCAAGTAATGGAATTATAAGCCAAGTCTAGATAGGGTTTCAGGTTGAAAACTCTAATATGGTTGGATGATTAAAACCATTATAATCTAGAAGTGAACACGTATTATGTAGCATAATACTAAGGTGCTAAAAATTCATGCATTTAAGCTAAATTTAGGCATGATTTCCTATGTGCATTTGGCCCTTTAAATTGAAAGAAGGAAATTTTTGTTTTGTCACTCAAAGGGATAGAAGCTATTGAGTGTGTGGATAAATTTTGATTACATGATGTGGTTATTTTTATCATGGATATGTTTTAATCCCATAAGAAGACTATGATGCCCCTGGTTATGTTTCACATTCATGTGGATGATTATCTAATTTTGGGTTGAGTTTTGGGTATCCATGAGGATGTTATGATGATCATGGATATATATTTTACATCCATGAGGATGTCATTTTTTATTGTAACTACATTTATGGCTGTAGAAACTATAATTTTTATGATGATGTTATGATATTAACCTATAGTGTTGGCTAAGTTCATCTTTTCCCTGAGATTATAGTGCATTAAATCAAGTATTGATAATCAAACTTTGACTTATTGACATGATTCAATTGGAAGGATAGTGATAGAGCTTGTTGTTGGAATCATGAAACCTTGTTTAATGATCATTGGTGGCTTGAATGGGTGGGCCATCTTATGATGATTGAGGTATAATAATCCTTGGAGGTCCAAGAATGTAATTTAAGATTGGAGGGCCTAGTGGGTGAATACAAATTAAGTTCTTGGGAATGTAAGGAGGTTTTGGGGATCTCTCATTGTTAATAGGTAATGTGAGCCATCTAATCCACAAATCACAAATTTTGTTGGTAACTTTTTGAGACTTATGGATAGAGATTTATGGGATATGTTGGAACGCACCCTTCCTTAAAATAAGGTATTGATGAACTTGAGATCCCTAAAATTGAGCATGATGTTATATGTTAGATATATATGTCATCTTAAAATACATTTGAACATTAGGTAGATTGATGAGGACCATGGACCCTTTTGCTTCACTTATGAGTGTGTTTAAGTAATGTGATGTGAAAATGCCTTGGCATAATTTACCAATCCTTTAGATATATA
Source organism: Torreya grandis (assembly GCA_037957365.1). Taxonomy (NCBI): domain Eukaryota; kingdom Viridiplantae; phylum Streptophyta; class Pinopsida; order Cupressales; family Taxaceae; genus Torreya; species Torreya grandis. The sequence goes on along the minus strand of JARHVA010003106.1, from coordinate 874,094 downwards.
TGTGTGACATAGTATTGTGTTTCCTTTAGTGCATGCAAATTATTGTATATCATGTAAACATTTTACATTTTGTTGGTTATATTAATCAGGTAAAATTATAACTTTTTTGGCTTGTGTGAATTTAACTAGTTGTAAAACTCCATAATTCCCTTGATATAAGTATCATTATGTATATGATTTTATGATGTGATGTGATCATGAACCACCTTGTGATGTAATTTTTCCTTCTGAGATTAGTCTCTTATAGCTAAAAATCTACCAAGCTATAGTGAATGTGTTACTTAGTTGGATCTCACATCACTGCTCTAGCTTTAAACTGTGATGCAAGTATGAGGTTTAGGGTGAAGAGAGCATTATATCCATAATGATTAGAATAGGTACATGATAGGGAGTGGAGTCTCATGTGGGCTAAAAGCCCACTTTTTCCCTTTACGTGAAGTAGCCACTTGATTCATTTAGTTTGTATACCATGAGCGCTAAAGGATGGCTGTGGGATCTTTAAGCATAATGGTAACCTCTTGGATTGAGTTATTCTTCAACTACCTCTTTGAGGTTTTTGTACAAATAACCTTGTGAAATTTATTATCTAACCTTGTAAAAACACTATTTGGTCCTGGAAAGTGGACTTTTATATAAAATCAATAAGACTAAACTTGCTGAAATACTATCACAAATTGACTTATAAAGTCAAGTGTGTTGTGAATGAGGTAATGGTTGAATCACCTAAAAAGAATGTTCTAGAATAAATGTTATGATTTATTGGCATGTGTTGACTAATAAGTACAACCATGTTATGTACAAGGTATTATTTATATATACCTAATATTTTTTTTTGAAATGAATATTTTTGATTATTTTTCTGTCAATTTTATGTTTAGGAGTAGTGTAAAGTCCTGATCAAGTGGATTATAATTTTTTTTATGTAATTTGTTATGATGACATGAGGTAAGTGCTATGAGATGGTAGGATTTTAATCTATGTAACCATTATGTGAGCTCACAACTTTATAGATAGTATTTTGAAAACTTTGGGGTTGCATGTGAATGTCTGGTATGGCTTGTTTAATGTTTTGTGTGGTTGGTGTAGGATGATTTACTAACCCATGAATGGTGAATGGTGAAAGATAAGAAACCATGGATTGATGGATCTATATTCTTGTTGATATTTTATGAAGAATGTTACCGATAAGGTTTACATGTTCAACATGTATTGTGTAGACTATAGTAGTATGGTTGATATTATGATTTACATTCTAAAATGAACGAAATAAATTATACATGGATGATACTTTAAGTGGTGGCAATACCACATATTTGTATGATTTCGACATTTTTTCACACTTTGAAAAAATAATATAAGTTATGAGTATAAATACATACATGTGTGTGTGTGTGTGTGTGTGTGTGTGTGTGTGTGTGTGTGTGTGTGTGTGTGTGTGTGTGTGTGTGTGTACACACATATACATACATACATACATACATACATATATACATACATACACATGTGCACACACGCACACATACTCATAATTGAATTAATTTATGCATGAAGCATAATTTAAGTGGTGGAAATACCATGTATTTGTATAATTATGGCAATGTTTTGCACTTTGCAAAAATAATATAAGTTATGAGTATACATACATAAATATATACACACATATATGTATGCATGTATGTATGTATGTATATATATGTGTGTGTGTATGTACATATCTTTCTGTATATATATTATATATATGTATGTATGTATATACATATGCATGTGTGTATGTTTGTGTGTGTGTGCGTGCGCGCGCGCGCGCGCGCGCGTGTGTGTGTGTGTGTGTGTGTGTGTGTGTGTGTGTGTGTGTGTAACTTAAAAATGTTGTGGGAAGACAAAACCTCAAATCCAAGGATTTTGTGAAAATCTGTTGGATTGACTTTTAGGCAACTATTGTTATGAAGTTGTTATTTATGTGTTAATATTTTCTCACATGAAAGGAAAGGTTTTTTTGAAAACCAATTTTTTATTAAAATTTTGATCTTGAATTCATGATTAAGAGGGTAATTCTTGAATATTTTGTTTTTCATGAGATAAAAATTGTAAATTATGGTTTAAATAATATTGAAAAACTCTTTTGTTTTTAATATTGAAGTATTTTTGGTAATGGTAGTCTAGAATGTATTCTTTGGCATAGATTAATTAACTTTCTAGCTACATAGGTGGCTAGAAATCAGGTGATGTTCAATAGTACTACATTAAAAATAATAGTTCACTAATAGTCTTGCCAAGGTAAGGGTAAAATTGGGCCAAAAAACTTATTGCTATAAGTGTTAATATTTTCCTAAGTGAAACTATGACGTTGTGAGGCACAAAAAAAAGATTTATATGTTATCTAAGTAAAATATTGTATAATTTCATGGTTATAGTATAGGTTCATGTAACACCTCATTTTTATCACATTGACTTTACCAAGGAAACCAAGCCAAATTGAAAGGATGATTTTCTAGCCTAGCTAAATGAAGGGCATGATTATTCTGGAGGTAGCGTATGGATTTCAATGAGGTAGTATTATTTATTTACTCATGATGTGAGTTTGATAAATCTACTTGTTAAACCAAGAAGGTAAGGTATATGAAAATATCCTTGTTTAGATGATAGACTATGCAAGTGCATAGTATACATGACTTTTATGTTGATAATAATTGATAAATTTATCAATTTGGTTATTTATATTCTTAAGTTATCTGCTGATTCTTGTAATGTGTATATGTAATATCCCCATTTAATATGGAATATAAAAACACGAAAAGCTCTGATACCACTGTAATATCCCCAACTAATAGGGACTATTGAAAGTCAAAAGCTCTGAATTGCTTTCCTGTATTTCTACAAAATATCTTCAAATAGATAAATAAAACATAGTATAATCTCTTATTTATTTGCTCATATGCTTACAAATAGATGTCCTCTATCAAGTATATAAAGAATGAAACAAATACGGCCTTAATAGCCTGAATATTCCGTAATCTAGGAAATAAATCTGAATCTGGTACGTCTCGGCCTGCTGTGTCAAAAACACAGTCACCGACATCGGTTATACTGCCATCACCGGTCGACTTGGGTTGTCACCCTGCCGATGTTGGTTATAGGTTGACCGATGTCAGTCTCTGTAGGGCTTTGCCTACTGATGCCGGTGTCTAATCTTTCCGCTGATGTGTACGGATTTTCACGGATCTGTACGGACTTCGTACGGCTGCTAAAATAGCTTGAACCTGATCTGAAGAACTATGGGCCAATACAAAAGATCTATATCTAGATATTTATTGAACCAAAACCCAAAAATAAAGAAATACCTGTGAACCCTTGTGATAACTTCTGTGTGATGTTATCTCTCAATCTTGTAACCCTTGTGATAACTTTTGTATGAAGTTATCTCTCAATTTGGCAATACATCGGCTGATCTCTCACAACCTCTGAATCGTACACAATGAAGAGTTGACATTCTTCAATGCTAATGGAAATCTGTGATAACTCCTGTATGAAGCTATCTCTTAATTTGGCAATAGATTGGCTGATCTCTCATAACCTCTGAATTGCACACAATGAAGAGTTGACGTTCTTCAATGCAAATGGAATCCTGGAACCCTTGGCTCAGTCTTCACAGAAGAATTCTTAGCAAAATCAATAATCAATTCATGAATACAAACTCTCTCCCATGAGAAACCCTTATACCCTCCAAAGGTGTGCTTGCTAAAATTAGATTTCCTCAAATTAGAACTTGGGTTCCTTAAATTAGAATTCCTCATATTAGAACTTGGGCTTTAAAATTAGACCAATTCTTAAATTAGAATTAGGGTCTTAAAATTAGACCAAATAATTAATAATTAATAATTAATTAATAATTAATTAAAATTAGACCAAATAATTCATATTTGATTAAATCAATCAAATATTAATATCTCCCTTAATTCATGTCCGAAAGAGCTTGAACGAAAGCCAAATGTAGAAATTCTGCTAATCGAAGCCAAGCCAAGCTCCATCAAAACCCTCTATCCATCCTATCAACCTATGAGGGTCACATGATAGGCTAATCATCAACTCTGACGATGTCCACTAAAAAAGGGGACATGACAATCCGCCCCTCCTGAAGTTGCTTGTCCCCAAGCAATCGCGAAACAATGAATCACTTGATCCACTTGGATCCCAAATGTAGTCATGATCTACACTACTGTCAATCAATGTAAGCTCCTGCAATATCCTCTAAAATATAACCAAGAGGAATCCATAATCAAACCAGTGAATGTAACTCAACCAAACTCCAAGATCACATATACCATATACGCATTCCACTGTGCTATGTAGAAGGCACACTCCAATTCTACAACAACTCCCAAATGGGATTATGCCAAGTGTGGAGAATCCACACACTGTATCTCTACGGTGATCAACTTCTCTCATTAACTCCTGCTCTAAGTCACGTAGTGACAAACTGTCAACTCCACTTGCAAAAGATGATGCCAATCCATCCCATAATAGATGGTAAGAAACTAGGGCTGATCTACACCTGTGTGAAATCAAATCTTCTCTCTCTGGGTCAAAAGAAGAATAATGTGCATACCCCACCTCAAAATCCCTGGGAGGTAGCATAGTAGAAAGGATCACTATAATCTCCTCACCCAATCTACTAATAACACTAGTACCTCGGATGAGAACATCTTCTGTCACCTTATGCGAGTCCAAACAAACACCTACACTATCCAGCAAATACTCCATGAATGATTCAGTGCAGTAAAAATTATATGCGAAAGCATCAACATACTCCCCCACACACCACAACTGATCTCTCTGTAAAGGTAGCACAGCCAACTGTACTACACTATCATCCATGTAAGAAGAATCAAACTGGAGACTCGACTCCACTGGTATCCCAAACTCATCAAGATCAAGTACTCCCAAATCCTGAACATGTGTGTCATCTACAATAATCAGATCCTGGGACTCTTCTACAATCTCTACCATATTTGAGAGATCATCAACACTCAATGTACTAACATCTGAGCACACCTCCCCACTCTGAATGCAAGCATCAGACTCATCCTCATCTAACTCTAAAGAGGCTGTTGCTAAAACTATCTCATCATCACCATCTCCTATCTCATAAGAATCATGGGACATGCTGCTATCTTGTCTAACTGATCTGTAGTGATCCCTCCTCAGCTTAACAAAGCGATCAAAAGACACCCTCCCTCGAGCCTGAGGTGTTAATAACTCCCACTCCTCATTCGCTGCCTTAAGAGTGTCCCACTATTTCTAAGTACTTGAAGTCATCATAGATACTTCACTGATTCAGTCTACCCAAACTACCCAACAGGATGGCAAGACATTGGCTCTAATACCACTATAATATCCCCATTTAACAGGGAATAGAAAAACACAAAAAGCTCTAATACCACTGTAATATCCCCATTTAATAGGGAATATAAAAACATGAAAAGCTCTTATACCACTGTAATATCCCCAACTAATAGGGACTATTGAAAGTCAAAAGCTTTGAATTGTTTTCCTGTATTTCTACAAAATATCTTCAAATAGATAAATAAAACACAGTATAATCTCTTATTTATTTGCTCATATGCTTACAAATAGATGTCCTCTATCAAGTATATAAAGAATGAAACAAATACGGCCTTAATATCTTGAATATTCTGCAATCTGGGAAATAAATCTGAATCTAGTACGTCTCGGCCTGCTGTGTCAAAAACACAGTCACCGACATTGGTTATACTGCCATCGCTGGTCAACTTGGGTCGTCACCCTACCGACGTCGGTTATAGGTCAGCTGATGTCGGTCTCTGTAGGGCTTTGCCTGCCGATGCCGGTGTCTAATCTTTTTGCTGATGCATACAGATTTTCACGGATCTGTACGGACTTCGTACGGCCACCAAAATAGCTTGAACCTGATCTGAAGAACTATGGGCCAATACAAAAGATCTATATCTGGATATTTATTGAACCAAAACCGAAAAATAAAGAAATACCTATGAACCCTTGTGATAGCTTCTGTGTGAAGTTATCTCTCAATCTTGTAACCCTTGTGATAACTTTTGTATGAAGTTATCTCTCAATTTGGCAATAGATCAGCTGATCTCTCACAACCTCTGAATCGCACACAATGAAGAGTTGATGTTCTTCAATGCTAATGGAAATCTGTGATAACTCCTGTATGAAGCTATCTCTCAATTTGGCAATAGATCGGCTGATCTCTCACAACCTCTGAATCGCACACAATGAAGAGTTGACATTCTTCAATGCAAATGGAATCCTGGAACCCTTGGCTCAGTCTTCACAGAAGAATTCTTAGAAAAATCAATAATCAATTCATGAATACAAACTCTCTCCCATGAGAAACCCTTATACCCTCCAAATGTGTGCTTGCTAAAATTAGATTTCCTCAAATTAGAACTTGGGTTCCTTAAATTAGAATTCCTCAAATTAGAACTTGGGATTTAAAATTAGACCAATTCTTAAATTAGAATTAGGGTCTTAAAATTAAACCAAATAATTAATAATTAATTAAAATTAGACCAAATAATTAATAATTAATAATTAATTAAAATTAGACCAAATAATTAATATTTGATTAAATCAATCAAATATTAATATCTCCCTTAATTCATGTCTGAAAGAGCTCGAACGAAAGCCAAATGTAGAAATTCTGCTAATCAAAGCCAAGCCAAGCTCCATCAAAACCCTCTATCCATCCTATCAGCCTATGAGGGTCACATGATAGGCTAATCATCAACTCTGACGATGTCCACTAAAAAAGGGGACATGACAGTATACATTTTTTGAAAAGAGTGATAAAGTCTCTTTTTGATATATCATGATTAATGGTTGTTAATTTTTTGATGGGATGACTTCTCTTTAAGGAGTGGAGGATGTCATGATCTCACCAGTTGACATCATTATAAAACTAATTTGATAAGGACTAGTAGTTGTTATCTGGATCACATTCAAAATTAGACCTTTCATTTATAATTCAAATCTAATGAATTACACACACACATAGGTATGTATGTATGTATTAAAACATACATAGATGACCTTAGTCCTAAATATATATATTTGTGTGTGTGTGTGTGTGTGTGTAGATAAACATACATATATCCTTGAGGAGCTTAATCCATAATGTTTGGAAAGGTTATAACCTTATGCTTATGGTGATGTGCGTGTGTAATCAAAAGAGAATTTTAATTGTTTAAGATATTGTGTTTGCATTGAAGTCTAAATTCTTAGGCATTTGTAATGACCATATAAGCCTTGAAGACATGGATTCATACATTAAAGGGACATATGCTTGATTTTAAAAGTTTAATGCCTTGGTATGAGTTTTAATAGACTTTGTGTTATCTTAAGCATTGTTCATTGAAAGGCAAATAGGCGTTGGTAAAGCATTGGCTTAGTGTGTAAAGGAATTTGGCTTGTTGGATATTTTAAATGTGTGGGGGGGATGTTTAGTTAGGCTCATGGTCTTCATGGAAGGAAGGATTTTAGACTAGGAAGTGGTCATGGGCCATGGGGTAAGGCTATTTATTGAATGCCTATGTAGAAAATAAATAAAAAAAGAAGCATTGCATTCCTCCCTTTAACCGTGACCAAATTTGGACACCCTATATACCCTAATTTAGAAAGAAATAGTAAATATATGATGAAAGCTATGTTTCCTCTTTAATGCGAAATCAAATGTTGGATGAAACTTTATTTTGGTCATGGATTTATTCTAGCATTGGACTTGGCATAGTAATTAAATGGAAATTAGACTTTGCATTTAGGGTTTTGGTCGGTATATGTTTATTGACCACCAATATGGGTTGTTGATGGTAAAATAGAAGAGGAAGGGAGGTGATGGAGTTACAGAGAAAATAAAGGAGTTTCAGACTTCCATTTTAACTACCTCCTTATTGGGAAGGAGTAGCCATAATAAAAAGGGAGATGGATGACCACAGAGGGGAAAATAATGGTAGAGGAGAATGAGAAAACACAAGGATGGGCACAGGGGATTGAAATGACATTGCTATTGTTATATCTTGGTTTATGACACCATAGTGGAAGACCAAAATAAAAACCCTGTGTTATATTTCCAGGCATGTGCTCTTCTCTCCTCCTAAGTTTAAATTTTGATTTCTAAATTTTGTATTAATATTTACAAATGATTTGAAAACACTACTGGGTATATTCCCTTGTGAGAATATTTTATTATTCCCACCTGAGTATATGCCACAACCAGATAACATTAAGTGTTGAATTTGAAATTTATATGGAAAATTTTGGTCATCTGGGGTTTGAGAAAAAATAGGATATGACTTTGGATAATGTTTGATTTTCTTTTTTGGTTGAGTGGATGCCCACTTTGAATATGCCAAACTATAATAAAGGGTTCAATAATTACTTTGATGGAACTGGATTTGCATGGTTTGGTGAATTATATTATTTATGTTTTCCTTGGTGAAGGATATAACATGGAAAATTATATGTATTTTATTTTTTTGAAGGTGGAACAATTTTTTCCTTAATTTTTTACACCACTAATTGGTTGGAATTTTTTCACTATTAATTGGTAATTAAATACCTTTGTTTTTTAGAATGGAGTTGGCTAGTTGTGTTTGAATTCATTATACCATAGTGATTATATAGTTGTAGCTAAAATGGGTTTAAGGTTGATTTATTTTAAGAGTCATTTTAAAATGCTTCATATTCAAGCCAAAGACTATGATTTAAAACTTGTGTGTATATTTCTATATTATGTGCTAGAAATCATAGTGAAACTCCTTTAATTTAGACAACTAAAAATGATTGTAATGTTCATTATGTACAATTCATTTTTAAGTTGAGGTATGGTATGGAAAGTTGGATACAAACTTACTAACACTTGTTTCAGTTCAACCTAAATTCATTTGACTTATATTTGATTGTCCTCATATGGATAGTAGTAAATGTTATGGAAATATCTCTAAAAATCTAACATTATCCTCTTTTATACATGCTAGTAATATATAGACTATTAAGAGTAAACTACTTGATGTTATGATCAACCTTCTTATGATTTTATGGTTACCAACATTAGTGTAGTACTAAATTCATTGATAAGAGGTGGCTAGAAAATATTACCTTCTTTTGATGAAAGGTATATGATATTACCATGTCTATACAGAAAGTAATGAGGATCATATCTTATTTCATACCTAGTTTATGATGGTAGCATATCATTTTACTTTAGTATATATCTTACCTAAATACATTATTTGTTTGAGATATGAGAAAAATAAATTTAGATATGATTATTGTGAATCATGATAATCATGCTTATGGATGGAAATTATATAGCATTAAGTGACTTAACATTTTGTATCATTGTTATTACGATCTCTTTTGCATAAAATGAATATGGGCAATCCACTATGCCTCAATTGGTAACTATAACTGTGAACACAAGATAATATAAATACTCTTAAATTGATTAGAGTCTTTCCATGTTTTTAATGATTGGAAATGTAGCCTGGGATCATATTCATCACATGCTGGCTAGGTGCATTGTTGATTTATTATTCAAAAGTTGTTTGAATGCTCATTATCTTGTTTTGCCTATAGATTTTATATAATAGTTCATGGTTGATTCTTCCCTTGAATAAGGATAGTTGTAATAGTAGCTATTATGGGCTGCCTAAAATTATTTTGTGTATTGCTTTCCTAATTCAAATATTTATATTTATATGATAGCACAATGAGTTCCTTGTGCATATGCCTTCAAACTTACATACATATTCATGTGTTAAAACTATCAACCTTTGAAGGTTGTGTGGGCTATTGTATTAATATTATTATTATAATATTGAGTCTTGGTGGTGTAGTCTCTTGTATGCAACAAATTTAGTATTCAATAGTATTTCATTTGTACTTATAAACACCATCCTTATATTAAGGATTACTTATGTTATTTTGTATATTGAGTGATTCAACGTTGAGTATGGTTAAATTTAATTTATTAGAAATTACCCTATTTTGGGAAGGGTTACCCATGTAGTTTTTTAAATAAAGGCTATAGTAGCCATGGTTAGAATATGTATATATTTATGTGTTAATTTTATTCAACTAGCCTCTGAAATTTGATTATGTGGTGTGAGATGATTATGTTACTCTATTTCCTATTGGTTAGTTGAGAGGTGCATGCGACATTCTTTTGAGATGTATATTTTGGAATCCTTAATCTTGTGAACACTTATTTATTAAGAAATCAAGTGTATATATTCATTTCATATATGTATACATATATCTTGTCAATAAGTCCACATCATGCTAATAAGTATTCAAATTTTATATTGTAAATGCACTATGTCATGGCCTTGCGAAAACTTATTTTATGATGATATTTTTAAAAATTTATATTTTCACATTAGTTTTTGAATTCAACTTAATGTATGTCCTTGTCACATGATACTACCATTTCTAATATTCAATGATAATACAAGTGTATTACATTTTGATAGTTTAAATGTCAAGCATTAGCAAATTGGCAAACAAATTAACAAATCAATATTATCTTATTAGGGTGTGCATTTAGCCATGATTAATGATTGTGATTATGACTTATGGGTTGGAAATTCCAATCTCAACTTTATTATAATTTTCAAATTACTCTTGGTATGCATGGATTGACTATGTGCAAGCAATACATTATGTGGCAATTGGCTATTTGTTAATACAAACCATAGCTAGCCTATATTTATGATACTACAAGTTGCCTAATGGTTTAATTGTCATCCAAATAAGTCATTATTATTTTTGGTTAAATCATTCATTTTTATTATTTTAGGTAAATTGAATCAACTATTAGTGCGAGGACCCTATGGTTGGGAAATTTATAAATATAATTCTAACTAGGTAACACTATTAATGTTGATCCATTTTAATAACTAATGAATATCTCATATCAGGTAATAATTCCATATGGATGAGTCCTTGTTTGTATAATGGGATGGTTAAGGAGGTTTTGTCCTTTTTATCATGTGTACTTTTTCTTGGTGAATGTTAATTATTCATGCTGGTTAAAGGTTGTGGTTATCTAATTCCATGGTAAATATCGTAAGGTTGGCATAAGCCAAAGTTTGGCTTGATGGTACCATTGGTTCTCCTTTAATATTTGTTACACCTATTGTGGTACTTCCTTTTTATCAAAATTATATACTTAATTGTGGCCAATAAGATGACTCACTGATATATTAAATCTTAACCTGGGTCATTAACCTTGTTTAAGGATACCCGAGAGCTTGAGTGAATCTTCTTGCCTCATGACTAGCCATGTCATAACCGTATAAGATTATCATATGATTATATTAGGTTGAGGATCCCTAGGTGGTTTGATGGGGAAACTGAGTGCCTTTTAAAGGCTCAAAGGTTATTAATGTGGAACCACAAACTAATACCCCTCAAATGGCATATCATCCTTTAGGCAACATCTTTCTCTATAGAATCCTCTAGCAATGATCATCCTTGCATAAGCATCTCATTGACCCAATCCATTTATAAGTTTTATACTCATCTTGTGTAGTAATGTGATGATTGTATCATGTATGGTAAGGTGGTGTAATGGGCTCTACACATGGTTCTATTGTGTACTCTATTAGTAATTCTTGATTTTTATGGGGTTATTTTAGTTTTTTGGTCTTTTATAACCCAAAAACAATTAATTTTTTTGGGTCTTGAAAAAGGTGTATAGCCTTTGCAAAGGGCATACAACCTCTCAAAATTTCAATATTTTTCTCTTATATTTTCTTTACAAAATTACTTTGCATACATGATTGGGGATCTCTAAACTTAGCCTAAAACCAACCATGGAGCACATGGTATTTATGAAATTTAGAAGTATTTTCACCTTTGTCGACACATCTAATCAGGCAAATTTTATTATTTAAAAAACATTTAATGGATTTGTAGAGGGGAAAATGTAATTTTTGAATATAAATTTATTTTAATATTAAACTATTTTTATAATTATTACTTAATTTTAACACAACATACCTTAGTATGGACTATATACACATCATTAAAAATAATTCTATAAATTTTTAACCATTAATCAAAATTTAATAAAATTTATAACTGAGCAATCTATGAATCATTGGCTATGATTTGAAAATAAAATGTTTTTCATGAAGTTAATGTAAAAAGCTGCATTTGTACACTTGCAGTTCTAAATTTTATACTATCGTAACTTGTAAAATTATTTTTAAAATATATTTATTAAAAAATTAGTAAAAAATATCTTAACCAATCTTAGACATTTCATTTATGCATATATAAAATTTCATACATCAATTTAATTGTTTACTCAAAAAAGTTTGTCTGTACACAAGCAATGTCCTTATTTTTTCATTAAAAAAGTCAAGTCATTATCATAAATTCATTTATTTCACACACTTTTATCATATAGGTATTGGAAAAAAATATATTTAAAAACTACATTAAAAATCACACAATTCATATTCTTATGCCATTGTCAAACTCTTTTTTAAGTGCCTGTAACATTCTCTCCAAGTTCAACTACTATAATTTTTTTTTTAAATGTCATTTTATACACCCCTTTTATCCTCCATTATCTTGCACCTACCTATATTTAGGTCAAAATGCATCTAAACCTATTAATTCTTTTTTATACATTAAAACTATAATTCATGACATCTTTCTCTTTATTTAAATAATTAAATAAATCAAGTTTAATTAATTGTGCACACTTTTAATCCATATTTAGTTATTAAATCCATATTTTACAACTCACCCAACATTTTCTACCTTTATCTCCCATACATGTTGACTCACCCCAACCAATTCCACAACTTCCTCAACGACATTTGAGTCATCCTTTAAGGTGTCCAACAAACTGACCCATTCTTAGTGACTCGACTAACCATATTCATGTTTTTCTCAACCATTTGAAAATGTCATAATCTTCATGGATGGTGACTCATTAGCTCGCATATATATATATATATATATATATATATATATATATATATATATATATATATATATATATATATATATATATATATATATATATATATATATATATATATATATATATCATTCGATCTTTCATTCAAAAATCCATAAATAAGCATGAAATCCATCAATTTCATCATCCTACCTTATGCTAACAAAATACTATCGAATTCACAAGTGGATCCAAAATGAATCAAATCCATCAAAGAGTATTTTTGCATCAAAATGTTGTCCATTTTACCTTGAATTGGAAGAGTGGGTAGTCACAATTCAAAAAGAGCTAATCAAATTCATATTACAATGGAAAAAGCTTTTTAAAGCTAAGGTATAAGTTTGTATTGTTTATTTTATTTTTATATTTATTTTAGGTTGAATTAGTTTATATTAAGATTTCATAGCTTAATTTACATTTCTATATTTCCTTCAATTTATTTATAGAATTAGGTTTTTTTAATTCTAAAAAACTATTGTTCTGATGGATTAATAATTGTTTTATTATTTTTATCTTAGGTGAGTCTACAACTAGACTTTGAGAGGGATAAATATTTTGTAAATATGTCATTATATATTGTAGCATCCCCAGGGAAAAATATTTTTAGGAAATTTAATTTTCTATAACTAAAATAAAAATAGAGCTATGCTCATGTTTGTAAATTAAATCTAATTTTTGTATGAGTCTTGGATTTATGTACAAATATTCATATTAATTATAGTTAAAAAAATTTATATGCAAAGTGAAATTTTGAGAACACCAAAGTAATAAATAATATATGTATTTCTTATATTGTTTTAATCTTTTACTATGCTTTATATAGGCAATGTTGAATAGCAATTTTTTTTAGAACCATTCAAACTAGACATCTCATATAATAAAATTCTAAAACTTAAATATTTACTGAGTGAAATTTATTATGGATGAATTTGGAATGAACACGTATTTCTAATGTGACTCCTAGTCCTCATGGCTATTGTTATAAATGATATACAAAAATACTATATATGGTTGTTGGGTATAACTGTACTTACTAGAGAAAATATGTGTAATAAATAAAATATGAACCAAAAAAATAAATTTAATTAAATATTTTATTAATTTTATTACTCTAAACAAACATTTTATTGTCTCCCTTAATGGTGTCTATGATATGATCACATATCCAAATTAAATTAAATTAATGATAACATCTTTTGCACAATAACTCAAAGTCACAGTTGCTTTGATCTATTTAGTGAAGTAATATGTCAAAATGATAATATATTTGGCATTGCATGACTTATATGTAGGATTTATAGGCCCCATGAATTCAATGCCCCATTTTTCAAATGGTTTTATAGCCAAAATATAATTTAATGGCATCTCATCCCACTAGTTTGGTTTTCCTATCATCTAACAAACATCATAATATTTTTCAACACTATGAGCATATTTAAATAAGGTTGGCCACTAGAACCCACTTTGTACTATTTTTATTAAAATTATCTCACTTTCGAAATGTCCTTTAGCTACTCCTTGATGTACTTCTTCTAAAACCTATAGTATTTCATGTTCTATGGCCACTTTACTCAGAACCCCATCCTTTCTTAGCTTGTATATAAATTCATTAATTATATTGATATACAAATATACTATATGTGGTTGTTGGGTATAACTGTACTTACTAGAGAAAATATGTGTAATAAATAAAATATGAACCAAAAAAATAAATTTAATTAAAAATGATATACAAAGATACTATATGTGGTTATTGGGTATAACTGTACTTACTAGAGAAAATATGTGTAATAAATAAAATATGAACCAAAAAAATAAATTTAATTAAATTAGTCCTCATGGCTATTGTTATAAATGATATACAAAGATACTATATGTGGTTGTTGGGTATAACTTACTTACTAGAGAAAATATGTGTAATAAATAAAATATGAACCAAAAAAATCTATGTAAAAAAATGTCAATAAATATCATTCTCAAGGCATCTATATGATTTTGGATTTTAGAAATAAATGGAATGAGGAACCTTGAGAATAATATCTCTTCTCATATTTTACCACTACACCATAAACCTATGAATTTAAACTCAACCAAAATTATTTTACCATATTAACTTCTATTAAAAATACAATTTTATGAGTGAACACTATTACAAGACTTGAAACACATTTTTAAAAAATCGTCCCACCCTTTACCATTACACATTAATTTTCTCTCCTTTGGCATATTAAATTTGTAAATTTTTAAGGTTATACTATTATGATTATCCATAATAATAAATTTCATTCCGATTTGCTCCATATATTTCCAATGAATAGTTCTTTTTGGAGGTCTGTGTAGTAAAATTGGTTGGTTTTATTTAAGTTTCAATGATGTGTGTTAACAAAGAATCACTTTTGCTTTCATCTAAGAAGCCAAAATGTATTTTGAGGGGCATTGCATCTAAGCTTTCCAAATCTATTAAATGGTACTTATAAAACTAGGTTCATTTCTATGCTCAAAAAAATATTATTTTGATGGATTAATAATGGTGTTGTTTCCTTTAATAAAAAATAATCAATAATCATGTTGTTATTTGTTTCTTAGATGAGCTTCCAACTAAAGTCTGAAAGAAGAAGCAATATTTTATGTAAATATCAATTTATCTGTAACATCCCTAGGTGACAATATTTTTTGCTAATTTAATTGTCTATAACTAAAATAAAAATAAAGACATGCTTAAGTTTGTGAACTATATTTGATCACTGTATGAGTCATGTATTTATGTATAATTTTTTGTATTAAATTACAATCAAAATGTTTTTTATGTGTAATATTTTTTTTAACACCTTGAAATATTAAAACATATATGTATCTTCTTTAACATTTCCATATTTTTCTATGATTTATATGAGTAGTGTTGAATAAAAATAATTTTTAAAACCATTCAAACTAGATGTATCACATAATATAATTATGAGATTTAAATATTCACCAAGTAAAATTTACTATAAAAAATTATAGAATGAATATAACTTTCTAAAGTGACTCTCCATCTTCATAGATATTGCTTTAAATGATAGACAAAGGCCTCATACATGATTATTGGGTGCACTTATAAGTATATAAAAAAAATGTATGTAACAAATAAAATATGAACTAGAAAAACTAATTTAACTAAAAATATATAAATATAAATATTATATTATTATTATTTGATCAATTATTATTTAAAATTTAAAAATTAACTAAAATATATATCTTAAATAAATTTATGTGAAAGACACCAAAAAATATTATTCTCAAAATATCATATTTCATTTATTTCATAAATTCAATATTATAATATCTCTAAATATGTTTTATATGAAAAAAAATATATTGATTATAAATACATACATTAAAAAACTATAAATAAAATATTCAAAATTCACATTAATTATTTTATTATACATACATACATTAACCAATATAAATGAACAAAAAGATAGGTACTACTACTAATAGATTTGGATAATTAATTCTTTATGACTATTAATCTCTAGACGTCTATAAAATTTGTTTATAAATACTACATTACAATTAAAAAACTATTGGATACTATTAAATATGGTAAATATATTAAATAAAATAAGGTAGATATTGGTTATATATTGCACTAACCAACAAATTCATAAATAACTATTGAATACTATTAAATAAGGTAGATATATTAAATAAAATAAGGTAGCCTTATTAAACTAACAACAAATAGACATATATTAGGCTTGACTCTTGAGGACTATTAAATAATATATTAGGTTAGTTGTTACCTTAACTCTTGAGAATTATTAAATAATATATTATAGTTATCGATCTTAATTTTTGAAGGCTATAATAACTATTAAATAATATACGAAGATAGTTATCGACCTCGATTCTTGAAAGCTTTAAATAAGATATTAAGGAAAGTTTTGAGTAAATAATATTAAAGAATATGGTAGGAAAGTTTTTAGACTTAACTTTAAAAGACTGTTAAATAAGATATTAGAATAGTTATTGGTCTTTTACTCTTAAGATTATTGAAGATTATTAAATAAGATATTAAGACAATTTTTGGGTTCAAATTTTTTTTATAAATAAATATTCCATTAATCAATAAGTAAATCGATAATAATATTAAAGTAATAGTTGTCTCGAACTCTTGGCACTATTAAATAGGATGGTTGTTGGCTTTACATCCACTTTAAAATAGTGTAACATCTTCCTAAATTTTATAAAAATTATTTCCCTTTTAAATTAAGAAATTTATTATTTTTACCAACTTAATTTAATAAAAATTGATTTCTTTTTAAATTAAGAAAGTGTTAGTTATTTTTTTAGTACTTTAATTTTATAAAATTTGATTCTCTTCTAAATTAAGAAAGTATTAATTAAGAAAGTGTTAGTTAATTTTTAGTACTTGAATTTTATAACAATTGATTTCTCATAAATTAAGATAGTTATAATTTTAAATAAAAATAGTTGAAGTAGTTGAGAATAATATAACATCTTTGTCCTCCTAACTTAACAAATTTTAATATTTTTTAATATCTTAATTTTATAAAAAATAATAACATTTTAAGATTAAAAAAGTAATTATCATCTACAAACTTAAATTATTTTAATTCTATAAAAACTATACTTCCCATAATTTTATAAAAATTAATAACATTTCTAAATTAAGAAAGTTATCATTTTCTACTACTTTAGATTTTAAAAATTATTATTTTCTAATACCTTAAATTTATTCTTTTAAAATAATAATCTACTAAATTTTAATAAAAAAATATATTATATTAAATTCTAATAAAAATTGATTCTTTTAAAATAGGAGTTATTTTTTTACTAATTTAAAAATTGATTTCCTTAAAACAAATATTATTTTTTACTAATACAAAAATTTATTTCTTCAAAATATTTATTATTTTATAATAATTTAGAAATTGATTCTTTTAATATAATAATTATTATTTTTATTGATTTCAGGTATTATAGGGTCCTTTCTCGCTAACAAATTTACTCAGAGAACCAATTAGGACTAGTTTAATGGCAAAATCGTCAAGGTATTTGGCCAACATATTTTATTCAAAAACAACTACCCAAAGTATTAAAAAATACTTCAACTTATCAATAAAGAAAAAAATTTATAAAGACATTAAACTAAAATTAATGCATTTCACTCCTATTCATTTTGTTGTGAGAGCGAAATATCTTAGAAGTAGGGTTAGATATAAAATGTTTTTTTTCTTATTTCTTACTACTGTCTATTCTTATGATTTAATCAAAGAAATTGTATTCCAACTTAGAGAGATATACCTTTCCACAAACAAGCTTCTACCAACCATATTGAAACAACCCTAAGAAAATGTTCTTTAGAAATTCCTTACCAGTGTGAATAGGAATGCATGCAGGTCCTATTTTACAATTGGATGATACCAGCAAGCTCCTATTCCTTACATCTTCGAGTGATTGTACTTGATCGACATTTAACCATAACAGAGTTATAAAATGCCAATGAAGATTTGTTATCCAGTGAAAAATATTATACAATTACTCTAACCATCCATCATTAATTATATCAAACATACAAATTATGGAATCACTTAATAAGTTTAGTATAATAATTCAAATTAATATTAATAATAATCAACTATTAAATTTTTTAGGGTAATCATCATAATCAAATAATAGCAATACCTTAGACATTTAATGGTGCTACCAATGAAGATCTCATTATTAATCTCAAGTTTGAGTCCTCACACACCATGCCTCTATAGTTTTCACCAATAAATTATCCAAGCTTAATTCCAAGGAGTAATAATATCATCATATGTTAGACTTTTCCATTAGTAAGATAGCCTGATTAAAAATTTAGTTGTTCCAAGAACTTCCACTTATACATGTGGAACAAGGATATTCAAGCATAGGAGTTCATCCTACCAACGGAGGGTATACAACTTCATAATGGCTTATAGGATCCTTACACCATTAAATCCATATTTAAATCAAAGGATGTTTGTACGAGTTTAAAAACTATCTATAGGAATCAATAATTTTGTAACACTAGAAAATATATTAGATATTCATTTTGCAAGAATCATGTAATTAGCAATGATCACAACATCGTAAGGACAACCATGCAATGTTACTTTTTAAATTAGTGGAACGATTACACAAAAGAGAATTTAATGTAAGAGTTTACATAGACAATTTGGTAGCGCTACCCGTAGAGGAGTCATGGCCATCCTTAATTTGGGGATCCTCGCACCACTTGTATTCTGCTTAAAACTTCAAATTATACAACTTGACAATTGGCAAAAATAAGTAACTTCCTATGCAATATTTCCATTTCTTGAACCTTATCTAATTTACAAAAGCATGCCCAGCTATAGGCTTGATATTTTTCCATAGCCAACTATCATTCGAATGTAAACCATGTGGATTTCCATGTTTTATTAATGAAGCATTCAAGAAAGAGGGATTAGATTAAATAATAATGCGTCACAACCTAGATACACTATTCGACCATACTTCTATTGCACAATAGATGCCTTAGCCATTATATAACTTGTAACCATATGTACAACCCATATATTTAATCATTAATACCCAGCATAATATTTTGCACAACTATGATCTAGTAATGAGCTTAATTGTAACACAATGCCCTCACATTCCTTTAATGAGCAGCCCAAACAAAGTGAATAGCTACAATACTTGTAATGTTTCTCGACCTTCATAGAATGGTTACCAAATGATTTGAATTGTTTTGGGATATATTAACATGTATAGATAAAATAATTCCCATTCTTTTATTTCCAAGGACATGGTAAGTCATAGACTGTGCTACCGGACAAGATTTCATGCATTAAGCCCTTGGATTTGGTCCTTACACCATGTCTTACCATTCAATGGATGTAATTGACTTGCTAAAAACAACATCAAAAATCCACAAGACACTCCATACAAAATAAGTACTGCTATATAAATGTTTAGACAATAACTATATAATCCACGACATAATCTCCAACTCATAATAAAACAAGAATGTAGTCAACATTTTATTGCCAAGGAACCGTATTTCCATGTTCTTCTCATGAGAATATGTAATTCAATAATATTAAAATCCACTATATTGTTCCAAATCATTCTATCTGAATCAGATTCCTAAAATGATAATTCATCCAAGAAGCCATTACTTGCATTCACTTGACTGACGTAATGTAATCTCTTCATACAAGGATATATATACTTATATATCGGTTGAGATATGATAAATGGAAATATGAGGTTTAGCATCTTCTCAATAGATGATGAAAAGTATTTAACAATTCTAAACATCATAAAGAAATTTGAGAATGGTAAAAGATTATTTAAACTCAAAATTTTAAGCATTTCTATCAACCACTAAACTGAAGATAATGTAAGGTATGTGGATCTACTAATATCAAGGGCACAAATACCAATATGAGGCCAACATCACAAAACCTCATTAAGAATTAAATCCAAACATTGACATCAACAAGATTACAGCTGATACTATTCACATTTCCTTTGTTAACAATTACATGTTCTTATTTTAAGAGAAACATCATGAGTGGTTGTACACTAACAACTCACTCATCCTACTATTTATACTAGAAACCATACTACTTATGAATTTTTTTCACCTATCAAGTGCTACCTCTATACTATAAAATTACCTGGCACACCATGATACTATTGTTTCAAAATTAGGCTTAAAGTTTCAAGACATTACCAGTATGAAATAAGGAATTGCAACATAATGGAATAAAGGAAACCATTATACCTAGTTTTAGGTACTTATTCAATATAATATTCATACTTTTTGAGAGCCAAAAAAACATATTTATAGACCAAATTAATTTTATCAATTCACATACAATGATATGTCATAAAAATTCCAGCACTATAAGCATGTTATGAAAACAAAAAAAAACGTCTAAGAGTTGTCATACTATCATTTCCAGCTTCTAATGAGAAAAATATCACATGTCTATCATGTAACCAAAAATGTTATTTTAGAAAAAGCTTGCCTCATAATATGTCTATGAACAAGTTCTTAATGCCAAGGAATATAAAGGATATTTAATTACAATATGTAAACATGATTAACTAATCAAAGTAAAACTATAATAGGAAATGCAAGATACCAAAATTCTTACCAGTAGCAAGTTTAACACAAGCATCCTAGGAGCAAGTAGAGTACACAAACTAGGATGAAGCAAACTCCTCAACACTAGTCATATGAGCCCAACCATCTGATGGCCTTGACCACCCCATACATTAACTAGATGGAAAGTTTTGGGAATCGATACTCAGGATGGATTTAGATCATGAAAAATATACTAAACCAAAGAACAACTCATGATGAAAATGAACAAAAAGAAGAAAAGTCAACAAATCACTCAAGTGACAAGGAAAAATAAAATAAAATGAGAACCATAAGGTAAACTTGAATCAAGAATTATATTTCTATTGATGATGTAATAGTTTCAAGCAACCCACAAGGTATAGGTTAGAAAATCATGGAAATTGATTTAATAGTAGTCGACACCTATCAAGTTCATGATTGCCATAATGGAATATATTTCAAAGTTTTGGCTTAACCAAGGAGTTACCCGACTATGTAATCATGCATCTAAAGAGTAATATAACACCAAAAATAACAATAATATTTCATTTATTACTTATGGACATCCAATCAAAAAAATAGCCTAAAATTACCAATACCAAATTAAAGGAGGAGGTTGTAGTTGCGCATTAAAGATAAAGAAGAATACAGTCATAAAAGCCAACAAGCCAACTAAGTAATCACCCACACAACCACCGAATCACACCATTCAAACAAATGGCCCAGTTAGCATTATGAACAACATGTGGAGGGTATTAAAACCACTATGCAAGAATAATACTGTTGTAAATAACATAAGTCACAACTACATTGTAGACTTGTTAATATTTCACAAAAGTACTTACAAAATATAGAAAAAATTCACCATAAATCTTCCAATTGAATGCATATAAACTCCATTTGGGAATTAAGTGGATTTATATTCAAATCTGGTGATTTAGAGATAAAAAGAAACTATTCATTCATTAAAGAAGCCACCCCAGATTAACCAATATGGTTATAGATATAAATAAATGTATGTGTGGGTGTGTGTGTGTGACATAAAAATATATATAGATCCAATTATATTTATTCAATGAAAATCACTCACCCTGTCAAACTTCAACCAAGTTTAAATCCATCATGAGGACTTTACCCAAAACGCAACTTGGGTATAAATACAATGAAATCACACCTCTATAATGATAAAAGAACCATCCATGAAAACATAACAATTTTAAAACAAAGCTAGCACCAATAGACAAAAATCCCCAAAATTGATTTAAGAAAAATTTAGTGATTTCTAGCATAACCTAAAATTTCTCATAACACCCAAAAGTGCATAGTAGCAGTGATTTTATAGCATGAAATGGGAATAAAAACAATCCTAGGTTGTTATAGTCTCACCTTGAAGTCTCACAACTTCAATGTGAATTATAACAACCTCCCAACCACTAAATTTTGACTAATACAATGAAAACTACCATATCTTCCTTATGTTAACAAAATTTCATTTAATTTACAATTGTAAGTTGTGAGTGGAGGACAACCTAGCTATAGGGTTTGAAGGTGGTAAAATCCTTTATTTTTCTAGCTATCATTATTTTTTCAATTGTTCTCCTCCAAAACCCTTTGCCTTTCTCCTAGGATGAGCTCCTTCCTTCCACATGGTAGCTCGATAGGCATAGCCTCCCTTTCTCTTCACCCATGTTGTTAACTTCCTCACCCCTTGTATGCAGTCCTTATTGTAATTATTTCACTTCCCCCTCTTCTCTCTCCATCACGTGACTCTTCTCTCCCCATTCATGCCCCACCAACTCTTTTGGATTTACAGCAAGTAGACCCACGTCCCATGGATTGGGTCAACCCACCTACTAGGGCATGGGTAGGTCATCCATCATAAACTTCCCCCCATTCAATTTAGTAGATAGAAAAATAAAATGAACAACCACCTTCCCTAAAACATTAAAAACATACCAACCACAATTAATTCTTATAATTAAATCCTTAAGGTCAATCCAAACACCTTGTTAACCCAAGAAAAAAATTAAATCCACATACACGATGACTTCCTTAAAGTTTTTGATGGGTCATTGTGGGGTCCAAGCCATCAAGGTTTCCAATTAGCATCATCAAGTCAATTCAAAGGGGTTAATGACCAACAAAGAGAGAGAAATTTGAGCAGGAATGGGTGGAATGAATCTCATACCAATTTCAACAAGCCCACACAAAAATATAATCAAATACATAGTAAATATTAAGGCAAAAATTAGAAAAATCATCAAAGACATCAATCAAAGGTTAAATAAAACAAAATCATGCAAGAGGCAGACACGACAATATCACACCAAGGTTAACAACAAGATTGACACCTAACAACATGAATTAAGACTAAAGAGGACAATTATAATTCAAAATAACAAAGTGGCAATAAATGAAAATCATCTAATGGATTAGAATTTTAGTCTTAAAATTCATACCTATCATGATCTCATCTGAATGCTCTTATAATCCCTCTATCTCTTCTCGGTTCCTAAAAACTACCACTGAGCCTAGCTCATAGATATGTCCCTACAAGCACTAAATTTAGTATCAACAACATCTAGATAGTGAACTAATATCAAATAATAATATATAATTCCAAACTCAATAAAATATTAAATATGACAATGAATTAAGCATATCATTTAATACAAATATAATCATAACCAATAACCTCAGGAAAAATAGTCATAATATTTGAATCTATCATATCTATGATAGTCAAAATGTCTGCCAAAATCTAGTAAAACATGTTATATAAATGTATCAAATGGTGGGTTTATAACATCCTCACCTTATTAAAGAGGAGTCATCCTAGTGACTCACCAGATAGCCAAGGAACAATATTACTTGCGAGGTATTCAATTTACTTAATATCATTCTCTCATAATGTTTCCATTTCTTCAATGTAATAATTCTAAGCCTTACCTTGCTGGAATTTTGGTTAAAAACTTTAATAAAACCATGCAATTACTTGATTTAGACCATAGTAAATGCATTGCTTGATTCATGCACCATTTATGACACTAAGATGGGTAAAATAGGGTGTGGTATGCAGCCTATTTTTACACAATATTGCATAGGTGTCCCACACTCTGCCTTAAAAGGCCATATGCTACAATAGAAAAATAATATATACTCTTTTGCAATGGTTTTTATTTTCACTTGGATTTTCACCCTTTGAGGAGATGGAAAATCTCTCCTTATCTGAGTGGAATAATGGAAACACCTTTAGGCTTGTGGGTAGCCTAAAGAATGAGGTGAATCTCTAGATAAGGCTAGCTCCCTTGATGTACCACTTTGGATCACAACTACAAATAAAATTGGGGGTGAAAAAGGAGAAGGATCAATAAAATAATATTACTCTAAGATATTTGATACACCAAATAACATGATGACTTCCAACCAATAGAATGTTACACATGAGAACAAAGGACAAACTGAACATACACTCCTTCAATCTATGTCTTCTCACATCAATGTTACATAATGAGGTTATGGATGAATGCTTTAGGATAGGAGGAATAGAAAAGAGTCATTGAATGGAAATAGTGAGTAGACTAACTTACTCAAACTTGGACATTTCCTAGAACACTTCACATGCCCTGCAACAAGAGGCTGCAAATAGTTGAGAGAATGAAACAACATTATAAGGAATCTATAGTTTTCACTAAGCAAGATTCATCATCCAATTGAACACACTATGAAAAGTCATAAAATAGGTAAAAATAAATAATATTATTGATAAAATGGTATGCATTTGATCAGGGATTTGTCATACTTAGGTGGAGCATAGATTACAATGCCAAAATTTATAGTTCTTATAGAACTTGAGAGAGAGAGAGGAAAAGAGAGAAATCCAAGGGTCATAAGGACACTTTTCAAGATGATACAAGGAGTTAATTATGTATGAGATAAGGATTTTTGATGAAACGTGCAAGGTTAGGAAGTAA
The DNA here is from genome assembly GCA_037957365.1 of Torreya grandis. Lineage (NCBI taxonomy): Eukaryota > Viridiplantae > Streptophyta > Pinopsida > Cupressales > Taxaceae > Torreya > Torreya grandis. Next base: position 848,932 of record JARHVA010003106.1, on the reverse strand, counting down.
AAGTGTCATTTTAAGGCATAAACTTCATGAAAAGTGGCATAAAACTCCTTGTCTTGGCTCAGAAAAAATACCTTCATGATTGGCCTTGTTTGAACATCTCATAACTAATTAGTACTAGGTATAATTATTGGGATGAAGTTTAAGGACATAATACATGCATCTCCATGCATTTTTTGTAGGCTTGGTCTTATGGAATCACCTGGAAAGGAGCTATCATTATCTATAGTCTAGAAAACTCTTCTTTCATGCACCGTACACACTTGTCCTCAAAATCAACATGAATTAACCATGAAAATATATAGGAGGGAGTTAATTAAACCTATAAAGACCCTCTATTGACTTAGAAACATCATTCACACCTTAAAATGTCATCCACTTAAAGTTTTCACATTCTTCGCTAGCTTGTCCAATATGCTAGTTTTGACTAGCTAAAAGTAGAGTTATTGTTTTAACACTTAAAAGTTTTTATCTAGAAATATATGAATATAGGGAGTTATAAAAGTTATAAATCCTTCCTTCAAACTTTATTTCACCTCCAAATTACTTTTGTAACCTGCACAACATAAAAAATGGTCAAAAATACCTTATTTTTGCCATGTTCATACAAATTTTGTACAAAAAAAATGTGAGGGATCCTAAGGGATTAATTTACAATTCCCAATAGTTTTCATTATCAAAATATGCCATTATATCATCTATCTAACTCCATTTCTCCAAACTAGTCTTTGTAAGGGTTTAACAAGGGTTTTATGCCTATTTTCACTCTTAAGGTTCATTCATAAAAACCTGATGTTGAAGTTACCAAAAAATTGAAAAAATTCATATTAAAATACATTCATAAACATCCTTTAACTCATTTGGTCCCCATGAAGACCCTTAAAAAATATGTGAGCATTTGAAACTAGGCTATCGAGCTTCTTTCTACATTTCTTACAAGTTTGAGTTATCCTAGGGTCCAAAAATGGCTTCCTTTGGGTTTAATTTCCATCCTAACATATTTAACACATCTTAAATAGGTTGGAGTCGATATCTCATGTTATAATGGTGAATGACCCCCCATTTGGTATTTGGCCTAAACCTTACTTCAATAGATTGCCTATAACATTTGGTGCTCTAGACCTTCCTATTGGTTTTATTTAATTTCAATATATTTAACATATCTAATATATTCCCTAAAAAATTATTCAATCAATTTAAAATCTTCCTTAGTGCTAAAATTGAAAATGACCTCACATTTGGTTACTAGGCCTAATCCTGCCTTCTAGGCTTGATTGTAGGTTTGTGGATCTAGGACACCCTGTAGATATTTTACCTTATTTTAAAGGATATTTATGGTTTTTTATGTATTATTCAACTCCACACACCTCCCCCCAATTTTTAAACAACTTCTGGATCACCCCTTGTATCCATACTTAAAACCTACCTACCCATGCACAAAGGGAAGCACCCATTGTCTGAGACAAAATAAAGGGTACTTCCCCTATTGTTATAGAAAAACTGGATATTTTATATCATTTTAAAAGTTATGATGATAATTTACAAAAAAATTAATTCCTTTATGACACCCTTTTCCCTTTGGAATCATGAAAAATCAAGACAGGTTCCTTGAATGACAGACTATGCTAGATTTTTTATGAAGACTGTGTCTTGTACTTGTTTGAGTTTCTTTTTCTAGTTATAAATACATCATGATAGTTTCATGAGACTGTGGTAAATTATATGAAGGTGATTTTTGTTAGGTTATGGAGCTAAAAGCTTCACTGATGCAAACAGAGGAGGAGGTTGCAGAAAGGTTGTGGAGTGTCATAGACACCAGCGTCGGTCAGGCCAACCAATGTCAGCAGGATTAGACAAGAGAGCAACCGACATCGGTCAGTTATCGGCTAGCATCGGCACCCCCAAGAAGGTAGGGACTGATGTCAATCACCTGTGTGGTTCAAAACTGCAAGTGTTATGGGTAATTAGTTAACGAACCAAGTGTTTGCATGTCAAGAGCCAATTTTAGACTAGAAGCTGTGGATCTAATTATTGTAATTAGGTGTCTAATTATTGTTTACATGAGATCTATTTAAGAGACTCATTGGTTGTATTGTAAGGTGTTCTAGTTTGAGTTGAGCAAAGCTAGCTCCTTCTGTGTGTGAGGTGAGAAAGGGTGTTCCTCCTAGTTCCACAATAGTACCAAGGTGGGTGCTGGTTTTGGAGAATCAGCAGGATTCTTCAGGGGTGTATGATCTTAGTCAGCAGGTGTGCATGGCTTTTATAGGAGATCTACATGGTAAGTAATATCATTGATCTATAGGTGTATGTGTCTGCATGATCCAGGTTTGCAGGTGTGCAGAACCAGATTGATTTGGAGGTGTGCAAGATCAGGGAGGACAACAACACAACAGGGAGCAGTATTAGGCAAGATCTACTTGGAGTATAGTGTGTACTCAGACAGAGCAAAGAGGAAGGCAAGGGATATCCTTCCATAAGTAATATCAATTGGGTTGTAGGTTGTTACAGTTCAGGGGAGATCTACTTGGAGTACATTGAGTACTCAGTTGGAGTGCGTGGAGCACTTGTGGTGTGCGTGGAGCACAGGTGTACTGGCAGTAGTGGATACTAGCTGTTTGGAGGTGAACACCAACTCTGTGTTTGAGTTGTGTGTTGTGACTGTAAGAGAGAGAGCTTTGAGGGAAGATTTATTGTTTATGCCCTAGAGGTGTGTAAGGAAGAAGAACTGTGGCAATCTTCTTTGTTGTATTTCCTTCTGAAAGAGTTTTAATACAAGTTGTGTATTGTCTCTCATATCATGTGTTATTTCTGAATTCTAGTTACTTATGATTCTGGTTAATTTCCACATGTTAAGTTGCTTGGTAATCAATTGTGTGCTTCCATAATTCCCAACAAAGGCGGTGATAGAGTTCTTTGGTTGGGTGTCTAACAAAGTGGTATCAGAGCTAAGGTTACAGGGAGCGGTTTTGTGTTTGGTTACAGGTCACTCTTAGGGGTTTCTGATTGAGTGGGAGTAGAGCAATGATAGAAGAAAGTAAGCTAAGAATGGAGGAGTTGAAAAGCACAGATGATCACTTACGGTCTTATGGAAAGAAAGAGCAGGTAAAAAGAGATTGTTGGTTGGTAGCATATCAGCATGAAGAAGGAGATGTTGCAGGTGTTGTTGCACAGGATGCTCTAGATAAAGTTGAATCTTGGATAATAGATTCCATTGCCTCTTTCCATCCAGCCCCAGGTAAAGGAGCTAGTGAGCCTTGCCAAAGAATGGGCAAAGGGGAAGTGATGCTGAAATTGCAAGTGGCCAACACATGGCTGTTGAAGGAGGTCATGCAGGTCCCAGTCTTGGAGATAAGGCTAATTTATTTAGGGAAGTTAAGTGATGAGAGATGCACAAGAACTCTCATAGCAGATACACTTGAATTAGCTGGTGGTAAGAAAGCAGGTACTCTTTATCTACTTGCTTATATTACTGATTCTTCTTCTGTTGCAGAGACGTGGCTTTGTAGGCTTGGTCACATGAGCAAGAAGGAGATGCATGTTCTTAATAGGGAGTCAGATGTCTTTGACAAACTTAAGAACTGGAAAGCCTAGGTGTTTATGGAGGAGATGGCAGATAGAGATTAGTGGAGAAGGCTGGATACCTCTGAGTAGAGTAGTTTGGACATGGGATTGATTCAAAGAAAGCTCACGGGTAAAAAGTTGTCACTCACAGGAAAACACAGGTACCAGCATCGATCAAAGGGAATCGGCATCGACCAGATAGGTGTCGATGTCAGTCATGTGCAGACCGAAGCTAGTAATGTTAGACAGGGTAAGACTGACGTCGATCAGGAGGACTAACATCGGTAATAGGTAAGACCAACGTCGGTCAAGAGGACTGACGTCGGTAGAAGGGACACCAACATCAGCGGGGTCGATAGTCAGGGACAGGTGCATGGAACTGACGTCAGTCGGATGCAGACTGTGTGGTGACTGAGGTCGGTCACTGTAATGGATTGTGGGCAGACAACAAGCTGTCAAGGAGTCTCAAATGCCCATATGGAGGACTAAAGTGGTAGGTAAGCCTCAAATTCATTGTTCCTCTTCTTTATACTAGTTGCTAACTGTAGAGCAGGAAGGATCCAAGAAATAGTAGGAGCATGGCAGGGATATGATGTAGAACCAAGTGAGAGATTTGGTAGGGTTGCTAGCCAGATGAAATCATAGAGACAAATGGATACCTTAGTTAAAGAATAGAGAGAATGGACACGTGAGATGGAAGGCCAGGGCATATGGTCTTGAGGAAGCTACAGGACAATGGTACAGGTTTTGACAGGTGGATGACAAAGCATGGCTTTAGTCAGTGTTAGTGTAACCATTGTGTTTATCTTACCAGGTGGATGATGAGTCGCGACATCATTGTGTTGCTGTATGTGGATGGTATGCTAACTAGCAGGTTTATACATACAAGGTTTTGCTGAGCTAAGGGTAAAGTTAGTTCAGTGGCATGTCATGAAGAATTTGGAGTAGCAAAATTCTTTGGCATGGGAGACATGGAAGATCACAGGTTGATTTTGTCTCCAATGGGAGCTGATGTAAATCAGGTGTTGGTGAGGTTCATTACGCAGGATACAGAACTGGAGCACACTAAGGGCTGGATAGTTTAGTGTCTGAAATCACATGAGGTCTGGTATAGACTTGAGTTTTCCCAAGCAGTGGGAGCTATCAGAGAGTTAGGAGCCAATTCAAGGAGGTGAGTTCTCATGTATTTGAGAGGGACCAGTAGCAGGGATTCATGCTATGCAGGGTCAGGACTTCACTACATGGGTTTGTAGGTTCGGATGTGGTAGGTTACTCGGATGACAGGAGGTGCACCACAAGTTGTGTGGTGGGTGGTCTTCAAGGATGATCTTGAAGAGGGATACAAGCCAAGAAACAGATTAGATGGGGTACAGGTACAGGTATAGTGCAACTATTTATCTCCAAGTGGGAGATTGTTAGGTTGTGGAGCTAAAAGCTTCACTAATGCAAACAGAGGAGGAGGTTACAGAAAGGTTGCGGAGTGGCACAGACATTGGCATCAGTCAAGCCAATCGATGTCAGCAGGATTAGACAGGAGAACAATTGATGTCAATCAGATATCGGCTGGCGTCGGCATCCCCAGGCAGGCAGGGACCAACGTCGGTCACCTGTGTAGTTCAGAACTGCAAGTGTTACGGGTAGTTAGTTAATGAACCAAGTGTTTGCATGTCAAGAGCCAATTTTAGACTAGAAGCTGTGGATCTAATTATTGTAATTAGGTGTCTAATTATTGTTTGCATGAGATCTATTTAAGAGACTCATTGGTTGTATTCTAAGGTGTTCTAGTTTGAGTTGAGCAAAGCTAGCTCCTTCTGTGTGTGAGGTGAGCAAGGGTGTTCCTCCTAGTTCCACAACAGTAGTAAGGTGGGTGCTAGTTTTGGAGAATCAACAAGATTTTTTAGGGGTGTGTGATATTAGTTAGTAGGTGTGGATGGCTTCTATAGGAGATCTACATGGTAAGTAAGATCATTGATCTACAGGTGTATGTGTGTGCATGATCCAGGTTTGCAGGGGTGTAGAACCAGATTGATTTGTAGGTGTGCAAGATCAGGGAGGACAGCAACATAATAGGGAGTAGTATCAGGTAGGATCTACTTGGAGTACAGTGTGTACTCAGACAGAGCAAAGAGGAAGGCAAGGGAGATCCTTTCATAAGTTAAGATCAGTTGGGTTGTAGGTTGTTGCAATTCAGGGGAGATCTACTTGGAGTACATTGAGTACTCGATTGGAGTGTGTGGAGCACTTGTGGTGTGCATGGAGCACAGGTGTACTGGTAGTAGTGGATACTGGCTGGTTGGAGGTGAACACCAACTCTGTGTTTGAGTTGTGTTGTGACCATAAGAGAGAGAGCTTTGAGGGAAGATTTACTGTTTATGCCCTAGAGGTGTGGGAGCCCTAGAGGTGTGTAAGGAAGAAGAACTGTGGCAATCTTCTTTGTTGTATTTCCTTTTGAAAGAGTTTTAATACAAGTTGTGTATTGTCTCTCATATCATGTGTTATTTCTGAATTCTAGTTACTTATGATTCTGGTTAATTTCAGCATGTTAAGTTGCTTGGTAATCAATTGTGTGCTTCCATAATTCCCAACAAAGGTGGTGATAGAGTTCTTTGGTTGGGTGTCTAACAAAGTGGTATCAGAGCTAAGGTTGCAGGGAGTGGTTTTGTGTTTGGTTACAGGTCACTCTCAGGGGTTTCTAATTGAGTGGGAGTAGAGCAATGACAAAAGAAAGTAAGCTAAGAATGGAGGAGTTGAAAAGCACAGATGATCACTTACGGTCCTATGGAAAGAAAGAGTAGGTAAAAAGAGATTGTTGGTTGGTAGTAGATCAACATGAAGAAGGAGATGTTGCAGGTGTTGTCGCATAGGATGTTCTAAATAAATTTGAATCTTGGATAATAGATTATGTTGCCTCTTTTCATGCAGCCCTGGTAGAGGAGCTGGTGAGCCTTGCCAATGAATTGGCAAAGGGGAAGTGATGCTGAAATTGTAGGTGGCCAACACATGGGTGTTGAAGGAGGCCATGCAGGTCCCAGTCTTGGAGAAAAGGCTAATTTCTTCAGGGAAGTTGGGTGATGAGAGATGCACAAGAACTCTCACAGCAGATACACTTGAATTAGCTGGTGGTAAGGAAGCAGGTACTCTTTATCTACTTGCTTATATTACTGATTCTTCTTCTATTTTAGAGATGTGGCTTTGTAGGCTTGGTCACATGAGCAATAAGGAGATGCATGTTCTTAACAGGGAGTCAGATGTCTTTGATAGACTTAAGAACTGGAAAGCCTTGGTGTTTATGGAGGAGATGGCGAACAGAGATCAGTGGAGAAGGTTGGACACCTCTGAGTAGAGCAGTTTGGACATGGGATTGATTCAAAGAAAGTTCATGGGTAAAAAGTCATCACTCACAGGAAAACACAGGTACCGGCATCGGTCAAAGGGAACTGGTGTCGAACAGACAATTGCCAATGTCGATCATGTGTAGATCGAAGCCGATAATGTTGGGCAGGGTAAGACCGACGTCGGTCAGGAGGACTGACATTGGTAATAGGTAAGACTGATGTTGGTTAGGAGGACCAACATTGACAGAAGGGACACCGACATCGGCGGGGTTGATAGTCAGGGACAGGCGCATGGAACCGACGTCGGTCGGATGTAGACTGTGTGGTGACTGAGGTCGGTCACTGTAATGGATTTTGGGCAGACAACAAGCTGTCAAGGAGTCTCAAATGCCCATATGGAGGACTGAAGTGGTAAGTAAGCCTCAAATTTGTTGTTCCTCTTCTTTATACTAGTTTCTGACTGCAGAGTAAGTAGGATCTAGGAAATATTGGGAACATGGCAAGGATATGATGCAGAACCAAGCGGGAGATTTGGTAAGGTTACCAACCGGATGAAAGCACAGAGACGAATGGATACCTTAGTTAAAGAATAGAGAGAATGGACACGTGAGACAGAAGGCCAGGGCATATGGTCTTGAGGAAGCTACAGGACAATGGTACAAGTTTTGACAGGGGGATGACAAAGCATGGCTTTAGTCAGTGTTAGTGTAACCATTGTATTTATCTTACCAGGTGGATGATGAGTCGCGACATCATTCTATTTTTGTATGTGGATGGTATGCTAGCTAGTAGGTTTGTACATACAAGATTTTGCTGAGCTAAGAGTAAGGTTAGTTCAGTGGCATGTCATGAAGAATTTGGAGCAGCAAAATTCTTTGGCATGGGAGACATGGAAGATCACAGGTTGATTTTGCCTCCAGTGGGAGCTGATGTAAATCAGGTGTTGGCAAGGTTCATTATGTAGGATACAGAATCGGAGCACACTAAGGGCTGGACAGTTTAGTGTCTGAAATCACATGAGGTTTGGTATAGACCTGAGTTTTCCCAAGCAGTGGGAGCTGTCAGAGAGTTAGGAGTCAATTCGGGGAGGTGAGTTCTCAAGTATTTGAGAGGGACCAACAGTAGGGATTCATGCTATGCAGGGTTAGGACTTCACTACATGGATTTGTAGGTTCGAATGTGGCAGGTTACTCGAATGACAGGAGGTGCACCATAGGTTGTGTGGTGGGTGGTCTTCAAGGATGATCTTGAAGAGGGATACAAGCCAAAAAATAGATTAGACAGGGTATAGGTACAGGTACAGTGCAGCTATTTATCTCCAAGTGGGAGATTGTTAGGTTGTGGAGCTAAAAGCTTCACTGATGTAAATAGAGGAGGAGGTTACAAAAAGGTTGCAGAGTGTCACAAACACCAGCGTCAATCAGGCCAACCGACGTTGGTAGGATTAGACAGGAGAGTAACTGATGTTAGTCAGATATTGGCTGGCATCGACACCCCTAGGTAGGCAGGGACTGACATCGGTCACCTATGCAGTTCAAAACTGCAAGTGTTACGGGCAGTTAGTTAACGAACCAAGTGATTGCATGTCAAGAGCCAATTTTAGACTAGAAGCTGGGGATCTAATTATTGTAATTAGGTGCCTAATTATTGTTCGCATGAGATCTATTTAAGAGACTCATTGGTTATATTGTAAGGTGTTCTAGTTTGAGTTGAGTAAAGCTATCTCCTTTTGTGTGTGAGGTGAGCAAGGGTGTTCCTCCTAGTTCCACAGCAATACCAAGGTGGATACTGGTTTTGGAGAATCAACAGGATTCTTCAAGGGTGTATGATCTTAGTCAGCAAGTGTGCATGGCTTCTATAGGAGATCTAGATGGTAAGTAAGATCATTGATCTATAGGTGTATGTGTGTGCATGATCCAGGTTTGTAGGTGTGCAGAACTAGATTGATTTGCAGGTGTGCAAGATCAGGGAGGATAGCAACACAATAAGGAGCAGTATCAGGCAGGATCAACTTGGAGTATAGTGTGTACTCAGACAGAGCAAAGAGGAAGGCAAGGGAGATCCTTCCATAAGTAAGATTAGTTGGGTTGCAAGTTGTTGCAGTTCAAGGGAGATATACTTGGAGTACATTGAGTACTTGGTTGGAGTGCGTGGAGCACTTGTGGTGTGCGTGGAGCATAGGTGTAATGGCAGTAGTGGATACTGGCTAGTTGGAGGTGAACACCAACTTTGTGTTTGAGTTGTGTGTTGTGACCGTAAGAGAGAGAGCTTTGAGGGAAGATTTTTTTTTATGCCCTAGAAGTGTGGGAGCCCTAGAGGTGTGTAAGGAAGAAGAACTGTGGCAATCTTCCTTGTTGTATTTCCTTCTGAAAGAGTTTTAATACAAGTTGTGTATTGTCTCTCATATCATGTGTTATTTTTGAATTCTAGTTACTTGTGATTCTGGTTAATTTCTGCATGTTAAGTTGCTTGATAATCAATTGTGTGCTTCCATAATTCTCAATAAAGGTGGTGATAGAGTTCTTTGGTTGGGTGTCTAACAAAGTGGTATCAGAGCTAAGGTTGCAGGGAGCAGTTTTGTGTTTGGTTACAGGTCACTCTCAGGGGTTTCTAATTGAGTGGGAGTAGAGCAATGACAGAAGAAAGTAAGCTAAGAATGGAGGAGTTGAAAAGCTTTGAGTTTATTTCTCTAGTTATAAATACATCATGATAGTTTCATGAGACTGTGGTAAATTATATGAAGGTGATTTTAACCAAAAAAAAAACCCACTCAACCTCCTATGCCTTCCCTTCACTACCTGATTAGGATAAGATTGAGTTTTCCCCTTTAACTATGTTTCCACTTGGAAATACCCCTGTTGGTAGAGTTTTAAATTTAATGTGGGTTCCATGAGACTATTTCAGTCATGAAATTTTTTTTTGGTCTTGAATATCACTCCAAATTTCCAACACTTCCTTCCATACACTATAGTCAAGACTGGGTGCAACCCTATTGACTGTGATTGTGTTTTGCACTTGAAAGGGTCATGTAGGTAGAGATTTGCTCAGCTAAACCTTGGTGTTAGTGTGCAAATAATTTTTTTGGAGATTCTAGGTAAATTTTCAATGATTTGAACCTCTTTATCATGTTTATACAATGACAACATCTCAAAATTCTCAAGTTGCTTCACTGTTTACTACATAGTCATCTCTAATAGATGTAGGTATGTGTGAGCTTAAATTGAGCTTAGTCATGGTGTGAATATACTCTCCATGAACAACCTTTTGTCACAAAATACATTATTGAAATTTCAATTAAATTTAAAGTCCCATAGCACCACTTGAACATCAATTTTGGGCCACTATTGTCTCAATCAATAATAGACTGTACTTTTTACCTAAGAAGGACTCTTGTTTGTGCCATTTGTATAGATTAGGCTTTGTTAAGTGTTTAGGACTTCCTTAGATCCTACATGATCATTAAAAAAGTTCTTGGACCCATTTTTATCTCACATAGTCATATACCTAATCAAAACACTCTCTTTGCTCTATCTGGTCCAGACTGAAAACATAGGTTTTCTGATTGCATTTGCCTTTTTGGGAGGTACCTATAGATGCTTCATATGCTCTAGGCCTTGAAAATTGAAAATAAACCTTCCTTTAAGCTTTCAACCCTAAATTATAAATTTACCTATTCCTTTTGTTCTTATAGTGAAAACTATCTTCAAGGTCTCTAGCCCAAACTTCATAATGACCCTGTAGCCAGCTTGCAAGGTCATATTCATGGTCTAAAAGGCATTTAAGTGCATATTTATTTCTTGAAACATCATTGATCAAATCATCCATTTCCATTTTATATCCTTTACACTTCATGAATCCATTCAAGACATAAAATTATGCCTTCAAACACCTTGAATTGTCAAGGTCATTTAATCTCTTCAAACTCTGTAGATTCTATTGCCTGGAATCAATGCATGATTTGACAAGTTTAAGCCTCTCAACAACCAATTTCCTTGGCTCCTCATGAATCCATTATCTACAAGGATATTTTCCTATTATAGGGAAATAAGGGAAGGAAATTTATAATATTAAGGACTATTTACAACACCTTAATAAGATATTCATAGAATGGCCAAAACCTTTATTTTGTAATTTTAGAGACAAAGGTCCTAAAACAGTCATATTATTCTTGGAAGTGATTATCAACTTATCTATCAAATTATAATTTAAAAAAAGTATACCATGATGTTATAACCATAACATGACCTCAAAAATGTTCAAACCTTTCAAATACTCTCTGTTTTAAGACCCTCATATCTCTGTTGATGTCACCTATAGGTGTGTATTCTTAAACACAAGCAGTAAGCTTAAGAAGTTGTCATGAAATGAGCAGTCTACATTATCATTTGATTTAAAGGGTATAAGGAATTATGTAAAAAATTAAAATTAAATTTTCATATTTAAAAATTATTGAAGCCAATACCAAGGCTCTGATGATGTCATCATGAAGGTTGTAGGTGCATGGTGGGCTACATATGGGCAATGAGGATGAATTTATCAATGTATTGAAAGAGTTTGCTTTCTCAATCAACTAATATCTCCTCAATTTATGTTTAATTAGATTATAATTATGTTCAAACCTAAAAATATCTATTATATTTCCTTTTCAACATTAAAACTCTCCATGAAAGCACTTAAAAGTGTACTTTTCTATCACATGACTGTATGGCACTCAAAAACTAATTTTTAATGGAGATTGATTTAGAGAGAACTTGAGATGAAATTAGATCAAAATCACATTTTAAATATAATTAATAACCTATCAAAAATCTTGAGACACATTGACAAAGCATGGAAAACCAAAACAAGGTGGAAGCCTATCTATCATCTCAAATGAGAGTAGTCTACAAATTTGAGATTATTTGCACATAAAAAAACCTTATAACATGAAATAAGTAATGGAAATCATTATATGTGAGATTAAAAATCCTTTGGAACCAATATCAACATCTGAGTTGTATGTATTTTCCCAAAAAAGAGCAAAATCTATAGGGTACATAGGTTAGCACATAGATTTGAAACGCCAATTCATGAGGATGGTTCATGAAGCACAAGCCACAATTTTTAAAACTCTTTATATTTAAATTAATACATTTTATTGTAAAATAACTTCACAAAATCATTTTCCTTGAAACTTCTTGAGCTATTTGTACCAAAAAAAAAAACATGAAGGTCACTTCTGCTTGCCAAGAAGGGTGAAAAGGGAGTATAATGGGTTTGAGAAATAAATAGAACTTATAGATCAAACTAAAAATTTAAATAATATTTTTTAATATGATGATACATTTTATGATCATTTCCTATGTGGTACACTTCTCAAGGAGCCATATAAGTGCTAAAATCTCCTTTTCCCCCAATAAAACTACCCTTTTAACTAGAGAACCTACCAGTTTTTAGTAATGTAAATTTATTAAGTCTTATAAAGACACATGGGATGTGACATAATATTTTTTAACCTTCACACTTCCAAATAAATCTATACAAGTCATTAAATGCTCCCTTTTTGACCTCAAAATGACCCAAAAATGATATAAGGACTAAAAAACTAATGACCAAGGCTAGTATAACATCAAATGACATTAATTAACATATATAACACCTTTTGGAATAATTTTATACCTCCTAAAAGACCTAAATACCAATATTTTACCTGTGAGTGCCCCAAGTTGACCTAAAATCCAAATTTAGTCAACAAATTGGTGACTCATTGGGGTAGTATGCCTACTATACTAGCTAGAATAGTATCCTTATCAGTCCATTGGGATCAAGGAATCATATTAGGTTTGAGAAAAAAAAGGAAACCTTTGACCATAAATAAAAGATCACTAATTACCTCAACCACATAAAGCAAAGGACACACATAAAACAAGACAACAAACACACACATGCTTGATGAGTACTTATGGAACACACACACCAAACTGAACAAAGTAACTTAAACACTAACTAACCTAATATAAAAACACCCTCTTGGATCAAATTGGAAGTTTGAAACTCTTCTTTCCTCAAGACATGAAGGAATGAATGAAGAATATATCCTTTTATCCTTTAGCATTGATGCCTCCAACTTTTTCATGATGTTTGCCAACTTCATTGGCATGATGTTCATTGAAAACTAGGCAACTTCAAATAGGTTTGATATAGAAATAAACTCTTATTTCATCAAAATAACTTAAACCTTCTCATGTGGATCCTCAATTGCAACCTCATTCTTGATTTCCATAGGGATCTCAATAAAATTAGGTTTCTTCTCAGTTGCAAGTTCTTCTAGCTCATCAAGGAGCTTTGCATATTCTATCCAATCTTGATCATTATCCTCCATGGAATATTATTTATTCAAATTTTCATGTAGTTGGCCCTCAACTTGGAAAAACTCTTCAATCTCTTGAAATAACTCAAATTATAGCTACCAATCATCCTTGTCCTTTTTATCATCTAAAACCACTACCTATTCAATCTTCTCTTCTTGGTGCGTGATGTCACTAAGATGATGTTATTAAAACTCCAATGCATATGATAATGATTCAATATTAGGATGAGGTATATTCAAGAATAACATCTTGTATATTGGTCTCAAGAAAGTTTTCTAGGGTTGCAACCTCATTAGGAAAGACTTGGAATTATCCTCCATCCATAGTAGCACATTCATACTCATAATTGATATGATCATCTACACTCTTTTGATCAGATGTAGAGTCTCTTTTAAGGGCTACAATATCTTTCATCTCTTTCTCCTTCATGGCGATGCCAAGACTAGGCATCTTGAAATCATGTGACCTAGCCCAATGAGGCTACCAAGGAGGTATGTTTTCTTCAAGCAAGAGTTATATTTCCTTATCAACTAGCTACTCATCTTTGGGTTCCCATAACATAGATCCATCAAGGAAAATGGTGGTGGGGTGAGGAAAATATGAACTAGTTGGTGGAAGTGGCACATAAAACTCAAAATCAGATTGAGAGTGACATGTAGAGCGCTATTTTGGAAGCTCTTGAGGAAGGGGAGGTAGACCTTGGATTAAAACCACTTGATTTTTTTCCTTTCACTTGAAAAACACTGAATTCACTTATAATTCAACTTGAATACTCTCTTGAGGAAGGGTATATTGGGTGTGTTTAGGCATAATATATTTTTTGGGTCTAAACCTTCCATTACACCTTGACTTAGTAGCTTCATTTTTTACTCTAACTCTTTAATTTGCTTGTTTAGGTTCTCTTGGAAAAGTCTTTCTTAAAGTTGATATGCATCATCATGAGGATGAGGAATACAAGGGGATTCATATAGAGGGTAAGAATTTTCTTGAGGAAGGGTGGGATGAACTTGCAAAGGGTCAACTTCATTCACAACTTCAACCTCTTTATCAACCAAACTTCTATCTTCTTTCTTTCCCCATGATTATACTATCTTACTCCTGCTTAGGATGTTAGGATTAGAAGTATATTTCTGAGGAAGTGGAAATGAAATGTGAGAGGGAAATGAAGGCTTTAATTCCACTTCTTTTTCTTATAAGATGGATTGTTGTATTTGATTATTGGCTAACTCAATTTGTCTATCAAGGTTTTCTTAAAACACAAGGCTAGTCTTTCCAACTCTCTCTTCCAATTGATTTAGAGAAGGATGACCTTGGAAATTTTTATGAGGTTCATGATTAGGAAATAAATATGACTGATAAAAAACTTGGGGAAGTGGATATGAAGGTTGATAGACTTGCTAAGGCTGCCTCTCATGAATGCTTAGTTTATCCTCTAAGGATGCCATCAAAGCACTCACATCTAGCATCTCATTTGTAATCCTTTGCCAATTGGCTCTCTCAATAGGTGCCGAATATATTTTTACCAAATTTAATTCATGTCTTACCTCATGAATAATATGCATAGGAACCTCTTGACCACATCAAGCTCCAACATGTACTTCTCATATCTAAAGAGTGTCTTTTTGAAGGTGGAAATGGATTGAGTTGAGAAGTGTTTAGGTTAACTAGGGGAAGAAACACATTGAGGAGGGTAATTATAGGATTGGTAATAATCATGAAAAGGTTGAATATGATCATATTTGGGATGGAAATAACCATATTGGGTCTGGTATACTTCACGAAAGGGCTGAGTAAGGACTTTCTCTTGTTGATAGGGAATGGCACAAGCTTGCAATATATCACCAACTTGTAAAGAAAAAAACTCAATACCAAAGTTAGCCATAAAACCTCATTAAATAAATAACACAAATAAATATATCACCAGCAATATTCAAAAGGAAACCTGGGCTACTTGACTAGCTAATGTATCTTTGGAGTTGCCATTGATACTTTGGTAGATGCCTTCAAAGGCTGATTGTTGAGAGACAACATAAAAAATATCTAAACCTCTTGGACCAAGACTCCCATCAGGCAGACCAAAAACTATTGTCACTTGGATTTTCAACCTTTAAGGAGATGGAAAATCTCTCCTCATCCAAGTGGTGAAATGGAAACACCTCTAAGTTTGTGGGTGGCCTAAGGAATGAGGTGAATCTCTAGATAGGGTTATCTTTGTTGATGTACCACTTTGGCTCACAAATACAACTAAACTTGGGGATGAAAAGGGATAAGGATAAATAAAATCAAACTACTCTAATGGAGATGATACACAAAATAACATGATGAATTCTAACCAATAACATGTTACACATGAGAACAAAGGACAAACTGAACATACACTCCTTCAATCTATGTCTTCTCACTTTAATGTTACATTATGAGGTTATGGATGAATACCTTAGGCTAGGAGTACAAGATAAAATATCTTAAATGGAAATAGTAAATATAATAACTCACTTAAACCTGGACATCTCCTAGAATACTTCACATGCCCTATAAGAAGAGGCTGCAAATAGGTGAGAGAATGCAACAACATGTTAAGGAATCCATAGCTTTCACTAAGCAAGATTCATCATCTAATTGAAAAAAATATGAATAGTAAATAAATATTTGAAAATAAATAATATTATTGGTAAAATGGTATGCATTTAATCATGGCTTCACCATAGTCATGTGGATCATAGATTACAATGCCAAAATGGCTAGTTCTTATAGAACATGAGAGAGAGAAGAGAAGAGAGAAGTCCAAGGGTCATAAAAACACTTTTCAAGCTGATAAAAGGAGTTAATTTTACATGAGATAAGTATGTGTTATTAACCATGCAAGTTTAGGAATTATAAGTGTCATTTCAAGGCATAAACGATAATAAAAGTGGCTAAAACTCCTTATCTTGGCTCAAAAAAATTGCCTTCATGATTGGCCCTATTTGAAAACCTCATAACTAATTAAGACTAGGTATTATGATTGGGATGATTTTAATGAAATCAAACATGCCTCTCCATTCATTGGTTGTATGTTTAGTCTTTTGGAATCATATTTAAAGGAGCTATCATCATTTTCCAAATAGAAAAATGTTAAATAGAGATATGGTGGACTGCCAAGCACATGCTCGGTCCCAGAAGCGCAAAGACTTCCTTGAGGGATGACAGTCCACTGTTTATAAGTAAAAGTGTCAAAAATAAAGAAATGACAAATGAGAAACAAAGAGGAAACTAGATAATGTGTACCTATTTCTTTGCAGTTGGTCTGCCACAGTCATCGATGCTAGTAATCCTATCATCGTCAGTTGGTCAATGTTGCCGACGTCAGTTAGTCTACCAATGTCGATCAGGGTTATGGTTAATGTCAGTCAGGGTTATGGCCTTAGATGGGTTTTGGATGAGTTTGTGGTTGATAGAGGGATTTTGGGAGTCTAAATAGTCTATGTAAGGTTGTAGACAGATGAATAAGGTCCGTAGAAAGACAAAGGTAGAGGCTAGGTTGTCAAAAAGGGTAAGGGTGAGAGGAAGGTTTTTCAGCCTCTCTAGGGAAAAAGTCAAGTTTGGTTGAAGGTTGGGTCTAGTCTAGTTGATTATATTTATAAATAGTAAATAGACATTAATTACTACTATATTCTAAACACTAAAATAAGAGGCAAAAGAATACTTAGCTCTTGCTTGGTGGAGAGCTAGATGTGTTGAAGGCTTGTCCCTGTGTGGCTGTCATTGAGTCCTCATGCAATGTTTCTAGCTAGAGTGATTTCTATAGAGTCTTTATAGCCTAGAGAGCATTGGTTAAAGTCTGATGATTGATCTCAGAGAGTCCTTGTTGATGTCCCAATCCATAGGTGAGAGAGAGAGAGAGAGAGAGTCTGATTCTAGCGAGAGAGAGTCCCCAAAATGATTGATAAGAGCTAAGAGTGATTTATAGCGTCCAAGTGCCCCTAACTCAACGTGAGAAGTCAATTTATGTAACCAGTGTCAATAGTTTTGTCAGTGTCGGTTGATAGTTGACTGAGGTCGGAGGGTGCAGAACATGTAAAAGGGCTCATAAGCCTATTCTCCATCCGCCAAGTGCATAGTCTATTGGAGAATTGTCAAAGGTTGGGCTAAATACGCATGAGAGTTAGTTAGGAGGTTAGGGAGGAGTAAGAATAGGTCTTAGGTGAGTCATGGGGTGAGAAAAGGTCTAGGGGCGAGGTGTCCAAGGTGAGGTGTCCACAGTGAGGTGTCGAGGGTGATGTTATTAATTTAAAATAAGTAATGTATTTTAAATTAATAAGATGTGTAAGGGTTAAGGAGAGGATCAAGGGAGAGTCAACACATTTTACATGTCTACATTTGCCCCTTTTTGTCTTGTTGGTTGTTCTAGATGAATTGTAAGACAAAAATAAGAGTAGATGCCCCAGGTATGGTGATGAGGTATTCCCCCTCAAAGTGGGAGTCGAGGGAAGGTAACCTAATATTGGGTGCCGATTTAATAGGAAGTGGATGGGTTATGGTGAAGTTTGAGTGTGAACACTACAATAGTTGGGATTGTGTGTACACCACTTCATGTGATAGATAGGTCAAATTGTCACAGGTCAAGGTCGAGGAGTGCTAAAATTAAAATAATCGGTCCCCAGCATTTAGTCATAGCTATTGGGTTAAATGATCAGAGCTATAGCTCCAATGGTCATCGTGTTCCAAGTATCCTGGGCTTGGGAAGTGCTCTTGGAAAACACAAAAATGTCACAAGTAGTGGGGATCAACTTGGGCGCGATTTGATACTTGTGAAGGTCATAATATGGGTTGCGTACAATTTGCTAACCATTCGTGAGGTAGCATACATGCAATCAAAACAACTAAGATAGAGTTGTCTCAGAAGTGGTCGTGGTCGGAGGAGATAGTTGCGATCTCCATGGTTGTTGGTCGAGTCAGGTTGAGATATAAGTAATCTCAAATGTGCCCCATGAGAAGTCAAAGGTGACTTCTACATTATCAGGGCTGGTTGTTTGGTCATTATGTTGGACTTGGTTGTTTGGTCATGGTTAAAGGTTGTATGGTTGGTTCGTCAAGTAGACGAATGAACAAATGACCATCATCATTAGGGAGACGAACGGGTGAATGGCTGAGCTAACCTTAGAAGACTGAGTGCTACCTACATTACCCCTGTTGTAAGGGCCTCAAGCCAATGTAGTTCTCACCAAAAGGGAGGAAGGGTCAAAGATGTTGATAGTTGTATTGGTTAGGTTAGTGTTCTAGCATTTCCCATAGGTGTGATGGTACATGCTTGAAATGATAAAGGTCAGATGATGTTACAGCCTTTTCCATGTTAAGTGATGGTGTATTTTGTAACATTAGTTGTATGGTTTTTCATCCCTAGCAATTTTCCATATTTGTGATGGTGAATGCTAAAAATGAAATGAGTATGTTTATGCTTCAGCAAGTAATGGTTTATGCTTGATATAAATTGTGTGGTCAATAGTTTCCATGTGTATTGTTGTCCATAGAAACTAGTGTAAATGGGCTATGATGTTATGTTAGTGGATTGGTTTGGTTTGATTTGGTTATAAGATGATTTGGTTGTATGTGACCAAGGTGTATAAGAAGCGAAAGGCGCATAGCTCTTTCATTGACAAGGACCATAATGATGGCATAGATAAGGTTTTTGCAAACAAAAGCCCCATTCATGCATTACATCATTTGACCATTGGTTTGTGTTAGAGAAGTAGTTGAATCACTTGACGTTAATTGAGCTTGAAATCCCTTGAGTATGTTGGGGTGATAAGTGTGATTATGTGATATGAGAGGATGGGGTAACCCTTTTAGTAGGGATAGCTTTGCCCCTTTTATAGGTGACCCTGAGAACGACTATAGACAAGTCCATGATTTAATAGTTTGTCAGTCTCTCTCTTTTCTTTTTAGACTGATCAATGTGGGAAGTCCACTTGGGGATGTTGTGTTGTTTTATGGTCATATGTGCTATGTATGTAGCAAAATTTGGTCATAGCCCTCCTTTGAGGGAGTGGTCTATATTGTGCTTGTTGTATGTTTGGATGTCTATGAATAGCTGTCCTTCAAGGGAGCAGTCTATTTTATTAAAGCAATGATGCAGTTGTCCTTCGAGGGAGCAGTCTACATTTATAGTTTATGACCTTTGAATAGGCATCCCAGTTTTATAGTTTTATTTTTGACTAGACTTTTGGTCATTGACTTGAATATAGAGGTTTAAAGGTTTCCCTTTTATTAGGACAAAGCATTCATGCTTGACAAAAGGGTTGAAAGGAATAGGAATGACAATGATGGGGGTTGCTCAAGGGACAAGCTCAAGTTAAACGTCAAGTGAATGATTACTTGACTAACAGTAAAATGGTTGTAGATGTAAGGCATTAAGAGGCTCAGGTTTTGGCCGGCCTTCGAAAGAAGATAGATGATAAGTCCCTAATCCATGCTTGTGTGTTGATGTAAGGTCTGAGTCAATTAGGAACAAACTTGCCCCATTTGCTTCATTCCAAATTGGTCACATGTTAGTTGTCTTTAAGGATGAGATCTCTAATTTTGAAATCTCATTCTTTCAGATTGTGATTGTAGGCATGTTTTGGTCGATGTTGGTCATGAAGTTGGTTAGCATGTTGTTGGCATTGGATAAGGAGGCCATCAAGACCTCATTTGTAAAGCAGTCCCCCTAGCATGGTGTATTGGGTAGTACTTTTGATAAAAGCCTATTGTGCATTGCTAGAGAGGTATGATAAAATATGTCAAGTAGTCCACAAGTCATTTATACCAAACATCATGTGGACTAGAGAGGTTAGGAGGAGTTTCCCCTAGTGATGTCAGTCGAGACATGTCCAAGATAGAAATCTTGGGTTGTGTTGGTTGAGAGGTTTTGACGAATACTGGATATGTCAAAGGTGTAGAAATCTAGTCTTTTCCTTTATTCTTCATGGTTTGGGGCTTAGTGGCCACATGAACAGTGTTGATTTCAAATAAAGGAGTGGAAGGTGGTAAAGGGACCATAGTCTTGTATGGGAATCCTGATTTAGGTAAAGAGATTTGAGAGGTATGTGATGATGTCGGTGTTTTGTCGAAAAGGTGGTCAAAAGAAGCCTCAATGTGAGGGGTGTCTTTTTTCAAGTGTTGGCGAATAACAGCCTTAAGGGCACATCAATGCTCAGTATCATGCCCTGATGTGTGATGATACCAATAGATTTTAGTATCGTCAAACCAAGATGGTTTTGATCTGAGAGGTTGATATGGTTTAATAGGTGGGAGAGCGATGCTAGATGACTGCAACAATTGGCATAACATTGAAGCATATGGACTCCTTAATGGGTTTGTGTTTGTTGCATTTAGGGTTGACAACTTCTTTTTAGGAGTTGTTGGAGGAGTTTGTCGTACCATCTTTTTGGTTGGCGGTGTGGCCACACGTGTAGATGGCATTGTTTTGATGAGAGGTGTTGGATTCAAGAGCACTCTTATTAATGTAGAAGGGTGTGGGCCAAAGATAGATGGTAATGATGAAGGTGGGGGAGAAATTCTCTGACATGGTTTAGTATCTTTTTTTAGTTTAGTGCGAGGACTATTATTGGGGGAGGTGAGGTTCAAGTCTACCTTCACTTGTGGGTGAGTGAGGTTTGGGAGGCATAAGATGGTTATGGCTTCTGTGTGTGGTCGAATAGCGGGGAAAGTATGATACCCTAATGATTATAAGAAGGATGAGGGTGAGGCAGCTGACGTTGGTGCCATCAAATCATCCTCCAATATGGGAGAGGTTAAAGTAGACTCTCCTACATGTGAAAGGGGGTTGGATAGAGGACAAATAGGAGAAGAAGGCTCTTCTACCTGTGGTGGACAAATAGGAGAACAAGGCTCTTCTACCCATGGTGGATAAATAGGAGAAGAAGGCTCTTCTACCTATGATGGACAAATAGGAGAAGAAGGTTCTTCTACCTGTGACAGACAAATAGGAGAAGAAGGCTCTTCTACCTATGATGGACAAATAAGAGAGGAAGGCTCTTCTACCTATGGTGGAGATATAGGTTAATTAACATCTTCAGACTGTGGGAGAGGTTGGTTAGAAACCATGTCGATCGTGTGTATGTTATGCTCTTGAAAGTCATCGTCTATGGTCTGAATGTTATGCTGACTAGGGGGCTGGTTAGGGAATGGTTGTCTAAAGACATCCATGTTTTGGTTGGCTGGCACATTCGGGTTATCCAAAACAAGATCCCCCTTGTCTAACAAGTCTTAGATGATGTTTTTAAAGGTTTTACAGTTGTCTATGTCATGCCCCTTGACACGATGATAATTAAAAAAGTCATTTTCCCTGTACCAGGTAGGGATGGATTTTGAGGGGTCAAATTGGGGTGGTCAGATTTGAGGGAGATTGAGGACCCCCTGCTTGACTAGTTTATCCAAGATGGAAGCGTATGATTCTCGTATTGGAGTATATTGACGCTGTACATGACGTTGTTGGAATTGTCTTGTGATGTATTCTGATGTGGAAGGCTGAGATTGGTTGGTTGTTGTCGAAGATGATGGTCTAAGGATCACAGTGTTTACCACTCCTTTGGACTTGGAGTGGGAAGAAGAAGGTTTGGAAGATGAAGGGTCATTATATTTTGCGTTACTACGCAATTTGACCTTATCCTCTTTAACTGCATGGAGTTCAAGCTTTCGGGCCATGGTGAAAGCTTCGTCAAATGTGCGAAATGTTTGAACCCACAAGGTGGAAGAGATGTGCTTGGCACATGCTCGTGAAAAGAGTTCAATGAGCTCAGTTTGAGGTAAAGAAAAGGAGAGTTGGTTGATTAAGCCTCTCCAATGGGTGATGAAGTCAGCTATTGATTCATCATCAAATTATTTAATAGAATAGAGGTCTGTAATGGAGACCTTCTTAGTGATGTTGATTAAGAAGTGGTCGAGAAATAGTTGGGCAAGTTGAGTGAAAGAAAAAAGGGAATGACTGGTAATAGAGCTATACCAATCAAGGGCAGCGCCATAAAGTGACATGGGAAATGTGCGTAGTAACAATGCATCATCATGGGCTATGAGGTAACAAGCGTGTCTAAACACTCATAGATGTTGTTGTGGGTCCTCTTTACTCTGAAATCAGGTAAATTTGGGGAGTTCCCACTGGCTAGGATATGGTTAGATAGGCACCGGAGGGTGGATGGGTTCATTACATATTTGTTTGTATGAAAGAACATTGCTTGAACCAAAAATGGATGTCTCAAGGTTGGACATCTTATCCATCAACATATTAATTAGATCAACTGATGGATTGGCAAGTGGGGCACCCCCTAGGTTGTAAGGTAGCTGAAAGGAGTTAGGAGGGGCATATGACGTACTTGGTTGCATCTGTATAGGTGCAACATATTGGTAGTTCGTCATAGGGACTGATGTTGAGGCCAAGGGGGCTTGTGCTATGAAGTTAGAAGGCACAAGTTGACTAGATACTTCCAAAGGTGGTTGAATGGTGGCATTGGTAAAAGGATAGGTAGTCACTCCCGCATTTATAGGCACAAGAGTATGTGGAGTCGAGACAATCAAGTTCTGATAAGGTGTAGAACTTGGTTGAATTATTTGTGGTTGAGGGGGTACAAAAACCCCAATGGTGGTAGGTCCAAAAATAGATGGGGAGGCCAAATATTGAGCATTGGCAATGGTCGGGTTAATGGTCGAGGCAATAGCCTGAGTTATGATGGGTTGGCTAGTGGATGGTGTTGATGCCATTGCCACTTCAGCAAGAGAAGTTGGCATCCCAAAAATAGGATTACCTGAAGGGTCTCGCCTTTAGCTTCTCGCGAGATAGTGTTGGAGAGCCTTGAAATTATGGTCAAGGAGTCTCTCAAAGTTTTGATCCCCTTGAGTTGGGGTTGGTTAAATAGGAGTATGTTCAGTATTTGAAGTATGCTCCATTAGGGGACTTGGTATGAAAGGCGAAGACGGAAGTGGTTGTTACCTCGCATGGTCAATAAGGGATTTGGCCTGATTATGTGTCAAATACTACTGAAGGCAAAAGGGTTAGATTCTAAAAACTGTGTATTTCAGTTTCAAAAAACTAGAAGTGGTCAGAATGTGTGTTTGACAACAAAAAGGTGAGGTTTTAAGCTTATTGTTTTGAAAAAAGTTTGTTGATAGTGACCGACGTCGGTTGAAAAATTGATGATGGTGAAGATATGTTGCTGATGTCGGTGGAATAACTAATGTCAGTGCGGAAAATTGCCGACATCGGTGGCAAAACCGATGTCAGTGTATGTGTGATTCCAGAAACTCAAAAAATTGAAAGTTTATGGAAGAAAAAGAAAATTTTGAGTTGTTTTTGGTCTCAGAATGATGTGTCCTCACCAGCTCAAAAAATTAGATAAGAACAGAAAAGTAGATGAAGGCAAGCAACCTCTAAACGTTAAATTCCTAAGAATAAAGTTTTAGAGTTGTGGTGGCTTATGCCTTAGAAGAATATGTTTGGGGATTGGGCTTTTAGAATAGGTTATAAAGAGGCAGTCTAAGGCTGGTTTCAGGTTAGTTTTGGTGCTCAAAATCTGTATTAGGTTCCGTATGTGGCTTGGTGCTAGGGGCTCGCTCCCCTCACTTCACGAGCCCAGAGCCAAGCTGAGTCACTTAGCCAATATATACTTCGCCTAGAGTTTATACTCTGCCAGAGAATAGAGTGGGTCCTCCTCTTGGTTGTGAATTCCAAGTAGGATCGTCGAGAAGGGTAAGGTATCCGCTAGGTGGTGAAATCCTACTCAGGCCTTGTCTTAGGTATGTTTAGATGTTTGATTTGTGATAGTGGTCAGGATGTGTAACATGTGCACTACGATTTATTCATAATGCAGTTAATTACTAGATGAGCTAAATATGCATTCAAGCAGGAGTGAAATCCATTTAACTTTTAACCCAAATTGAAATGTTGTTGTTCAGATGCAAACAAGTGAGGAAAAGGTTAAGAGCATGAATTTCACTACTCTAAGATGCAGGTAAAAAGTGATGACAAGAAGAAAAAAAAGTTATTTTTAACTTGTGCTTATGGTTTCTTTCCAAGATAAAGAGATAGAAGAAGGATGCAAGAAGAGAAAATTTCCTAATGCACCTATATGAAAGTTTACCTTTTAGAAGAAATGAACCCAAGGAAAACTCCGGGGTCCCATCGGGTGTGCCAGAATGTTTCTACTCATTTTTGCTTGTTTACATTCAAAAGAAATAAGAAACTAAAGATAATGGTCAAGGGTTAGATGATACATGGATGAAGTTGTGCACCATATCTAGATGTTGTAGGAGCTCCTCTTTGGCTATGGAGGAAGACACCTGTAGAATAATAAGACTTAAATAGAAAAATGTCAAATACAGATATGGTGGACTGCCAAGCACATGCTCGGTCCCAGAAGCACAAAGACTTCTTTGAGGGATGACAATCCACTATTTATAAGTAAAAGTGTTAGAAATAAAGAAATGGAAAATGAGAAACAAAGAGGAAACTAGATAATGTGTACCTTTTTCTTTGCAGTCGGTCTACCACAGTCGCCGATGCCAGTAATCCTGCCGTCATCAGTTGGTCAATGTTGCCGATGTCAGTTAGTCTACCGATGTCAGTCGGGGTTATGGTTGATGTCAGTTAGGGTTGTGACCTTGGATAGGTTTTGGATGGGTTTGTAGTTAACAGAGGGATTCTAGGAGTCTAAATGGTTTGTGTAAGGTTGCAGACAGATGAATAAGGTCCGCAAAAGGACAAACGTAGAGGCTAGGTTGTCAAAAAGGGTAAGGGTGAGAAGAAGGCTTTTCAGCCTCTCCAGGGAAAAGGTTAGGTTTGGTTGAAGGTCGGGTCTGGTCTAGTTGATTGTATTTAGAAATAGTAAATAGACATTAATTACTATTGTATTCTAAACACTGAAATAAGAGGCAAAAGAATACTTAGCTCTTGCTTGGTGGAGAGCTAGATGTGTTGAAGGCTTGTCCCTGTGTGGCTGTCATTGAGTCTTCATGCAATGTTTCTAGCTGGAGTGATTTCTACAGAGTCTCTATAGCCTAGAGAGCATTGGTTGAAATCTGATGATTGATCTCAGAGAGTCCCTATTGATGTCCTAGTCCACAGGCGAGAGAGAGAGAGAGAGTCTGATCCGAGCGAGAGAGAGTCCCCAAAATGATTGATCAGAGCTCAGAGTGATTTCCAGCATCCAAGAGCCCCTAAATCAATGTGAGAAGTCAGTTTATGTAATTGACGTTAGTGGTTCCACCAACGTTGGCTAAAATTTGACTAACATCGGTGGGTGCAGAATGCGTAAAAGGGCTCATAAGCCTGTTCTCCATTCACCAAGTGCATAGTCTATTGGAAAATTATCAAAGGTTGGGCTAAATACACACGAGAGTTAGTTATGAGGTTAGGGAGGATTAATAATAGGTCTTAGGTGAGTCATGGGGTGAGAAAAGGTCTAAGGGCGAGGTGTCTAAGGTGAGGTGTCCACGGTGAGGTGTCAAGGGTGATGTTATTAATTTAAAATAAGTAATTTATTTTAAATTAATAAGATGTGTAAGGGTTAATGAGAGGACCAAGGGAGAGTCGACACATTTTAGGTGTCTACATAACCATGCATGTTTAGGAATTATAAGTGTCATTTCAAGGCATAAACGTTAATAAAAGTGGCTAAAACTCCTTATCTTGGCTCAAAAAAATTGCCTTCATGATTGACCCTATTTGAAAACCTCATAACTAATTAAGACTAGGTATTATGATTGGTATGATTTTAATGAAATCAAACATGCCTCTCCATTCATTGGTTGTATGTTTAGTCTTTTGGAATCATATTTAAAGGAGTTATCATCATTTGCAATCCAAAAAACTCTTCTTTCATGCACCCTACACACTTATCCTCAAAATCAACATCAGTTTCCATTAAAATCCATGGGAGGGAGTTAATGACACTTTTAAATACCCTAAATGGCATTATAATCATCATTCACACCTTAAAATGGCATCTACTTGAAGTTTTCACACTCTTCACTAGCTTGTCTAATATGGCAATTTTGACTGGCTAAAAGGAGATCTATTTTTTGAAAACTTAGAAATGTTTATATAGAAATAAATGAATATAATGAATTATAAAAAGTCTAAATATTTTCCCCAAACTTTATTTCACCTCCAAATTCTTCCTATATCCTGAACAACACAAAATATGGTAAAAAATACCCTATTTTTGTAATGTTCATATAGATTCCATACAAGCAAAAATCATTAAGTGAGCCTAAGGGATTAATTTACAATTTAAAATAGATTTCATTATAAAAATATTACATTAGATCATCTATCTAACTCCATTTCTCCAAAGTGGTCCTCACAAGGGTTTAACAAGGGTTTTAGGCCTGCTTCCACTCTTAAGGTTTGTTCATAAAAACATGACACTGAAGTTTCAAACCAATTAAAAAAATTCATATCTGAATACCTTCATCAACATCCTTGAAATCCTATGTTCCCCATGCAAACCCTCCAAACATATGTGAGCATTTGAAACTAGGCTATTGATCTTCTTCCTCCATTTCCTACATGTTAGAGTTGTCATAGGGTCCAAAAATGGCTTATATTAGGTTTAATATGCATCATAACAGGTTTAAAACATCTTATTTAACACCATAAACATGATTCAATAGGTTGGAGTGCATATCTCATGTTATAATGGTGAATGACACCCCATTTAGTCTTGGCCTAAACCTTGTTCCAATGGCTTGCCTGCAACATTTGGTGATCTATACCTTACTATTGGTTTTATTGAATTTAAATATCTTGAAAATATATTTTATATTCCCTCAAACATTATTCAATCAATTTTAAATATTCCTTATGGATGAAAGTGAAAATGATCTCACACTTGGTCACTAGGCCTAATCCTGCCTTCTAGGCTTGACTGCAGGTTTGAGGATCTAGGATACCTTGTAGATATTTTACCTTATGTGAAAGGATATTTATGTTTTTCTAGGTATTATTAAACTCCACAAACCTCCCCCAAAGTTTCTAACAAATTCAGATCACCCCTTCTATCCATTCCTCAAACCTACTTGCCTATGCACAAGGGGAAGCACCCTTTGTCTGAGACAAAATAGAAGGTACTTACCATATTTTTATAGACAAAATGGATATTTTATATGGTTATCCAAGTTATTATGATAATTTACACCAAATTTTATCCCATAATGACACCATTTTCCCTTTCAAATCATCAAAACTCAATACAGGCTCCTTGAATGATAGACTATGTAGGATTTTTTTATCAAGACTGTGTCTTGTACTTGTTTGATTTTATTTATCTAGTTAAAAATACATCATGATAGTTTCATGAGAATATGTTAAATTATATGAAGGTTCTTTTAACTTGTAAAAAAAACCCACTCAACCACCTATGCCTTCCCTTCACTCCCTGATTGGGACAACACTGAGTTTCCCCTTTGACTATGTTTCCACTTGAAAATACCCTGTAGGTAGAGTTTTCAATTGTATGGGGGAGACATGATAATATTTCAATCATCAAATTTTTTTTGTCCCTGAATATCACTCCAACTTTCCAACACTTCCTTCCATACCCTGATAGTAAAGATTGGGTGCAACCCTGTTGACTATGATTGTGTTTTGCACTTGAAAGGGTCCTTCAGGTAGAGATTTTCTCAGTTGGACCCTAGTGTTATTGGAAAAATACTTTACTTGTATATTATAGGTAAATTTTAAATAATTTTAACCTATGTATCATGTTTATACATTGACAACACCTCAAAATTCTCAAGTTGCTTTACTGTCTGCTACACAATCATCTCTAATAGTTGTAGGTATGTTGTGTGAGCTTCAACTAAGCTTAGTCATGGTGTGAATATAATATCCATGAACCCCCCTAGGTCAAAAAATATATTCTTGAACTTTAACTTAACCTAAAATTCCTAGAACACCACTTGAACATCAATTTTGGTCCACTATTGTCTTAGGCAACAGTAGACTACACTTTCTACCTAGGGACTCCTATTTGTGCCATTTGTATGGATTAGGATTTGGTAAATGTTTAGGACTTCCTTAGATCCTATAGGATAATTTGATAATTTATTATACCCATGTTAATCTCACATAGCAATAGAACTAATCAAAATAATCTCTTTGTTCTGTCTGGTCTAGACTATAAACATAGTTTTTTCTAACTGTATTTGCCTTTTTGGGAGGTACCTATAGATGCTTTATATGCTCTAGGCCTTCAAAATTGAAACTAAACCTTCATTTAAGATATAAAACCTACATTATAATATTACATATTATTTTTTTTAGAGTGAAAACTATCTTCAAGGTCTTTACCCCAAACTTCATAGTGACCCTACAGCTAGCCTGTAGGGTCATATTCATGGTCTAAAAGGCCTTTGGGTGCATATTTAGTTATTGAAACATCATTGATCAACTCTTACACATCCATTTGATATCATTTCCTCTTAATTAAGTCATTAAATACATAAAATTATGCCTTAACACACCTTTAATTGTCAAGATCATTTAATCTCTTCAAACTCTGTAGATTATATTGCCTGGAATCAATGCATAATTTGACAACTTTGAGCCTCTCAACAACCAATCACCCTTACTCCACATGAATTAATTATCTGCAAGGATATTTTAATATTATATGGAAACAATTATAGGGAATTTATAAGTTTTAAAACTTTTTATAACACCTTAATATGATATTCATGGAATGGCTAGAACCTCTATTTTGCAATTTTAAAGACAAAGGTCCAGAAATAGTCATATTGTTCTTGGAAGTGATTATCAACTTGTATATCAACTTATCATTTAAAAAAATTATACCATGATTTTATAACCATACCATGAACTCAAAAAGGTTCAAACCTTTAAAATACTTTATGTTTCAAGACCCTCATATCTCTATTGATGGCACTTATAGGTGTGTATTCTCAAACGCAGGCAATAAGCTTGGGAAGTTATCATGGAATGAGTAGTCTACATTATCATTTTATTTCAATTCTACAAGGCCTATCTTAAAAAATTAAACTTAAATTTTCATATTTCAAAAATATTGAAGCTAATACCAAGGCTCTGACGATCTCATCATGAAGGTTGGAGGTACATGGTGGGCTGCATATGGGCAGTGAGGATGAATTTATCAATGTATTAAAGGAGTTTGTTTTTTCAATAAATTTACCTCTCCTAAATTTATGTTTAAGTGTATTATAAGGATTTTAAAACCTAAAAATAGTTTTTATACTTTCCTTTCAATGTTAAAACTTTCCATGAAAACACCTAAAAGTGTACTTTTTTATCACATAACTATATGACACTCAAAAAGTGCATTTTCATGGAGATTGATTTAGAGAGAAAACTTGAGATGACATGAGAAAAAAATAACATTAAAAAAATAGTTAATAACCTATTAAAACTCCCTGGAGCTATTGAAAAAGAATGGAAAACTAGAAAAATGTGGAAGCCTATCTGTCATCCTAAATGAGATCGATTTGCAAATTGGAGATGATTTGCACATAAAAACACCTTCAAAAATGAAATAAAGAATGGAAAAAATTATTTGGGAGATTAAAAATCCTCTAGAACCAATATTATCATTTGATTTGTATGGATTTTACCAAACAAGAGAAAAACCTGCAAGGTACATAGATTATTATGCAAATTTGAAAGGTCAACTTCATGAGGATGGTTCATGAAGAAAAGGCCAAAATTTTTTAAAATAATTATATTTAAATTAAGGTATATGAGTTTACAACAATCTTTCAAAACCATTTTCCTTGAAACTTCCTGAGCTGTCTGTACCAAGCAAAATCTTGAAGGTCACTTCTACTTGCCAAGAAGGGTGAAAAGGGAGTAGAACAGTTTTGAGAAATAAATGGAACTTCCAAATCAAAATAAACATGGAAATAAGCTTGGAGAATTTAAATAGGCATTGTATGATCCTTTACCATGTGGCACACTTCTCAATGAGCCATACAAGTGCTAAAATCTCTTTTTCTCCCAAGAAAACTACCCTTTTAACTTAAAATCCTACCACTTTTAAGTTATGTCATTTTATTAAGACATATAAGGACACATGGGACATTACATCAATTTTCTAAACTTCCCAATAAATCTATATAATTCATTAAATGTCCCCTTTTTAACCTCAAAATAACCCAAAAATGATATAAGGAATAAAATATCTAATGATGAAGGCTAATATAACATCAATTAACATTAAGTAACCTATAAAAAAACCTTGTGAAATAATTTTATACCCATTAAAACACTTAAATACCAAGTTTTTACCTAGGGGTGCCCCAATTTGACTTAAAAGTCAATTTTGGTCAACAATTTTATTGGCTATATCTACCCTTACCTTGGTAGGGTACATTGGTAAAACTAATAAATTAAGCATGACATTTCTAAAAACAACCATTTATAACCACCAGAGTGGGTGTGTAGTTTAGAATGTACATGGAATATAATGTCTTAATTCTAACAATATAAACTTACTATAACCTGCTTACCAACAAGGGTGTTATCTACACCTCCATACATGGATTACATCTATTAGTTCATGCAGAAAAATATCAATGTTCAACAGATTTCTATTTTTGTTATTTAATTAAGCTATCTATTTTAAATATAAAACATGTTAATAGTTTTAGTATGAGACCATTTTAGGGTCATTATTCTCTTTTGTGTCATCATATACAAACCTATAATTTATGATCAATAGTTGCAATATCCTATCCACCCAGAGTGTAACAAAATTTCTAAGCTAAATAGTGGAATTTTCCACTGCAAGTGTTATGCT
The DNA here is from genome assembly GCA_037957365.1 of Torreya grandis. NCBI lineage: Eukaryota > Viridiplantae > Streptophyta > Pinopsida > Cupressales > Taxaceae > Torreya > Torreya grandis. The sequence goes on along the minus strand of JARHVA010003106.1, from coordinate 817,888 downwards.
ATATGCATAAGCACAAGGACATTCATTATCAAATGCCATTAAAAATGGAAATAATCCATACTATTATAGTTACTTTTTCTTTGACATCAACTATTTGGGGGTTAGTGCAGAGTTCCACACCAACCACACTAAACATTGGAGAATCCATTCTAGGCATCACATGCAACCCAAAAGCTTACAACATGTTCTTCATTACTTGTGAGCTCACACAAAGGTTCATGGATTCAAATACCACCATCTTTTAAATAACCATCTGAGGGCATTCACCCAGCTTTTGTTACTCTTTTAGAGAGTTAAGTGGGTACTTAGGATTTTATATTTTTGAATTTGGACTTCACATTGCTTCTTCTAAGTAATTAGCATACATCCTAGTCATGCTTTATAATAAAACATAATATTTATTCGAGACTAATCTTTTTAGGTCATACATAATATTACATGGTCACAACAAATCGGAACTTAAAACCACACATGCCAATCCTTATGATAAGTAAAACCTTATTGATTTTGCATAATAGTCTAGCTCATAGGTGCTATAGTGCTTCACAAGCACTCAATTTAATTTTGGATCACATCATGGTTGCAATTAGTCAACCAGATCTAGAATATGCAGCCAACACAATCAGCCATTTACACACACAACCACCCATTATTATCCCTTCAAGGCTTACCTTCATCCCATATAATGTAAATTTTTTTCATAAATAACCATGCCCAAACATGAGCAATATATTCTTGTTGAGACATTTTAGTCAGCTTAACACCACTCATCATAAGAGTATTAAATCTGTTCAAAAATTTTGAGTTTGAGATTTTATTAAATTCCAACTACAGAATAAATTAGAATATCTAGTTCAAAATAACATTCCAGTATTGCATTTAGCACACTTTTTTTAATCTTTTCTAGGGAAAAATTAGGCAACACCACAACAATGTTCTAACTAGTTTGGGTTGAAATCATTAATTGTGACAATTCTCCTTATCTCCAATGATGACAACAGGCATACCATCCTAAGTTTTATGACTATGCCATTGCTACCAATGGTAAGAAACACTTACACACATTCCAACATGGATCTTATAATTGATTATTTAACATAATAGGTGTGAAAATACTGTAGAAGTAGGTATTGACAATCCTATCAACCTACCAATATGTTTCTTTATATGGTCATAAAATAGAGACAACACAACATGCCTCCTTATTCCTACTTATATATTATCAAGTTTCTCACAACCAGGTATTGATAATGTTGGGACAACAAGATCTAAGATCCTTATGAAATTTTTATGATGATTAATTGAATCCATCATTAAATATAATATTTATTCTAGGATCTCAAGTTTAGTATCACCATTTCCCCGAGGGAAGGCATGTTCCAACAAAGCCCATAGTTCTATATCCATGAATCAAAGAGGTTACAATCAATGTTTGCACCTCATGGATTAGATAGATTATGATGCTCATTAATAGGAGTGATCCCTAGCTTCATGTTTTACCAAGTGAAATAGTTTCCTTAACCCCCCTTCATCCCTCCAAGTTTAAGTTAAAGCCTTGGTCTTCATTAGGTCATAATATTCTATTAATCTAATTTTGACTATCCCATACAAGTCAACAACAGATACCAAACATCATTTCCTTATTCCTAAGAGCGAAGTGAACCTCATTAGCCTCCTATTGACTCACCCATACAATCAATAATTATAAGGTGGCACTTTCCCTAATGCAACTCAATTTAGGAAGGGTCCACTTAACCAATGTTGGGATGGGTAGAAACCATTTCTATGGAAATTACAATTTTCCCCAAATAGTGATTCTATTGAATGCATGGATTTTTATGGCATCACAATATTATAGAATATAACATTGTCCTTTTCTTTATAGAGTTGAAAGTGATTTTCATGCTATAGACCATTTGATACCTTACACTTGTAGTCTTTCAAGACCATTAATATATTGTACATGTTGCTAAAATAGTCAAATGTCATTTTGATTTTTAGTAACCAGTCCAGTATAGGAGATCATAGAACTACATTATTGCTAAAAGTATATCCACCTTAGTTATAAAGACACCAAAGTCAATTTCGATTATTCCAACCAGTCCTAAACAATTTCAATCTTGTAGTAACTTACAACATCAAAGGAGATAAAACTACCTATAACACCTAAGTCCATCAAAATACTTGTATAAATAATGATTTTAGTGTCTCTAACTTTAAATAAAATAAAATAATATCAACATCTTACATATATATAGCTGAACACACCTATTGATTGGTTAGTTATCCAGTTTCCAACCTGGGTAGTCCTCACAAAATTGGTTCTTACGTTGATCCCAAAATGTAAAATCAGTTCATGGAGATAGAGGGATAATAAATTACCTATGGTTGTTCTCAGTGACCAACTTAGTCCTTAAAATTCATCTTGGAACCTGACAATACTCCTATTGTTCATAGGATGCCTATAATTTTGATTTAATTTTCTAAAATTATTTGATAATGGAAATAAATTCTTGACCCTCATTTATTGTTCTAGAAAATAATCATATTTTTCATGTGTCAACATTTGAAACCAACTACCTCTTATTAATTAAATCGACATGTCAACACATCTTTAAAGATTATCTCACATAATTTATCTCTATGAAATTCAAAGTTTGGTATCCTCTTAATTACATAGGTATTTATACCATAAAATAATAGCTTTGGTTAACTAGTATGATGCCAACTTGTCATACACATTATCCATCATGCCATGCAAATTATTATACTTTCATGTATACACCAGCCATGAAGTTATTATATTATGCCTTTATTTACCCGAAAGGGTAGGTTGGAAAATATTTTTTAGCCCTTTGAAGTTTAGGTCAACCTTATCAAGGCATATTTTGCAACATATATTCATGAAAATATCCTCAAGGATATGAAATCTACATTACTAATTTTTAACCTTGATTTATGTGATATATTCCACTTGATAATATCCCATTGGGGACTTCATTTTGCTTATAACTAGAACTATCCTTGATTGCATTTAGATTAAGAACTATATTGTTCTTATCAGTATTGAAATGAAATATTCATTCTTATACAGATTGATATTTTGTTTACCGTTGCCTCTTATCAGACCATTATTATCTTGATCAAGGTCAACATAAGTATCACCACATCTATCCATGTTTTTTTCACAAAATAATAATTTTAGGAGTTGTAAATTGTAATGAATATGTCCTAGAGTTTCATTTTAGAGAAGCAACCACTGCTTTGATAATAGATGGAACAACAAAAAAATGGGAATTATTTACCAGAGTGTGAATACGAATGCATGTAGGGCCCATTTTATAGTTGGATGATACAAAAATGCTCTTATTCCATGAATCTTTGAGTGCCTACACCCAATAAACATTCAACCATAACAAATTTATAAAATGTCAATGAGGATTTGTTAGCTTGTGAGAAAGATTATGCATTTACTCTATCCAAGCATAATTGGTTATATCAAGCATCTAGATTATGGGATCACTCAATAGGGTTAGTATAATCATGTAGATTAATATTATGAAGAATAAACTATTAAATTTATAAGAAATGTAATCATCATAATCAAATAATAATAATACCTTAGGCATTAAATAGTGCTACTAACCAAGATCTCATTATTAATCTCAGGTTTGGGTCCTCACATTTTATGCCTCTATAGTTCTCACCAAGAAATTATCCAATCTTATTTCCAAGGAGTAATAATAACATCATATGTTACACTTTTTCATTAGTAGGATAACCCTATTAAAAATTTAGTTGAGGACATCTATTTCAAGACCTTCCATTTATATGTGTGGAATAAGGATATTTAAGCATAGGAGTTCATGACACTAGTTGAGGGTATATAGCCTCATACTAGTGTATAAGATCCTCACACCATTAAATCCATATTTAAATCAAAGGACATTTGTACAAATTTAAAAATCATATTTAGGAATCAATAATTGTTGCAACACTTCAAAACACATTAGATATTCATTTTTCAAGAATCATGTAATTAGTAATGATCACAGCATCATAAGGACAACCATACATTGTTACTTGCTAAAGAAGTAGAATGATTACACAAGAGAGAATTTAATGTAAGAGTATACATAGATAATTTGATAGCATTACATGTAGAGGAGTCATGACCATCCTTAATTTAGGGATCCTCTTGCCACTTATATTATGCCTAAAAATTCAAATTGTACAACTTGAGTATTGGAAGAAAATGAAGTGACCTCTTATGTAATATTTCCATTTCTTGACCCTTGTTTGGTTTACAAAATCTTGCCCAGCTATAGGATCAATATTTATCCATATGCAACTATCATTCGAATGTAAACCATGTGGATTTCCAAATTTTATTAATTAAGAATTCAAGGAAGAGGGATTATATTAAAGAACAATGTGTCACAACCTAGATACACTATTCAACCATAATTCAATTGCACAATAGGATACATAAACATTAAATACCTTGTAACCATACACACAACCCATATATTTAATCACTAATACCTAGCATAATATTTTTCACAACCATGATTTAGGAATGAGCTTAATTTTGAAACAACACCTTCACATTCCTTTAATAAGTAGCCTAAATAAATTGAATACTTGAAATACTTCTAATGTTTCTTGACCTTCATATAACGGTTACCAAATAATTTGAATCTGATTGTAAATAGTGATATATTAACATGTATAGATAAAAGAATTCTTGTTCTTCTATTTCCAAGGACATGGTAAACCATAGACAGTGTTATTGGCCAATATTTCATGCATTAATCCTTTGGATTTGGTCCTTGCACCATGTCTTACCATCCAATGGATATAAGTGATTTTATAAAAATAACACCAATAGTCCACAAGACACACCATACAAATTGGTATAGTATTAGAAATATTTAGACAATAACTATATAATCCACAACATAATCTCCAACCATTAATAAAAAAAGAATTTAGTTAACATTTTATTACCAAGGAATTTTATTTTTATGTTATTCTCATGAGAATATGCAATCCAATAATATTAAGTTCCACTATTTTTACAAATCATTCTATCTCAACCAGATTCCTAAAATGGTAATTCACCCAAGGAGTGATTACTTGCAAACACTTGGACTAGCCTCTTGTAATCTCTTCATACAAGGATATATATACTTGTGTGTGTGTGTGTGTCTATATATATATATATATATATATATATATATATATATATATATATATATATATATATATGTTGAGATATGATAATTATTAATAACCAAAAAAATCTTAAAAATTGTGCTAATTATAACATTGGAGCATATGGAAGTATGAGTTTTAGCATCTTCCCAATAGATGAAAACAAATACTTAACAATTCTAAACATCATAATTAAATTTGAGAATGCTATTAGATTCTTTAAACTTAGAATTTTAAGTATTTCTAGCAACCACTAGACCAAAGATAATGTAAGGTATGTGTATCTACTAATATCAAGGTCACAACTGCCAATGTGAGGCCAACATAACAAAGCCTCTCATTAAGAATTAAATCCAAACATTGACATCAACCAATGAGATTACTTCCAATACTATTCACATTTCCTTTACTAATAATTTCATTTTTTTATTCTAAGAGAAACATCATGAGTGGTTGTACACTAAAAAATCACTCATCCTACTATTCATACTATAAACAATACTACTTATGAATTTCTTTCACCTATCAAGTGCTACCTCAAATAAGCATATTCCATACAATAAAAACACCTCACATGCTACAAGTATACCATGATACTATTGTTCCAAAACTAGGCTTAAAGTTACATGACATTACCAATATGAAAGAAGGAATTACAACATAATATAATAAAGGAAACCATTCTACCTAGCTATAGGTATTCATTCAATATGACATTCATACCTTTTGAGACCCAAAAAACATATTTATAGAACAAATTAATTTTGGAAACTCACATACAATAGTATGTCTTAAAAATTCCAGCACTATAAGCATGTTATAAAAACACTAAAAACCTCTAAGAGTTTTCATACTATCATTTCCATATTCTAATGAGAGTAATATCACACCTCTATCATGCAACCAAAAATGTTATTTTAGAATGAGCTTGCCTCACAATATGTCTATGAACAAATTCATAATGATAGGGAATTTAAAGGAGATTTAATTACAATATGTAAACATGATTAACTAATTAAAGTATAACTATAATAGGAAATGCAAGTTACCAAAATTATTACCAGTAGCATGTTTAACACAATCATCCTAGGAGCAAGTCGAGTACACAAACCAAGTTGAAGCAAACCTCTCAACACCAATTTTATGATCCCAACCATCTGATGGCCCTAACCACCCCATCCACTAGTTTAATGGCAGGTTTTAAGAACTGGTACTTAGGAGGGATTTAGAATATGAACAAGATACTAAGCCATTGAATGACACATGATGACAATTAATAGAAAGAATAAAATGTCAAAAATTCCACATGTGACAAGGAAAATTAAAATAAAATGAGAACCAAAAGGTAAACTTGAATCAAGAATTATATTTCTATTGATGATGTAATAGTTTCAAGCAACCCATGAAGTATAAGTTAGAAAATCATGGAATCTACTTTAATAGTAATCGGCACCCATCACGTTCATGATTTCCATAATGTAATATCTTCCAAAGTTTTGTCTCAACCAAGGATTTTCTAAACTATGTAAGCATGCATCTAAAGAGCAATACAACACCAAAAATCACAATAATTTTTCATTTATTACTTATGCACATCCAATCAAAAAAATAGCCCAAAATGACCAATATAAAATTAAAGGAGGAGGTTGAATATAGGAATTAAATATTAGGAAGAATACAGTTATAAAATCTAACAATCCAACTAAATAATCATCCACACAACCACCAAATGACACCATTCAGAAAAATGGTCCAACCAACATTACAAACAACATGTGGAGGGTATTACAACCAATATGTAAAAATAATACATCTAAAAATTAGAGAAGTCATGAATATGTTGTAGACATGTTAATATTTCACAAAAAATATATGTAAAAGCCAAATATACTTTGCCATAAACTTTCCAATCAAATGCATATAAAATCCATGTGGGAATTAAGTGGATTTATATTTCTATATGGTGATTTAGTACCAAAAATAAACTATTCAGTCATTGAAGGAGCCACCCTAGATTAACAATAATGGTTATAGATATAAATAAATGTGTGTGTGTGTACACACACACACACACACACACACAGAGAGAGAGAGAGAGAGAGAGAGAGAGAGAGAGAGAGAGAGAGAGAGAGAGAGAGAGAGAGAGAGAGAGAGAGAGAGAGAGAGAGAGAGAGTACAATTCCAATTATATTTATTTAATGAAAATCACTCACCACATCAAACTTCAATCAATTTTTATCCATAATGAGGAATTTACCCAAAACCTAACATGGGTATACATACAATGAAATCACACCTCTATAATGATAATAGTCAACCACGAAAACTTGGAAATTTAAAAACAAAACTAGCACCAATAAGAAAAAAACCCCCAAATTGATTTAAGAAAAATTCAGTGATTTCAAACATAACCCAAAATTTATCATAACACCCAAAAGTGCATAGTAGTAGTGATTTTACGACATGAAAGGGGAATATAAACAATTCTAGGTTGTTATATTTTCACCTTGAAGTCTCATGACTTCAATGTGAGATTATAGAAACCTCCCAACCATTAGATTTTGACTAAGACAATGAAATCTACCATATCTTCCTTATGTTAGTAAAATTTCACATATTTTACAATTGTAGGCTATGAATGGAGGATGAGTAAATTGCAAATTTTGAAGGTGGTAAAATCCTTTATTTTTTTAGTTATCATTCTTTTTCTAGACATCCTCCTCTATAACCCTCTACCTTTCTCCTAAGCCAAGCTCATTCCTTCCATAGGGTAGCTCAACAACCTCCCTTGCTCTTCACCCTTGGCACCAACTTCTTCCCCCTATATATGCAGTCCTCCTTATACTTCTATTTCCACCCCCTCTTCTCTCTCCATCACCTCACTCTTATCTCCCCATTCATGCCATGCCAACTCCTATATTATCAAATATATGATCAAAGATTCAAGTAAAACAATCATCAAAGACAAAATGTAAAGGTCAAATCAATATAAATCATTCAAGAGGTAAACACGACAATAAGACACCAAGGTTACCAACAAGATTGACACTTGAAAACCTAAATGAAGACTAAAGAGGACAATCATAAATCAAAATATCTAAGTATAAATAAATGAAAATCATCTTACATCTTAGAATTTTAGTCTTAAAATTTATACCTATCATGATATAATTAGAATTATCCTATAATCCTTCTATCTCTTCCCAACTGCTAGAAACTATCACCAAACCTAACACATAGATATATCCCTATAGGAACTAAATTTGGTATCAAAATCATCTAAATGGTGAATTAATATCAAATAATAATATATAATTCAAAATTGAATCAACTATCAAATATGAAAATAAATTAAGCATATCATTTAATATAAACATAATCATAACCAATAACCTCAAGCAAAATAGTCACAATATCTGAATACATCATATCTGTAATATTTAGTCAAAATCTCACCTAAAATCTAGTAAAAAATGTTATATAAACGTATTAGGTAGTGATATAAATGTACCAAATGGCATCTGGTTATAACACATATTTTTGCCATCAAAATCCCTATTACTCTTCATAATTGATCCAACAACCTCTTAAAACTAACATAATGACACCAAATTAGCCAAACCTATTCCAGATTCCTCCTCCTTATGAACTTTTACAATAGTTTATAAGGACAAAATATGATCATTATTCATAAAAATTGTGAAAACTCTTCACTTACCTCCTGCCACCATGAAGATGCCACTTTATTCTTTGAACTTAGACAAGAATCAGAAAGATGACCAATTCTGAAACAATTCTTACACTTGAATGGGATACCTTCATTATCAAGGGTTTGAAACCAACACTTGTCATTAACTCTTAACTCAATCATATATGGTAGGGCCTGGGAAATATCTCAATATATAAGAACCTTAGCAAAAAATTTCAAGAAAAAATCAAATAAGACATGCATCAATTTATAAAAAATTCTCCAAGGTTTTCCCAATAGCCTCTATCTCAGTCTCTGACTAAAACTGGAGAGGAAGATAAGGTAGCCACACCCCGATGGGTTTGAAAGAGAGATTTTTAGTTAAAGCGTTAAAATTTGGAAACCAAGGTTTCAAAAGAAGAATTTGATGATCAAATATCCAATATTTGGACTGTAAGATCTTATTATGATCTACAAGAGATTCAAAAAACATAATAAATAATCCTATATCATAGGGACATAATTCCAAACTGTCTTCTAACATTGGCCACTATGAATCAAAAATCCACTGATGAAGGCTGAGAAGGGAAGCCTAAAACTTATCAAACATGCATACTAAAATCCTTTTCAAAAACCCATCCTCATTTTCAAGTACTTCCTCCAAAGCTTCCTTCTCAAAAATAACAACTGACATAGATTTTTCAATGCCTAGGGCTCTAGACTACTTCTTCTGACAAACTGATTAGCCATTTGATTGACTAGCTATACTAGTTGCTCACATTTTTACCTAGGGAGGAGTAAATACCTACCCTATATTTGTATTATCACCAATCACAATCACCTTCCTTAGCTCCTTTCTTTCCCCAACCTCCCCATCATTGGCCATCATTGTCCTCCCAGCTACAGATGCTTTTAATCAACTAGCCTTGCTAACAAAATCCTCATCATCCTCCTTTGAACATTGCATTCTTATAAGAAGGTGCAAGTTTTTGTTGCCCTCCTGCTGGGTGACAAAAACACCTAGGTAAAAATCCCTAACAATGGAAGGATATATAGAAGTCATCCGATATTTTCAAAAAACCCAATACCCATCAAAATTAATCTAAATAACTTCTTTTTAATATAATTATTATTTTCTAATAAATTATATTACTTTTATTTTTAATAATAATAATTTACTATTATTTTAGATTAATTATTTTATACTAAAATATAACCAAAACATTGATTCCCTTTAATTAAGTTTTATACTAAATTCTAAAACAATAATAAAAATGATTTCCTTAATTATTTTTTAATAGGATAGTTATTATTATTTTCTACTAAATTAAGATAATAGTTATTTTTTAACAATTAAGATAGTAGTTATCTATTAACAAGGTAATTGTTAGGCCAAACTTTTATAAAAAAATGATTTTATTTTCTACTAAATTTTTGTTTTTTAATAAATTAATGGTTATGTCATAATTTTATAAAAATTGATTTCTTTGATTTTCTTCTACATTAAGGTGGTAGTTATTTTTTGATTTCCTTCTATATTAAGGTAGTAGTTATTTTTTGATTTCCTTCTACATTAAGGTAGTATTTATTTTTATTCAATCAATAAAATTGTTTAAAATATATATTACATTAAAAATTATAAATTTTTTCATATTAATTTTGAAATATTTTAAGGTATTATTTAGAATTATAATATTAATATTTGTATCCTACACTTATTTAATTATAAGTGTTCTCCTTTTTATGACTATAAAATGGAGTTAAAATTAGGCAATTCATAAATTCTTTAATTATAATATCATGTATGTAACATTTTTTAATTATTTTCTAAAATTCTTTAACTTTATATACAATTTTAAGTGATTTTTTTATTGCTATAAAAATGGAATTAAAATTAGGAACTCATAAATTCTTCAATTATAACATCATGTGTGTAACTTTTTTAATTATTCCCTAAAATCCTTTAACTTTATATTTATAACTTTTACTAATCATAACAATTTAAGTTTTTATAATTTTAATAAAAGTAATTTCATTTTCTATATTATAATGAAAATAATTCATTAATTCAAATTTGAAATTTCAACAATTATGTAATAATGAAAATAACAATTAAATTATTTCATAAAAATATCAATGATAAAAATATTATTAATATGATTGATTAAATTCTTTAAAATATCAATATAATTAATTATGTGTAATTGCATAGTTTGGTGATATTACTCTTTGTAATTGTATAGCTTGGTGATATTCTTAATTCGGTAGTAAATGTATTAACATTGTGTGATATAAGGCAATGTTTGAAACTATTTTTCAATTAAAATATTACCTTCTATTTAATATTTTTCTAATTATAACGAGGAAACAATTAGCAATTTTAGTTTTCTTGTGCTTAGCTAGAAGTGATGATGAAATACTCCATATTTTATGTCTTATTATGTTCTAATTTTAATTCACCTTCAAATCTTCTATATATTATGATTATCAAAATAGGATTAGAATTATTTATTATAATATCTAATTTTAAGCATATATTGTTAAAATGGAGTCATTAATGCCAAAAGTATATTCCTCTAACTTTAAATTATTTTTAAATGTTTCATATTCTATACCTATAAAAATGGAATTAAAATTATTTATTAAAATATTACAATATGTAAACATGTGTCCACTAATATGGGGGCATTAATGTCAATTCATGAAGATTTTAAATGGTTAGATTATTAGGAGTAGTAATATATCAATTCACATGTCATACATTTATTTTGTTGATCCATATAGCCATGTATTCAAATATTTTTTTTTTTGGCGTATTATTTATTTATAATTTATATTTATTGTTATTTCCCCTTATTTAGTATTCATAGTTGCAATACACTTATATTACAAATTCATAGACGTAGTGAATCATAAATAATTTTTACCTGTTAAATAATTTTCACTATTGAATTAGGGACTAACTGCTACATGACCATTGTTTAATTACACTGATAGGTGTTCCTACAATGACATCTAGATACAAAAGAAAACATTTTAATTATTTTAAAATTGAAATGATTAAATAAAAAATAAAACAACCAACATAACGGTTTACAAAAATAAAAAATATATAGATATAAATAAATTCAAACCAAAAAACAAACCAAACAAAAATATAGAGTAGAGTGAGGGAAATTAAAAATATATTGACATAAATTGAATTGTCAGTCCATGCACAAATAAAATATATTTTTTACATTTAATATTTTAAATATTTCTTTTTTTCATTATATTGTACCAAATTATATTTATAGATAATTATAACAATAAAATTGTAATAATAATAAATAAATAGATAATATATAGATAATCATAACTAATTCATAAGTAATATATAGATTTTACATCATATTGACAATAATCATAACAATTAAATTATAAAAATAATAAATAAATAATATGTATGTGCGTGTGTGCATGCATGTGTGTACACAAATTTGGAGGACAAAAAGTGGCCTATTCGTAGACATGATTTTCCTAAAATTTCAGAAATTTGAACTTTTGTAGATATTTTGAGATATCTACACTCCAAATTTGAAGATGGTGTAAAAACACTAAATATATAATTTAGAGTATAGTTTCCAAAACACTAAGTTTTTTTAAAAAATGATTAACTATAACTAGGTCAAATATCTAAAATTTGAAGAGGAACTCCAATTTTTTAGAAAACATAGTAGATAGATGGTCGTGACGCACACTATTTTTTGAGAAGCATTAAATATTATTTGAAAACTTTTGAGAAAATTTAGATATAATCTTCTAACATATCACCTATATATTTTTATATTTTTTCAATAAATACTTTTTTTTAATGAATTTTACAAGTAAATAGATCCTAAAAACTAACAAATAAATGGATAGACATCTGTGAGTTAGACCTAACTACCCGAAAAAAAATGAAAATCATTTTTTTGAATGTGTATAGAATTAGGCGTACTACATCACTATTTAAATTTTTTCACTTGGATCAATGAAATACTAATTACATGAACATGTATAGGCATGTATGTTTATGACATTTAGTGTCCTAAAAAGGCATAGTTAGAAATATATAGTTTAAAACCTTAAATTAGTCCAAAAATTATAAGAATCTTATTTCTAGAAAGAATATAGCATGCTCGTCATGACGATATCATGTTTTTGAATTTTCACATTGAAATTCTTAGTGTATTTGGTAATTAAAGTTGAAATTTGTTATTTATTTTCATATCTTTCTAAACTCGATTGTACATTGATAGTCCAAGCCTTTGGCTCAAGAATCCAAGTCATTCTCAAGCCAAAAGGTGTGACAATTGAATTTAAATTCAAATACAACTATCATATTAATAACTATGTTAAAAATTTGATCACTATATTTAATAACATGATCACATTAATAATGCAATCACATTATATATTCTCAACATCTTAAAAACTAAATAGGAGCCATTAGGCTTGGTAGTCTTAAGATTAAATATTGGTTTTAGAATAAGATTATTGTTTGGGACCACTATTTTTATCAAGAATTGATAGCATTTAATGATAATTGGAGATGTATTAACCTATAAATCAATTTATTATTCCTTTGATCCCAATATGGTGTGTAATCAAGATAATAGATCCCAAATTGACATTAGATGGATCTATATTTCCTTGGATGAAGCTTGGTGGCCCCCAATTACATATAAAACTAAACTAAATACTTGGTTTTTTATAATATGATGTGAAATTAGGGACCCAATTGACATCATATGGACATAATTCCTTTCTTAGGGCTCATTTAACCCTGATTATGTATTAGATTGAAGTAAATATTCAATTAGTTTAATATGGTGTGCTAAATCAAAGCCCTAGTTGACATTATATTAAAGTAATTCCTTACATGAGGAATAATTACTCTTAATTATAGATTATATTGAAGAAAATACTTACTTGATTAAATATGATGTGTAATTAGGGAAAAATATTCACAATAGATAAATTAGATAGACACAATTTGTTGCATGGGGTGAAAAATTCCTTGATTGATATTTGAGGTGGAATCAATTAATTACATGGGACTTAGTTGTCCTCAATTGTGTATAGTATTGAAAAAAATATAAATTGATTTAACATGGTGTAATTACAGCCCCAAATGACATTAGATGGATGTAATTCCTTACATGGGGACTGAGTGTCCCCAATTACATATCATATTGAACCTAAATACTCAATTGGTTCAATATGATGTGTAATCAGGGCTAATGGAAACCAATTGGAACATTATATGGACAAAAGTACTTTCATGGGGCTCAATTGGCCCCAATTATGTATAAGATAAAACCAAATACATGATTAGTTGGATATAGTTTACAATCAAGGACAATAAAGTTGTAATTGACATTAGATGTATTTATTTACTTGCATGAGCCTTGGTTAGCCATACTTTCATATTCAACTAAACTAGATAATCGGTTGATTTAATATATTATGTATTTGGGACCAATAGAGCCCCTTGTTGATAGTATAAGGATGAAATTTCTTAAACAAGGCTTGTTTGGACTAAATTTCATAGATCATATTAAACCAAATATTCTTTTAGTTGAATTTGGTGCACAATTAAAATCCCAAATGTTATTAAAGATGGATGTAATCCTTATAGAGGGTTCAATTGGTCTTGATTTCATATTAGATTTATGATAACACTCAATTATTTGATTTTAAGGTGTGTAATTAGGGCCCTAATTAAAATTATGTTGACATAATTCCTTGGGCAAGCCTTGATTGGTCCCAATTATGTATCATATGGAACTGAATACTTGATTAATTCAATATCTTATGTAATCAAGGCCAAGTAAGCCCTAATTTACATTATATATGAATGTAATTCCTTTCACATGACTCCTTTGAACCGAATTGCATATCAAATTAAAAAAAAGACTTATTTTTTTAATATGGTGAGAACTTGGATCTCTAGTTTATATCATATGGATCTAAAATTCCTTAAATTGAGGCTTAGTAGGCCCCTGGGATCAATTATCCCCAATTAACATTCTTTATATATAGTAATAAATAGGTTCACAGGGATGAAATTGGTTATAATTAAATAAATCATTACCACAATTGACTTTATAGGCTCAATCTGTGATGATGTGTGGGATAATTGATCCCAAATTCACATTCTTTACTCATAGATCTACATTCAAAGAGCTCAAATTTTCCCCAATCGCCATCATGATTGTACCTTATATACCCTAAAATATATACCCTAAGCCCTAATCCCTGAAGTTACTAATCCCTAAACTCTATTTACTATAAATATAAACTCTTTAAATGTTGATCCAATAATTTTAGCCCAAATTAACATCATTTAGACTAAGAATTAAGTTCACAGGGCTCAGTTTGGCCTAAATCACATGATTGATTACCTCATTTGACTAATTCACTCAATATGTATGATGTCATCCATGGTATAATGACAACCCAAAAACACATTCTATAGTCACAAATGGGTCCACATGATTCAAATTATCCTCAATTAACTTTATGATTGACCATGTGTACCCTAAACCATGTATGTGCATTAAAACCTAGAAGTCATAAACCATAAAACCTAAACATTATACCCTAAATTGTAAACCATTTACTTTCCATGTATTTACCAACTTCAATTCTATCTTAATTAACATCCTTTGTAGTAATAATCTAGTTTGAACACATGACATATCTAGTGATTAGACATTAATATACAGGTCCTTAAACCTAAACCCTATGCCTATATCTCTAATGGTCCCTAAAACATAAATTTTACTAACCCTATGCCTTAATGCCTATGACATGCCATAAATATACATGTCTTACAATATAACTAATTTTATCATGAGATGTCATAAAATGCACTTTTTAAACCTATGGCTAAAGTTTGGAGTACCAATCTAGTTGTGTATCCATTCAGTAAATTGGGGCTATTTCAATGCCCTTCAACCTAATTAAACAAAGAGGAGGAGAGTTAGTTGATTATTTTAATTGAGAAGGCATTTGAGGCTAATTTAAACCCCTTCATATATAACAAGATATGATTTGGGAAAAAATCAATTCAGATTGATCTTCTATCATGAATTGATCCAATTATTCAATTTGTGCAATTCCCTATGTAATCTAGACAAAATTTATCTCCTAAACCAAATTTATGGCTCAATATCGATTTAATAAAATGTATGCAACATGTACATGGCATAATTAACTAGATAATTTTATCATAAATGAAAACATGAAGGTAATCAAGTCATAAATAGGTGTCACAAGAAGCTCAAGTGTTCTTCAATTACCTTAGTGATTAGACCCTATGTTTGATATCTTAAACCCTAAGTTATCATGTACCATCTAACTTTAACCCTAAACCCTATACCATTTACATTAAACCCTAAGCCATAAGCCTTAAACCCCAAACCTTTTGAATTATAAACCCTAAACCCTTTAAATTATAGACCAATAAATTTAACATCCTTTATATACACACACACACACACACACACACACACACACACACACACACACACACACACACACACACACACACACACACACACACACACACATACATACATATATACATATACATACATACATATATATATATATATAGACACATACATATATATGTATATATATAATATCTACATATATATGTATATATACATACATATGTATATGTATATGTGTATGTATATATATATATAATACATATATATATATATATATATATATATATATATATATAGAGAGAGAGAGAGAGAGAGAGTGAGTAAGAATTACGTTCACATGGATGAACTTAGTTAAAATTGCATCATTCATTACCATAATTGACTTTGTAGGCTCAATCTATGATGATGTGGGAGATAATTTATCCCAAATTCATATTCTATAATCACAAATATAGGTTCAATGCTCCCAAATTTGTCCCAATTGCTTACACAATTGTATAAATATAACCAAGTTCATCCTTGTGAACCTAATTCTTACTTTCTCTCTCTCTCTCTCTCTCTCTCTCTCTATATATATATATATATATATATATATATATATATATATATATATATATATATGATGTACCATTTAACTTTAACCCTAAACCCTATACCATTTACATTAAACCCTAAGCCATAAGCCTTAATCCCCAAACCTTTTGAATTATAAACCCTAAACCCTTTAAGTTATAGACCAATAAATTTAACATCCTTTATATATATATATATATATATATATATATATATATATGTATATATATATATATGTATATATGTATATGTATATGTATATGTATATATATACATATGCACACACACACACACACACACACACACACACACACACACACACACACACACACACACACACACATGCATACATACATACATACATACATATATAGATATATATATATATATAGAGAGAGAGAGAGAGAGAGAGAGAGAGAATTAGGTTCACAGGGATGAACTTGGTTAAAATTACATCAGTCATTACCATAATTGACTTTGTAGGCTCAATCTATGATGATGTGGGAGCTAATTTATCCCAAATTCACATTCTATAATCACAAATATAGGTTCAAGGCTCCCAAATTTTCCCCAATTTATTACATGATTGTATAAATATATTCTAAAACCTATGCCATAAGCCTTAATCCTTAAAGTTCATAATCCCTAAACTCTAGTCCAAAAATATAAACTATTTAAACCTTGAAACAATCATTTTATCTCAAATTAACATCATTTCTAGACTAAGAATTAAGTTCACAAGGCTCAGTTTGGCCTAAATCACATGACTGATTGTCCAATTTGACTCATTCACTCAGTCTACATGATGACATTTAGGGTATAATGACAACCCCAAAAACACATTTTATTACTAACAATTCATTATTTTTTTTTGGGATTCCACATGCTCAGATCTTATTTCTCCAAGTATTAGGAGAAGGGAAAAAATTACTTAAGAATTAATATGGCATTTAATACACTTCGGGAAACATATTGGCCAGCCACTTAGCAAATGTAAAATGCAAGTGATACGGCATTTAATGCACTTTGAGAAATGTGCTTGAAAACATTTTCATGCCACATATGTCATAAAAATGTGTTACCTACCATTTTATTAAATGCATATATCATTTCAATTTATGGGGAGCCATTTCCCTTTTATCACAATGTCAATTAAAAACTATGGGCTTTAATGCAAGGAGAGACATGAGTATCCATAGAGCCAAGCCATTCTAGGGGAAAGGTCCCAGTAGTTATGCACCTTAACTTTGGACCTTAATTTTAATCTGTAATCCCTAAAACATAAATTATAGTCCTTAACCCTAAAACATAAATAATAATCCCTAATCTATAAACCCTATGCACTAATGCCTTAATTCCCAATCCATAATCCCTTATTTATATTAAGTATAATTCAATCATTTTATTTAATATTTTGATTGTATTATTATTAACGTAAGAAACACTCGGTCCTCATTTCCAACCCAATGCTTATATCAATAATAATGTGATTATGTTATTGTCAATATAAGCTTCTTAATGGGTTGAATGGGTTGGGACTTTATAGAAAATATAACATGATCAAGTTTTCTAATAAACTGATCACATTATTATTATTTTAGATTAATATTAATTATTTATGACTATTTTTAACCCAAATTTAAACTTCTATCCCCACAAACATTCTTACGTACTTCTACGAGATCTATGTATCTGTGTACTTGACCCCACTTTGGAAAATTTATCAATTGTTCCTTCTAATGGGTTCTGGATCATGTTTGAAGAGGAAGAGGAATTTTTTTTTAAGAATAAAACATCAAAGGAATTAGAATATTTCAAAGAGACACAAGATACTAATGCAAAAAGTTCATGGTAAACAAGGTACAAACCCTAATCTTGATGAATCAAATGTCATAGATAATGAGCCAATTGATGATAATGAATTATGTAATGATTAAATTGACTATAATCAATTTAATAATATTGAAATTGACCATAATGAAATGAATAATAATTAAATTTACCATAATTAAATGAATAATAATTAAATTGAAAATAATGAATTAATGTTGTAAGTTCACATTCAAAGTTTCAATTTTTTGATCTTGTTGATGATGAGTCTATGTATGATGCTTCACCCCCCATGAATGAAAAAAATTTTATGGAAAAAAATAATTATAAAATTAATCATCAAGAAAATTTCATGGAAACATATAATTAAAAAATAAACAATAAAGAATTTAATGTCATTTGACCTCTAAACAATGAAAGTAATAACGGTCTTGAAACATCCTCTCAGCAAATTCCACCACTATTAACACCTCCAAAAATTATGCATAGAAAAAACAAGTATTTAATTGAAGTCAATGAAAATATTTTGAAACCAATGCATAATAAAATGCCTTATCACCATTCAATAAGTTTGGCTCAAAAAATTTGGAATACTTTCTTTTTTAATTTGTAGTATGATAGTAAAAGATGTCAATTATTTATTTCATTGATAAAATTGATAAAAATGAGACCTATAATGTACACATTAGGACTAATAACATATAACATGGATGATAAAAATGATAAAAGTTTTGAGAAGTTACATGATGCATATCGTACTCTAGGCACAAATTCATGCACCAAAGATTTTAATGCTTTCCAACGTAAACTTACAACTTATGCAGTAAGTGACAAAATTGGTAAAAGAAGAATGGTTTCAAAAACAAATCGAACACTTAATATAAATAGAAAAAAATAATGAAATCAATTGAAAGACATGAAATACTTAATGAACCTAATACCAATGAGCTCTGAGAATTATTTAGTATACTTCCATGAAATGAAAAGGCTATATCTCATACTCTCAAAGAGTTACTTGCTCAATTTTAGAAAAAAAAATACAAGAGTTTCACCCAATGCAAGAGATGTTGTGAAAAGAAGAGTTAGTTTTTGTAATCATGAACCATATCTATAACATTTATTAGATATGAATCAAACATAATTTTGCTCTAAATTTTTGGAAACACATCCACAAATTTCTATTTTTCAAAGATATTTTGAGATGGAAAAATATTTTTATGTTAAAATAAATTACACATGCACCACTTGTTGTAGGCAACATGTTGAATTTTCAATGCACTATGATATTTGTTTCCATATTCATTGTGATTTTTATACTAACATTTTTCATGAGTGTGGCATTGAATTGCCACCAAAATCAGCCAGAGAATTTATTCCAACTATCTTCTGCAAAAAATTGGATGGATAATTAATTTACAAAAAATCATTTTTAAATTAAAATTACAGCATTTATGGTAGATTTCTAAATTTAAAAACATGTATCTATTAGGATATTACAAGTGAAATTAGACATGAATTAGTTTGTTTAATAAAATATAAATTAGTGACTTGTGAAATAAAAGATAACAAAGAATCGAAAAGGTGTGAGCTTGTTACAAAAAAGATACGTATTTTCAAATTTTTAATTAAATTTAGGGAGAAGATTGTTTATGATTATGCAAGGCACACACATAGGAATAAATGATTGAATGAAAATTTTAAGATCTATAAAGATAAATTATTACTTGGTTCCATTGTTTTAGTAGTTGTTTTTATATAAAATTATACATTCAAACCCTAAATGGAAGTTTAATCATAATCTTACAACCCATCACAAGTTGCCATATTCATACATATATCATTTATGCATGCACCTAATAGTAGAAAGCAACAATGAAAAATATTAAAGAAGTACCATTTATATTTCAATGATGACATATCACATTATTTAGAGTATGTGCAAGGTTGTTTTTAGAAGTTTTATGAATAGTTGACTCATTGAAACATTGCTTTCAATCAACATTATATGTAGTCAAATAATTACACATCATAATTTAGAAATGCATGGATGTTTAATTAGTTGAAAGGATGCCTGTTACTACACATGTAGAATACATTTGGAGTTTCACCAAGGCTGACCATGGAAAAAGAGAGCATGACGGTACTAGAGCATGTGTAAAAATAGCGATTGCAAGGGAGGAGTTGAAATTTGAAAGTGTTTATTTGACAAATGCAAAACCCTTGGTTGAATGGTGTAATGAGAAGATGTGTCATGATGCTCAACCAAATTCTACTATTCATAGACATTTCTAGTTAATGGAAGAAGAATACTTGGCAAAGTATGAGGATTATATGACTCTAACGGGTTCAAGTGACCTCCACTCATTTCATAGCTCAAATGTAAGTTATTAGACTATTCATATGAGACACTTGGCATGTTTCTATTCTACATGCATGTACTTTTTTTGGAATGAGTGTGAGTCACAAGAGTGGGTGGATGATTGGACTTCCAAACCTCTAATTCCAATCAACACATATCACATTCCAACAATATTGTAACTTACAGATATGACATCATTAGATGACTTTGACCATGTATCTAGTCTAGTGTAGCCAGGTAGAATATTTTTCATTATGTAAAATTTATTCTCTTTATTTATATATATTCATATTACCACTAAAAATGATTTTTTACATGATATAGGGCATGTTTTTGCAATTATTATAGATGAGGATAATGAAGAAATCAATGATTACTACTTGTGGCAGTGTGTAGAGAGAGAAAAGTTTGATTTCCCTAGTTATAGATAGAAAAATATTGACTATCCCATTGGGTCAGTGGTAGTCACTGGAACTTGGTTTTGTCGATATCCTATAAATTTTTTAGATCAATGGTTGTTTGAAGGGTTTGAAATGCACAAGAAGATACTACATTATTCAAATTTGATTCTTGAATCAATATTCAATTACAAAATTATCACAAGAGGCCATTAAATAAGAAACTATGAAAAGTTTAGGAGTCAGATCATGAAGCTATTCTTGATAATATCAAATTTAGAACAGATCCTAGTGATTCATTAGATTGAAATATGAAGCTATGTTGACTTTTTAAATGTATATGTAATCAATTTTATCAAATACATTTTTTATTTTATAGGTAGTACATATATAAATTTCATTTTCAATTACTTACTAATAATTTTTTGTAGGTTAGTGGAGCCAGATAAGATTTCACCTTCACATGGTTGGTAATGTCAGTAAATAATTATATATTATTGAAGCCAAGAGAAGCTTAGGTTTTATGGGTATTTAAACTTAGGCTAAAAAATTGTATTTTCCTTGTATTGAGAAAGGTGTTCTTGAGGCCAAAATAGGTGGTGTATTTATTGATCGAGTCTAACGAGAGGGCAAGAACCTAGTCCTAGAGGTTATCCACCCCCTACCCCCCTTGAACATGTTGGTGGTGTCAGTTTTCACTTATAAAATATTTGAATAACATTTCTAAAACCATAACTTGAACTTTGACAACATTTATTGTCAGTGTTTCCACTCTTTAGAATGGTAGTGAAAATGCATTGTCGGGTAGATTCAAATGTCATACCAGTGTGATAACATGTAATTTATCTGTCTAGATGTGATCAAAGTGATAGATTCATATGTGGAGGTCCCAAAAGTAGAAATGTCAATTGGAGATCGAGAAGATGTTTGTTCATAGATAAAAACTTGTATTTTTGGACCCATCACTATGACTTGTATAACGCATTTTCATTGAAGCTTCCACCCTAGTGATCCATGGTGAGATTAGAGGGATTAAGAAGGTAGGGAATGGATCTTATGGTTCACAGATATGACTTACAATTTTAGTTTTATGGGTATTTGAATTTAGGTTGAAAAATTGTATTTTTCTTATATTGGAAAGGGTGTTCTTGAGGTTGGAATGGATGGTGGGTTTGTTGATTAGTCCTAATGAGAGGTCAAGAACCTAGTCCTATAGGTTATCTGATCCCCCTAAATATTTTTATGATAGTTTTTTAAAATTACCCTTTATTTAGAATAATTTATTTTAACTTAAGTTTTTTTTTTCATATTTATACATTTATATAAATTTTTAAGTCACATAAATCTAGATTCTTTTAGTATCACTCTTTTTTTTTTCTATATTAATATTTAGGAGTTATTTTCATGAGTAACTCTTGTCTCCACTTGGCACACACCTCCCTTTTCTTTGTAAAGGATTAGAACACAAGTGTCACACACTTGGAGGTCTTGTAAAGTCATAATGGGGTTTTATATAGCTCCTATTTCCCTTATCTAGATCTATAAAAGAGCTCTTCCTCTCATCTTTCTTCACTAAGATTCATCTATATCTCTCTATTCTTCTCTTTTGATTTTGATCAATTTTGTACTTGTATAGATATTTCTTGCAAGAATTATAATAAAATCACGTGATTTTTTCTCTGATACATTCAATTTCAATTTTAAATCTCTTATCTTTATGGTTTGATTTTGAGAGGTAACTTATTATTTTAAGCATTCTTATTTCTCTTGCTTTCATGCTTGTCATTACTGATATTTTTTTAGTTGAAATCCTTTCGTGATATACAGAGCCATTATCATTCTAATGATATTTTATTGAGAGTGTGAAGATTTTCCAAGACTAATTCAAAGTATTTTTGGCAAGGATTCTCATCCTTGCTCCATCTTAAATAAAAAAATTCATTTTTTTATTTTAAAAAAAGTGTGATTCTTAATTTTTTTGCAAGACTTTTGTAGCCTTATTAAAAAAAAATCCCCATATCTTTTCCTTTCAAATTTTTAGCATTAATATGTGTGTGTGTGTGTGTACATACATACATACATACATACATATTCTCTTTCTTTTTAACTCGGTTTTTTTCTTAGAGAGAAAGAAGGATGTGCAAAATATCTCTCCAATATTTGTTCATTGTTTTAGTTTTGTTGAGCATTTTTTAAAAAATAAAATAAAATATTTATTCATATTTCTATTCTCTATTTTTTCTACTTATTTTTTTAAATTAAAAAAAGTCAAAAACTAATGCTCATATAATATTTTTGGAAGTTAGTTTTTTTTCAATTTTTTTACCAATTGCCTGCCATTATCTTCTCCTCATCTAATTAAGATTTCTTTCTCTCCTTCCAACCATCCATCCTCCCTGCTAAGGTGTCATCCCCCATGATTTTTTTTTAAATTTTCTTCTAGTTGCCTCTATTATACTATCAGTCATACAAGTCCGTATGACATCTGTATAGAGTCATATGACCTTTTTTCTTCCATATTGGGTCTGGTTCTTGATAAAACTACATATCTTTCTCATTTTTTGGGTGCTTCTATTTTTTTCACTCCCTCCTTACCCCTGATGATTGACTCTATCAAATATTTAATTTTTCTTGTTGAGAGTAAATATTTTTATAGGTACGTTTAATTTTCATGCCCTTTGCATGCATTTCCATAAAAAAAAAATACAAGCTTTGATTTTTCAAATAATAAGGGCATATGGACTTTTTAAAGACTCATTTAAGTTAAAAAAATCCTTTCTATGCTCTTTAGATTACTTTCTTATGTATGAAAGCTATTTTTTCTTCAATTAAATTCATGTAAGCAAGGGTACCGTATATTTTTTTTAAACCTTATATAAACAAATCACTTTTCACTTGTCTTTTTAAGACTTTTTCATAATTTATTATAAAATTTTCTTTATAAAAAAAAATAATAATTGAATTCGTTAATTTTTTATTTTTTTTGAAATATATGAGTGAAATTATTTTATTCATGATTTAAATTTAGATATTTCTGACAAATTAATCCTTTTTTAGGATCCTTTTTTGCTAAGCTATTCCTTTGCATTTTGGTAAGTCATCTTTTGATTTATTGCCCCTCCTACACCCATCTGGCTTAAGTAATTTTTTTTTCCTATTCACTTTCTATTTTTTGAATGAGCTTTTTTGACACAATGACTCAATTATTGCCTAAATTTAAACTCATATCCACCTATTACTATTTATGGAAATCACAAATGTAATACATTTTTAATTTCAAGCATTTGATATGCATAGTTGAAGGCACTAATCCTCAATTGGACACTAAGACTACCTCTACCAAAATTCAAAAGAAATAGAAAGAAAAAAAGATGAGGCTTTAGGATTGATTGACATGGCTATGAACCCTGAATTGCATATCTATATTTATGGTTGTTCTTTTTCTTCTACTACTTGGTCTAATCTTAAATCTGTTTAAGATGTCAATTAATCTCGTAAAATTCAAATTCAGGATAAATTCTCTGATTTAAAATACAATGATTTTAAATCTAGGGATGATTTTTTGATTAGAGTTCATTCTTTGCATTCTTAACTGGTTGGTTTAGGCGTTAAACTTTCTGATTTAAATCTAATTCATATTATTATGAAAAAGTGTTTGCCTTGACCTTTTTAACAATTTATTATTAATATTCATTTTCAACTAGTTTTTCTGTTCTATCTATAATTTTAACTTTTTAATTATTTTGTGCTTTATTGTGTTTTAATACTAATGAGCATGATTTTGTTTCTAAACACCAAGATAAGAATCAAAAAGATCATGATAAGTTCAAAAATACACATAATAAGAAAAATTTAAATGAAAATCTAAATCTAAATACACATGATAAAAACACTCATGATGAAGATCATTTCTTAAAAAATAAATGTGATATCAAAAATATAAATATTAAAGTGAAAGACACTGCTAGCACTAGTAACAAAAAGACTCAAGCAAAACATAATTCTAATACTAGAGCTACTTTTACTTGTGTTTTGCATGCTTCTCCTGTTGAATGGATTGTTGATTCTAGTGATATTCAATATATAACATCTAATACTCAATTGTTTATTTATTGAGAACTAGATTTTTAAAATAATAATTTAAGTCTTGTAAATCATGCCTCTTACAATATTGAAGCCATAGAAAATGGTAAAATCCTTAATGGTGAATTGCATGATGACTTACTTGTTTCTGATTTGAAATTAAATTTATTTTTCATACGTCAATTATGAAAATAGGATTATAAGATAGAATTTATTAATGATAATTATTATGTTAAATTTACTAAGTAAAATTTTCAAGTGATTTCTACTACTTTTCTAGATAATGTTAATTTGTTTAAATTTATTGGATTCTTTTCTCCCTCATCTTCTCATGATTTTATTATTTCTAATGATGTTAACTTGTAGCATGAAATATTATAACATATCAATTACCAAATTATTTCTTTCATGAACAAACTCAATATGATACAAGGATTACCTAACATTTCTTCCACTATTTCTACTTGTAATGGTTGTATGTCTAATAAAATTTATAGAGAATTTTTTCTTAAAAATCACTCTTATCACAGTACTAAAAATCTTTATTTAGTTCATAGTGATATTCTAGGTCCTATGCAAACTCCTCCGATTAATGGTGATAAGTATGCTTTAACATTTGTTGATGATTGCACTAGGCGAGTTTGGATTTATTTATTGAAAACTAAAGATCAAATTTTAAACACTTTTATTAATTTTCATGCCTTTGTTGAAAAACAATCTCATTGTTATTTATGTATAATACACATTAATAATGGTACTGATTATGTTAGCAATGATTTTTTTACATATTGTAAGCAACATGGAATTAAGCATGAGAAAACTATTTCCTACACACCTGAGTAAAACGGTGTTACTGAACGTAAACATAAGACTATCATTGAAATAGATTGGTGTATGTTGCATGCTAAAAATATTTATTATAAATTATGGGTTGAAGCCATGTATTGTACTATTTATCTCATTAATAAGACTCCCACTAAAGTTGTTTTAAATATTACACCTGAAAAAGGTTGAAGTGGTAGAAAACCTAATTTATAACATTTACATATATTTTTTTATAATGTATTTGTTCATATTCCAATTGAAAAGTGTCAAAATTTAGATTCTAAAGTAGAAACTTTTATATTTGTTGGTTATGATGAATCATCTAAATTTTATAAGGTATATGATCCTCAAACTAACAAAATTAATATTAAAAGAGATGTTAATATTGTTGAAAATAATGTGTTTTATTGTGCTTCCAATTCAAATTCTCTTGATATTATTTTTACTTCTTTTCCTTTTGAATCTAGTAATGATCATAATGATATGTTGCATAATAATGTTGTTACACTAATTCCTTCTCCTTCTAGTCTTGCTCCACCTAAAGCTATGCCTAAATGGGTCAAGACTACTATATAAAATTCAAGAATTAATGTTGACCTTAATGATACTTGTAGAACTAGACAACAATTTTGCAATTATGCTTTGATGTTTAAACTTATGCATAATAATGACCCTCAAACATTAAATCAAGCTCAAGGTCACCCTCATTGATAAAAATCTATGCATGATGAATACAACTCTTTAATTTATAATAACACTTGGGACTTAGTTTTTTTATCTATATGACATATTTGGTAAGTTGTAAATAGTTGTTTAAAACTAAGTTCAATTCTAACAATAAAATTGAAAAATATAAAGCGAGACTAGTTTCTAGAGGTTTTTCTCAAATTGAAAGAATTGACTATAATAAACTTTTGGTCCTATTGCTAAAATGCTCACTATTGAAGTTCTTTTAGCTTTAGATTCTCACATGCATTGGCCTAGTTATAAAATGAATGTTACGAGTGATTTTTTAAATGGTGATTTGCATGAAGAAATTTACATGGCTCAACCTGTTGGTTTTATAAATAAAGGTAATGAACATCTTGTATACAAGTTAAATAAAACTATTTATGGTTTAAAACAATCTCTTAGAAAATGGTACTCTAAAATGTATCAATTATTTATAACTAAAGGCTTCACTTGTAGTTCTAATGATCCTAATATTTTTTTTTAAAATACTACAAATGGCATAGTTATCATTTTATAGTATGTTTATGACTTAATCATAACTGGTAGTAATAGTTCAATAGTTTTTTTCACTAAAAATGCTTTGAATAATACCTTTGAAATGATGGCTATGGGTCTCTTACATTATTTTTTAGGCATTCAAGTTTAGCAATAAAGAAATAACATCTTTATTTCTCAATCTAAATATGCATATGATTTATTATCTATATTTAATAATGTTATAGTGCAAACCTATTACTACTCTTTGTGAACTTGGTGTTAAAAATTTTAATGACATGGAAACAAAAATTGTTGATCTATTTTTATATAGATAATTAGTTAGTAGTTTAAATTATCTTACTCATACTCATCTTGATATTGCCTTTCCTATTGGATATGTTTCTCATTTTATATCTAAACCTCATGCTACTCATTTTAAAGTTGGTAAAATAATTCTTCATTATATTAAAGGTACTCTAACTTATAGCATTGAGTATACCTTGAATACTAATTTTTTTGACAGGTTATTTAGATTTTGATTGGGTTGGTGATCTAAATGCTTGTAGATCCACTAGTGGATATTACTTCTCCTTAGGTTTTGACACTATTTCATGGAATATTAAAAATCAACAAAATGTATCTCTATCTTCCATAGAAGCTAAATATAAATACTGTAATCATGTTAAAAAGGAAGTTATTTGGCTTTGAATATTTCTCGTAGATTTGGGCCACCCACAACATTCGAATACTCTAATTTTGGGTGATAATCAAATTACAATTGCCTTCACAAAAAATCCAATTTTCCATGCAAGGTCGAAGAAAATTGAGATTCAACATCACTTTCAGTCTGAAATTCTTGAAGCAATAAAATTCTTCTCTCTTTCTATCCTACTAAAGAGAAAATGACTAATATCTTCACTAAGCCTCTATGTAAAGGCAAGCTTCTTTTCTTTTGTAACAAGTTAGGATTGAAGAAAGTTTTCATCAAGGGGGAGATTTAGTGATGTTTTCTCCCTTATTATTTGTTTGTAAAAACCCTAAATAAAATTTAAGGGAGAGTGTTAGGATTACCCTTTATTTAAGATAATTTGTTTTATCCTAAGTTTCTTTTCTATGTGTGGAATTCATATTTATGTGAATTTTTAATTCACATAAATCCACATTTCTTTAGGTGTTACTCTCTCATTTTTCTATCTTAATATTTGGGAGTTACTTGCATGAGTAACTCCTCTCTCCAATTTGCACACACATTTATTTTATTTATAAGAGAATATGGTATAAGTGTCATACACTTGGATGGGTTGTAAGGTCATAATGGGGTTTTATGTAACTCCTATTTTTCTCATCTATCTCTATAAAAGATATCTTCTTATTCTCCTTTTTAATAAGATTTATCTAGATCTATATATTTTTCTCTTATAATTTTGATGTATATTTTACTTGTGGAGATATTTGTTACAAGTCTTATAATAAGATCATGTGGATTTTTCTTTGATATGTTTAGTTTCTCACTTTAAATCTCTTATTTCTGTAGTTTGATTCTGAGAGCTAACTTAGTATTTTATGAATTTTTATTTATTACTTTCATGCTTGTCATTAATGATATTTCTTGGTTTAAAATAATTTCATAGTTTTCACTCATAATGCATCTAAATAAGAGTTCTACAACTACAACTTGAAATTTGACAATATTTGTTGTCAATGTTTCTACTCTCCAAAATGGTAGTGAAAATGCACTTCCAAGTGGATTCAAATGTCGTGGTGGTGTGATAACATTTAATTTACCTATCTAGATGTGATCAAAGTGATATATTTTTAAGTGGAGGTCCTAAAGGTAGAAACATCAGTTGGAGCTCAAGAAGTTGTTTGTTCACTAACAATAACTTGTATTTTTAGACCCATCACTGAAACTTGTCTAACAAATTGATATCAAAGCTTCCACCTAAGTAATTTGAGGAGAAATTAGAGGATTTAAGAAGGTACATGAGGGATTTGATGGTTCATAGATATAATTATATTTTTTTTAATGGGTATTTGAACTTAGGTTAAAAATTTACATTTTTTTGTATTGAAAATGGTGTTCTTGAGGCCAAAATGGGCGGTGAGTTTATCAATTAGGCCTGAAGGGAGGCCAAACATCTAATACTACAGGTTATATACCCCATAGATGTGTTTTTGGTGTCAATGTTCACTTAATAATCATCTGAATAAGAGTTTTACAACCACAACTTGAACTTTGACAACACTTGTCACTATTTCTACTCTCTAGAATGGTAGTGAAAATGCACTTCTAGATGATTCGAATGTCATGGTGATTTGATAACATATAATTTGCCTATTTGAACATGATGAAATAAATAGATTCATGAGTGGAGATCCTAGAGGTAGAAATGCCAATTGGAGCTTGAGAAGTTTCTTGTTCACTAACAAAAGCTGGCATTTTTAAACCCATCACTGTAACTTATCTAACAAATTGATCTCAAATCTTACACTCAAATGATCTAGGATAATTAGATGGATTAATAAGGTATTTGATAGATTTTATGGTTCATATATATGACTTACAACTTTCATTTTATGTATGTTTGAATTTAGGCTAAAAATTTGCATTTTTCTTGTATTAGAAAGAGTGTTCTTAAGGTTAGAATGGGTGGTGGGTTTGTCGATCAGGCCTGACAGAAAGCTAAGAGCCTATTCCTAAATGTTATCATTCCTTAGATGTGTTTTTAGTGTCATTTTTCACTTAGCAAGCATCTAAATAATATTTTTACATCCACAACTTGAACTTTGATAACATTTGTTATCAGTGTTTTTGCTCTTTGGAATGGTAGTGAAAATGTACTTCCAGGTGGATTTAAATGTTGTGGAAATGTGATAACATGTAATTTGACTATTTGGACATGATAAAAGTTACATATTTAAAGGTGAATGTCTCAGAGGTAGAAATTCCAGTTGGAGCTTGAGAAGTTGCTTGTTCATTGACAAAAACTTGTATTTTTGGACCCATTACTGCAACTTGTCTAATGGATTGATCTCAAAGCTTCCACCCAAGTGCTCTAGGGTGAGATTATAATTTCTAATTAGGTAAATGAGGGATCTATCTTTTCATATATATGACTTATAATTTTTTTTAATGCATGTTTGAACTTAGGTTAAAAATTTACATTTTTTGTATTAGGAAGGGTGTTCTTGAGGTTGAAATGGGTGGTGGGTTTTTTTATTAGGCCTGATGGTAGGCCAATTACATGGTCCTATAAATTATATATCCCCGCATATATGTGTTTGTGGTGTCATTTTTCATTCAGGAAGCATCAAAATCAGAGTTTTGTAACCACAACTTGAACTTTGATCATTTTGACAAGTTTGACAATTTTGATAGCTTTGAAAACTTAAAATAGAGACTTAGAAACTTAATGATTAATTGACCTATTGAAAAATTTAAAAAATTGAAAAAATTTACAACTTTGTCAACTTTGTCAACTTTGACAACTTTGACCCATTGACAATTTTGAAAACTTTGATAACTTTGACAATTTTGACAACTTTGACAAAATTTTACAATTTTGACAACTTTGACAACTTTGACCTAATGACATATTAAGTTGTATTGAGTAATTGAACTATTAACCTATAAAGTGACTTGCTATGGATTTTCCATTTAGTATATGTGATTTCAGTAGTCTCATGTTATCTTTGAAGTTCCTTGAGGCCATGAATATGTTGTCATTTGTATAAGGTTGTAGGTGGATGAATGACTATAAGTGGTAACCAAGAAGTCACTACATAGGTCACAGTCAAGGAAGGGAGCTTAGAGTGATTCCACCAGGTTGTTAATTTTTGAGGCATCATGTTAATAGTTTTGAACATATTGAACATATACAAACCTATAGAGAAATTAGTAAGACATATACCTATATAC
This sequence comes from Torreya grandis, assembly GCA_037957365.1. Classification (NCBI taxonomy): domain Eukaryota; kingdom Viridiplantae; phylum Streptophyta; class Pinopsida; order Cupressales; family Taxaceae; genus Torreya; species Torreya grandis. Next base: position 786,303 of record JARHVA010003106.1, on the reverse strand, counting down.
CCTATTTTGCCTATGGTCCAGTACAATATGAAATTAAATGGTTGTTTCTCATGAAGGGAGTATGTCTTTGCTGTATATATATATTGAGAATGATCATGTTGCTATCACAGGCCTGTAGGATGCCTTGTTGTGTAGGGTACCTTGTTATTTGATGCTTCTGTATATTTCTAAATTATGTTATTTGATGTTTTTATATATTTTTGAATTATGAATATGATCTAGATATCTTATAATGATCAAATATAATATGTTATTTGTATTTGGTGTAATATGATTTACTTAAAAATTGTGTAGATATGGCTCGACCTAAAATTGAATTTTGCAAACAAAGAAGAATGAAGAGAATACCAAAGAGAAAAATAATGAGAATATCAAATACAATATCGTAGATGAAGACAACAATAAATGATATATGTAAAAAGAGAGGAAGTCAGAAAAAATTGAAATGAAAATGATAGACAAAGATTTGAAGAACATAGGGGTGAATTGATTGCTGAACAATTAGAAGCAAAAAAGAGGCAACATGTAGATAAGATACAAGACATTTGAGTAAAAACATCTCAAGATGAACAATATGTACTAAGAACAAAATTATAAATACAAATGCATTCAGATCAATTAACTGAGACAAAAAGATAACATAAACAATAACTTCATTGTGAAGCATCTCAAAGGAACTACTAGAGATCAATTCATAATGTTGACATCAATTATAAAGAAGCAAACTCTATATCAATAGATTGTGTGTTCCAAACATCAAATAATGCATTTCAAGTTGTAATGGATATTGATGTTACAAATACTACACAAAATGTAGATATATAAGAGAAAACATCTAAGCCTACAAGAAGAAAATGAATGGAAAATGATGATTTAGAAGAAGAGTCAACTTCACAACCTAAAAGAAGAAAAAAATGCAAGATAAAGAAATTGAAAGAGAAAAAAATATAAGTGATCCCAATGAAATGGTTGGGAGAGATTTGAAAACATTTCAAATAATTTTTTGACATGGCTTAGATAACATTGCTTCACCAAGCATGTGATATATTTGTCAAGAAAGTTATATTAGAATAAATGTTTCTTGAACCTTTGAAGTCCATGTATGCAATCCATGTCGATTACAAAAAGGTCATCATCAATTTTTAGCATCGAATAATATGGATCCTGGACCACAACCACTAGAACTTGCAAACTTAACACAATTTGAGGAAATAATAATAGCCCGTGTCAACCCAATTCTACAAGTGACACATGTAATAAGAGGCCAATATAAATATAATGGATATATAATCAATTTTTCGTAAGAAGTAAAAGAAATTGCTAAAGTTTTATCACATTAAATAAAATATTTTCCAATGATTATAGTTTGACGAAGGGACTAACATGGAACAAATTAAAATTTTATTTTTGACGAAAACTATATAAGGCACTAAAATATAAAATAGAACATGACAAGTTTTATTCAGATGTTTAGATTGATGAAAATGCACTCAATGATCTTACACCTGACTCTAATGAAAATATATTTAACCAGCTAAACTTTGTGCATATTTAATTTGATTTTGATGCATATGAAGTTGTATTTGTGGGTCCACTAATGGAGATGGATGAGATAAAAATCATTGATCACACAACTTCAATAGCCTCAAAACCCCCAAATGCACCATGGGAGACCGAATTAATCCATGCATGGGAAAATAACCCTAATGTAGATCCTGGATGACTTATTGATTGGTTGGGGATTGGAACATCTCCAATAAATGAATATGTCACATTAGGATTAATTGATATGGCACTTCCAACCTTGTTTCCTGATGGAAGATGTGATTGGATAGAACCACGGTTGAAACAAGTACATTTGCATGAATTTGTTAAACATCTATTTCAATTTAGGGATCATTTTTTTGGTTGACATCCATGATTTAGATATTATATGATGAAAATGATCATGAGAAATAATACACAAAATTCAAATGCAGTGTTTATGAAAAAAATACTTCAAGAGATGCCAATCACTATTATTGAGTTATGTGAGAATATGGAAAATATACACCACTCCCATCTAGCAGATCATTTGATGTGATTCAAAACCTCATTTAGGGGTACAAGGTCATATTGGGAAAAATGTCATGGTGAATTAATGGACATGTTGCTTCAAATTGGATCACCTACCATTTTATTCACATTGAGTGCAACTAACATGTATTGGCCTGATCTACATGCACTGATGCAAGCAAACCCACCAAGAGATCCATGAGAAGCCCAAAATTGGTGAAGATAGAATATTATAGATTATCCTCATATAGTGGCACATTATATACACTTGCAACATTCATTTCTTAATAAGGAGATGTTACAAAAAGGAATGGAAGTAAAAGATTACTAGTCTAGATATGAATGGCAACATAGAGGTTCACTACATGTGCATGGATTCATATGGTTAGATGGAGCATCGTATATGGATAACCTTGATTGGAAAAATGATTGTGAATGAAAATTGATAAGAATTAATTTCATTCTATTTTTCATGCATGGAATTATCGAGAATATCCACACCAATGCAACATATAGGTATTCTATCAATCATCAAGTAATATATGGTTTATTTAATATTTATATTTATCACTATAACTAAAAAATTGTTATACGCCATTAATTTTATGCATGTCAAAATTTTATGCAACATCCATGTCTTCGAAATACAAGACAACTTACACAAGTAGATATGGAGCGTGATTATGAAGAGCTACTAAATTGTGTAGAATGACATACAATGTGTAGAAAGGGTGCTTGCCTACGTTAGAAAAGAGGAAAAATGGTTTGTTGGTAAGATTTTCAATCCTATAAATAGTTGTATAAAAACAACATACATAATATTTGTAGAAGAACTAACAATTGAGTTATTATTTTTTCTAGCTATGGTGCACCCTAGCCATTGAATCTTAATGGATCAAAAATATATGAAGACTTAGACAGAGGAGATAAAAAGTTGCTAATGGATAAAATAAATATGCAAAATGCACAGTTGTTACTAGCATACCTATCTTAGATAAATCTATGTAAAATATGCTGAGAGATATCATTCTCGAAGTGCCTATTCCACTTATGTCACAAATCTAATATAAGATAGGTGCCTTGAGAATGATATCTCTCAGCATCTTTTACATAAATTTATGTAAGATAGGTGTGCTAATTGTAGGTAATTTTAAAGATAATTACTAAGATAGTTATAAATAATTATTTAAATAATTATTATTTTTTGAAAATAAAATAATTATTATTTAAAAAAATTAATGTAATTGTTAAGCATTACATTTATTTATCTAGTTTTTTAATTAAAATTAAGGTAATTATTAAAATAGTTATAAATAATTGTTAAGATAATAATTATTTTTTAAAATTAAAATAACAATCCTTTTTTATTAAAATTAAGGTAGTTATTAATATAGTTATAAATAATTGTTAAGATAATAATTATTTTTTAAAATTTAAATAATAATCAATTATTTTAAAAAAAATTAATGTAATTATTAAGATAATTGTTATTGCACTTAACTCTTAAGAGTATCTTGTCTAATCTTTTTTTATGAAAATTAAGATAATTATTAAAATAGTTGTAGGTAATTGTTAAGAATTACTTGTCTACTCTTTTTTTTTTTTGAAAAAAGGAATAAAAACTTTATTAAAATAAGGAAAACCAAAGTACAAAATAGCCTAAGACCAACGCCTCAGGAATCAACAAAACTGCTGAAAACCAAAAGATCAAGAAAATTATGCTCCAATTCTGCTCTCATCTTCAACAATAATCCTCTCCAAATTTTGACGTAGTGCGTAGGGCATCTACTCCCAACCATCAAACTTCCAGCCTTCAAATTCTTCTGAACCCCATCTTGCCAAGCAATCGGCTGCCCTATTCCATTCCCTAGGAATATGGGCAAAAATCACTGAATCCATACAAGAACTGACCTAAAAAATCTATTGAACAATCAGTGATAGCTGCCAGCACCCTTTGGAGGTCTTCTTCTCAAGAATAAAATTGATCAGAACTTGAGAATCAGCCTCACAGATCACTTTCCTCCATCTTAGATCATAAGCTCACCTCAAAGCATATAAAATCACCTAGCCTTCCATCTGAATAACAGTCTAAACTCCTTTGTTAACTATGAAAATCAAAACCACTCAACTAGCAGAATCCCTACCGATCCCACCAATCCCAGCCAAACTTGGATTCCCTCAGGGTGACCCATCCGTATTGAGTTTCAAAAAACTAGTAGGAGGTGGCATCCATTTCCCCATCCTTTGCACTATTTGTTTCACTTGTCTACCTCTCCTAACACATGCTAAGACTGGAGAAATTCCCTGTATGCCCAGCCTCTCTGCTATCTCAGCATCGCTCTTCGTCAATGGCAAGGTAATCTCGCTCTTAGCTCCAATGGTTTCTTGGACCATGCCCAATATTCTAGTCCATACTTGTTGAATTCCCAAATTTTCTTCTTGGAAAATCCTACAATTTCTTTCAAGCTAGACTTGCCATAAAAGGAATATAGGACTAGCATACCATACCTCCTGCAGAAATGAAGTCGGTGAGGGCAGTCTCCCCAATCTCACCCAAAAATCAGCCAAGGAGGATGCATGAACACACTGGCATTTCCATGCTTCCCACCAAAAGTGCCATAATTGTGTTGAGAAGGGGCATCAAAAGAATAAATGCTGAGAATCTTCCTCCTTGCTACTGCATAAAGCACACCTCGAAGGGCCAACAAATCCTCTCTTCCTGATATTATCCCATGTCAAGCATTTATTCCAGGCCAAAGTCCAAATGAAACAGTTACACTTAGGCCAAGAGAAACTATTCTAGACTTTTTTCCACCAAGGAACTTCCCTCCCGCCATCCAACTGCTGAGAGATCAATTCCTGGTACCCAAAAGACACCATGTATGATCCCTTCAAATTGGGGGCCCATGCCAGAACATCCCTATCCAAAAAGGCGCTACAATTACGACCAACAAGAATGGATTGGAGTTCCACCCATTCAGCCTCCAATCCAATAATTAGACACTCCTCTGGTGTTTTCCATCATGCTTCCACCACCTACCCCTGATGAGAAAACACCTTAAAATCACCCACCCTAGACTAGCTAGGTTCAGAGAATCTCTGTGCTAATATATTTAACTGAGGATATTGATTTACTAAGGGTGGAAAGCCATCCTAGGATTCCTACCAGAACCATGCCTCCATCCCATTTTTACATATCCAGAACAAACCATGCTTAATGAGCATAGCCCCTTTCTTGAGTGTAGACCAAATCCCCGATCCTTTCCCTGTCAAGCTATGCCGAGGGGTATCTCTATGAGGAATCCCAACTAGGTACTTGTGGGATAAGATTCTAGCCCACAGTCGGTCTTGTTCAACACACCACCTCCAATATAATTTTACTACCAAAGTCATACTAGAGAGTAGCGACTATCTTAATCCAAGACCTCCCAGCCTTTTTGGACTACAAACTACCTCCCATTTAATGAGACTCCACTTAGTCACTGATAAATTGCCAGCCCATAGAAATTGCCTTGCTAAGGAATCAAGGTCTCTTACAAAACTCATCGGTTCCACCTGTATCATACACTTGTATATAGGGAGTGCCTACACAACCGATTGAATCAACTAAACTCGACCAGCAAAGGATAGCCATCGATGAGTCTAATGATTTACCTTAGCATGAAACTTTTCCAGAAGGCCTTGCCACATCTCTCGAGACTGCCTCCTAGTCGAGATCGGAATACCAAGGTAAAGTAGAGGAAGACTTCCAATTTGGAACCTGAAGATATTAGCAATTCTCCATTGAATTGGAAGTGGGGTACTGAAAAAGTAAACTAAAGACTTACCCTCATTAATTAACTACCTTAACACCTCAAGATAAATATCCAAGTCTTTGCACATATTAGAAGCCTCCATAATAGTCACCATGCCCATCAAAGACACATCATCCACAAACTATAGGTGAGATAGTGCCAGGAGACCACCTCCCCATTGCCAGCCCTAAATATATCCCCCTTCCACATTCCTTTTGATCAACTGTCCCATCCCTTCCACCAGAAGAAGAAACAAATAAGGAAAGAGGGGATCACCTTGCCACAGGCCTCGAGAGGCTCCAAATAAATTAGAATGCTCTCCATTAATCAAAACTGAGAAGGAGGTTGAATTCACACAGCTCATGACCTAGAGAATCAAATCCTCACTAAATCCAAAAGCGCCCAAAACCTTCTGAAGGAAGGACCACCTGACTTTATCATAAGCTTTACTCATATCCAGCTTAATGAATGTAGCCTTTTCTTTGAACTTGGCCTTTGAATGGATAGCCTCTGTAGCTAAAACCATGCCATCCAAGATTTGATGACCTTCCACAAAGCCACTTTGCTCTTCAGAAAGAAGCAATGTAAGCCACATTTTTAATCTTTCAGCAATCAGCTTAGAAATAATTTTATAAATCACATTACAAAGGGAAATGGGACAAAATTGACTTAACCAATTAGCTCCCTCCCCCTTAGGAATAAGAGCTAGGAAAGTTGAGTTTAGGTCCCTAAGCATCTACTTATTCATCCGTGATTCATGAACAACAGCCAAAAGATCAACTTTAATAATGTCCCAAAACTCTTGGAAAAATTCTATCAAAAATCCATCTGGTCCAGGCACTTTACCTTTTTGCATCTAGAAAACAGTCCTCTCTAACTCCTCCATAGAAATGGCACTCATAAGATGCTCATTCATTTCCAAAGAAACCAAAGAGGGAATACAGGAAAGAACCTGAGCCTCAGCCACCGAGTCCCCCTGTGCTTCCTCTTGAAATAAAGAAGCAAAATACTGCTCTACCTCATTACATATACCTTGGGTGGAATGAATAATCTCCTCCCTATCCGTCACCAATGAGGAAATAGTATTACCATGTTTTTTGGCTTTCACTAAGTTAAAAAAGAATGTTGTATTCCTATCCCCCTCCTAAAGCCAAACATTCCACACTTCTGCTTCCAGAATATTTCCTCTCTCAGCTCCCATTCCTCCATAGCTTTTAGAGCTTTAGCTTCCTCTCTTAACAAAAATTCAGACGCCCCCTCTTACCTAATCATCCAAGTAACGTCATTCAATTATGTTTGCACCACATTTTTCTCCTGGTAAATGTTCCCAAAACATTGTCTGTTCTAGTGCTTGAGCTGATACTTAACAAAATGTAAGAGCTTGGCAAAAATATACATTGTTGTGCCAAATCCTAGTCTGCCTCTTTTCCACCAATTAGCAACACAACCATACAAGTCTGGATCCCTGAGCCACATGAGCTAGAATTTAAAAGGTGGCCTCTGAGGCATCTTGGCTGAGGAAATAGTGAGCTTAATGGGCTAGTGATATGAACCCCTCCAATCAAGTATCTCAGAGCTGGAAGACCATGACCCCCCACCCAAAAACATGACACCATGAATTGGTCAAGGCGCTTGGCAATATTCCTGTCTCCCAACCTTTTATTGTTCCACGTGAAGCGGCCATTGCTAGGCTTAATGTCTACTAGATTAAGTGTTGATATATTGTCTTTAAGCAAAATAAAAGAAGGCTCAATTCTCATAATACCTCCCCATTTCTCAGATAAATCTAGAATGGTATTAAAGTCTCTAGCAATAATCCATGGTAAATAGGGAAACAAACTACGCACCTCATGAATATGGTTCCATACCTCGAGCTTACCTTAGAGATCCAGTGGAGCATAGACACTAGAGAGAATAACAGTTTCCCCTGATTTAATGCACAAAGAAACCATGGATAAGGAGGATCTGAATGAAATCTAGGACACAGGATGGATCTTGCACGGGTTCCATAGACATGCCACACCCCCTAAAGATCTCAGGGCTCCAATGCACTGACATTGACCTTGCCTCCATAGCTTAGGTGCTATACTCATCATACAATCAATAGAAACCTTAGTCTTCGGAAAAAAGAGAACATCCAGAGAATGCCTACGCACTAATTCTTGAATAGCTTTTTGTCTGTGGCCGTTGTTCAATCCCCTTGCATTCCAAGAGATAATGATCATTTGGGAGGAGTTAAGAAGTGGGAGTCCAGGGTCTTAATAACTCTTGACTCCACCAAGTTCTCCTTAATCATCTTAATCCTCTCCAGGTCCTTCTTACGTCCTATTTTAGCATTTTTCTCTAAAACCCCTTTCTTTCCATCCTTTTGAAGGATGCCCAAGTGAGGAGTAGATTCACCTCTTTTATCCATTTCTATAGGTACAGCCTGTACCATAGGCATTGCTTCCTCTACTCCCTACCCCATATCAGTATTTGGCTCCACCATCACTTGCACTCCCATCTGTCCATCCATGAGCATAGGCATGATGAATTCTTCTTGCATAGCATAGGGAGGCTTAGTAGAGCTAATCTCCACTCTTGAATCTCCCTCAAGGTGATCAGCATTGTTCAATTTTGGATTAATTGCTTGTTGCCCCAACTCATCCAAGACCTCAAACCTATTGAAAGTATCCTCCTCATGTCGCTCCCTTAGAGTTCTTTTCAATCCTCTGCTACGAGTTCGGGCTTTTACTTGAACAAAGTCCTCAGCATCCTTACTCTCCCTAGCAATAGGCTTCTTCCCTTTGTCGGTGCTAAGAATGGTACTAGGAGGAGGCGTAGTTTTCTATTCCACTGGCTTGGCTTTTAGACATCTTTGCACCAAATGGCCATATTCATGACAAAGGTGGTAGCGAAATGGAAGGCTCTCATAGTCTAGTTGCTGTACCTAGGAATATGAACATGCACTCATCTCCACTACAACTGGCAATGGTTTACTTAAATCAATTTACATGCAAATACGAGCAAAAGTCATCACCTTCTTACTCAAGGTTTGTGTTGAATATCCTACAGGTCTTCCAAGCATCGATGCCAACATATGAAGCACGTCCTCACGATAACATTCTATTGGAAATCTAGGCAATCGGACCCACACTGGCACTCTATTTGGGAGCTCCTCAGAAGGGTTAAACCCTACATGCCATGGTTTTACAAATAGTCCCACTTGATTATAAAAATAAGGCCCCCTTCAAAGACTCTATTACGGTCAGCCAGGCAGAGAAATGTCACCATGAAGTAGTTGTTTGCAAGCATCGTGACCTCCATTTCTCCCTCTGGTTCCCATACTCTCTAGGAATTGAAGGGGGACTTTTAAACCCAAGAACATGCAAAACAAGGAATGATTAGAATAGTATTATACATCCTCAAAAATCATTTCAAAAGGAATTACCAATTTTGGTCTTTCTTTGCATCTCTCAAGACATCCGTTAATCTTCATGATCCTGGATCCTCTAGGAAAATTTGATTCCTTGACACCTGTATTATGGGAAAATAGGGTATTTTCATACCCCTGCACTTCATGTCCTGGCAAATTCATGCCCACCACTTCACTAAAGCTAATACTAGCTCCAGTCTTGGAAGGCATACTCTTAGCCATGACTGCACCTGCCTAAAGATTCTCTCCAGCTATGGACTCGCTCCAGACAACTCCACCAGCCCGTTCACAATGCATTGACCATAGGGTTCTCGTAGCTCAACAAATATGGTCAAAAAAAAGATTTAAATAGAAAAAAATAGCCAAGGCTAAGACACCCCACCCCCTACTAGCAAGCAGACTCCCTTTCCCCTCTAGTGCAAACACTAGCATAGCAAAAAGCGAGCCAGGGCACGACTGCCCTAGCTCGGTGACATACACCAAACTGCCATTTTTCACATTATTATTATTATTATTATTATTATTATTATTATTATTATTATTATTATTATTATTATTATTATTATTATTATTATTATTATTATTATTATTATTATTATTATTATTATTATTATTATTATTTTAAATTTGCATTTCACTTGTCGACTCTTTTTAAATCAAAATTAAGATAATTGATAAAAATAATTGTTAAGATAATTATTTTTTTAAATTAAAATCCTTTTTTATTGAAATTAAGATAATTATTAAGATAGTTTTAAATAATTTTTAAGATAATAATAATTTTTTTAAATTAAAATAATAGTCCTTTTTAAAATTAAAATAATTCCACAATCTTTACAATGAGCTCCGTGGTTGTAGTAGCCTTCCTGCCCACAATGATTTTGAAATTTTCTCCCTACCCTGATGGCGTCTGTTTGGATCTATCTCATCCTACCCAGTTATTTGGCTTAGTCTAGGATGCATAGCTTATGAATTTTTCTCCTAGTATACCTACAAATAGAGGGATGAATCCTCATCTTCCCTTTCCCACGAAGTCTTCTCTAAAATGCTCCACTAGCTCGGTAGACCATCCCTATGGCTCAAAGCCATAGATTACACTCCATCTAGTTGCTTCAATGTAAGATGCTCAATTCTTACCATTAACTCTTAGTCTCCAAGTTGTTGGAGGGTCAAACCCTCATCTGATCTCCTCTTTGCAATGTGTTCCAAGTTGTTCTCTCCTGGCATTTGTTTTAGGTCTTCGATAGATAGATCTAAGTCTTCTCTTTCCGGTGCTCCATCCTCTAGGTCTAATGGTATTTTGGGGGAGAAGGGTTTTATGTATGAGAATCCTCTTATATTGCATGAGATGCCAAACCCAAATCTTGTTCCTCAGTGCATAGGGGTTTTGGATGTAAGGGGTTGGAGGACATAGTTATTTCAAAACCCAAATCTTTTGCTGAAGTAGCCTCCAAATTGATGCTCATATATATGCCCAAGGCTCTCAACCCTACTCCCTTTACTTTTGTGATGTTCTTTGATGATAAGGTGACCAAGAAAGTGTTTTTTTATGAAATTTTATTCTCAACCCATGGCATCATCTATAGATTCACAAATCTCTGACCTAAAATTCAAGACCTCCACGTCTGGATCTCAAAAAACTAGCAACCCCTCTTACAAGGTAGACTCAAGATTTACCCCAGTACTAAAAGTTTTTTTTATTGTTGTTTTTTACTATTACAAGGACAAGGATCTGATTCAAAATCAGTTCTAGAGCTTGAATCTCCATCCTTTAATTATGAAACCCTGATCCCCCTTTTTAATCCCCTTATTGAACCCTTGAATGAAAGACCTATCTGGATTCACCTTAATTACCTCCCTTTCCATTTCTAGTCTAAACCCAATGTCAAATCCATAGGTAACTCCCTGGGTAAATTATTGCAAACCCACCCAGATACTACTATTTTTTTGCATACCACCTTCATCAGAATATTGGTGAATGTTAATACCTTAAAGGATCTACCTAAAAAAATTGTTTTCCAAGTGGGCGGTCATTCTTGGTCCCAACCTATTAAATACAAAATATTGTTTTTCTATTGCCGAAGATATTTTAATACAATCCACTTGACTAAAGACTACGGGCTTCATATAAAAAAGAAGGAATCTTCTTGGTGGTCAAAATTTTTCCCCACCAATCTCACTATGAATGCCCTTGAATCTAATAAGGATGATTCAGATTCATCTCCAGATGAACTTGAGTCCCCTAATGCAGACCACACTAATCCTTAAGACTCAAAGGAGGAGCATAAGGTAGACCCTCGAATTCCAAAATTGGAGGGACCAGTTTTAGCTGTAGAAACCCCTATTACTAAGGATGTTATTGCTCTCTCTAGAACATCAAGGGTAGAACCATTGGTTGTGACTTCAATAGTAGATAAAATTAGAATTTATTGAAATTATAATACATCTAGCCTTAGATTATATGGAAGATGAGGGGGAGTGGGATAAAGTGTAGAAGAAGAAAAGTGGTAAAAGACAAGAGTCTGGCATGACTCTTCGTTCGAGGGAGGGGCACAAAAAATACAAGGCATAATTCATTCAATAGTTGAGGGCAGTAGGACGTGTATGGGTTATTCTACATACAAGTTGTTTGAACCCTCTTGGATCTTTTGGGAGAGCTTTAGTTTTGGACAAATTTGGTAGGAAATTCATTAAAGTTTCCTGAAAAAATATTTTTGTTCCTATTTTATCTTTGGCAGAAGTCCTTAGTGAGGGAAATCTTGGTCACCCATTTAGTTATTGCTGGTAGAGGTGTCTTATTTTAGATTTATTGTTTTATTCTTTGGTTTCTCCTTTAAACAAGACTACGAGGCCTTGCAACCCTATATTTAGCCTATCTAAAAAAAAATAAAATAATAGTCTTATTTTTTTTTAAAAATTAATGTAATTGTTAAAATAATTATTATTACACTTAACTCTTACTTCTCTAATTCTTTTTTTAATATCAAAATTAAGGTAATTATTAAAATAATTGTAGGTAATTGTTAAGAGTTACTTGTCTAATCTTTTTTTTAATCAAAATTAAGGTAATTGATAAAGAATTAAGATAATTAATAAAGGTAATTGTTAAAGATATTTATTTAAATTAAAATAACAATTTGTTATTTAAAAAAATAATAATCTAATTGTTAATATTGACAAAGATAATTGTAGGTAATTGTTAAAATAGTCATTTTTTAAAATTAAAATAATATAATTGTTAAGATAGTCATTATGCCAATTCTTGGGAGTTACTTGTCTAACCCTTTTTATCTAGTTCTTTTTTATTAAAATTAAGATAATTATTAAAATAGTTATAAATAATTATTAATTTTTAAATTGTAATAATAATTTATTATTTAACAATAATAATATAATTATTATTACATTAACTCTTAAGAGTTATTTCTCTATTAAAAAAAATATTAAAATAAATAATAATTTAAATAGTTATATTTTAAAAAATTAAAATCATAGTTTATTATTTTAGAAAAATTAATATAATTATTAAAATAGTTATTATCCCAACTCTTGGGAGTCTCGTCCTTTTTATTAAACCTAAAATATTTGTTAAGGTAATTATTTTTATTAAAATAAAGATAATTATTAAGATAGTTATAAATAATTGTTAAGAAGATTATTATTTTTTAAAATTAAAATAATAGTTTAATATTTAAAAATAATAATATAATTATTTTTAAAATTTAGGAAGATCGTTATATTTTATAATTTGAGAATAGTCTCTCACTCTTTCGTTAAATCAGGTTTAGCATGAGTATGGATCATCAAGAACTCAAGTTTCATAGTGCATTTGTAAAGTTGATGCCTATATTTCATACCACCTTGGTCGGACTACTCCAACAACATACAAGAACTCCAATTAGATTACTACCTTTATTATTACGCTAACTCTTAAAAATTATTTATCTAATCCTTTTTTATTAAAATTAAGATAATTATTAAAATAATTATATATATATATATATATATATATATATATATATATATATATATATATATATATATATATATCCAACTCTCAATTATTCATCTAACCTTTTTTTAATTAAAATTAAAATAATTATTAAAATAGTTGTTATTTTCTACAATATTAAAGTAGTTGTTAGGCCAATAATATAGTCATTAGAACTCTTGAGAGTTACTCTTCTAGCCTAATAAAAGGCCTAATAAAAAGCTTGAATATTGGGACAATTCCCAACTTTCAATGTGTTTTAAAATTTTATAAAAATCAATTACCTTCATGAATGTCAGAATGAATTAAAAAACTACTATGACCGTGTAATATATTTTCTCTTTACTTTGTTAGTTTAGTAGTTGTTATGGACACATATGCTTTATAAGTTGTCCTGTGAGCATTTTGTTTTATCCCACATGCGTGTGAAGTAGTAGTTGCTTGGATTATAATTCATATATAAGTAAGTGTTGAGGTCATTGAAGACATCCATGAATTATTTGCATTGAGCTTGCTCAAAGTAGGTTGCTCCCTTGAAGTGATCTGCAATCAATATAATCTATTCAATGCTTCTATTCATTTTGTAATTCTATTATTTCATGCATTTTTTTTGAATTGTTGTAGAAGGATCCTCTCATCTATTATCAAAGCACTTTCCAGGACCATTTTTTTTTCTAGAAAGTCTTTAATCTAGTTTTTTGCATAATACTTTTTCAGAAAATAACTCTCTTATATTTCATAATTTATTTTAGTATTTTTCTATAACATAATAATCTATTTCAGATTAGAGTAAAACCTAACCATATAACTATGAGAAGTGCTTGGGTGAAAGCCCTAAACCTCATTGTGAGGAGTACCACAGGAACCCCAAAGTAGCTAACCCATTGAGAGGACCTACTAGCAAAATGGGTAATGGCCTATTTCTGATTGAGTAGATCCCATCTGTGAGGAAAACCAAGCGTTGTCACAAAGAGATAAATCCGTGACCAATTTTTTTTGAAGAGCAATACTCGCTTAGACGGCATTGGTGGCCAGAGTGAAAATTTTAAAACCCTTAGGTAACCATTAAAACTTGGGACCCATTTCTATCAATTTTTAAATATTTCCAACAGACTCAAAATAATCAATCAGTAGAGTATCTACAAACTGTGAAAAAACTTGTAGGTAGATATTTGATAGAACCTAGAATCTTAAAACTATCTACAAAGTCTCAATATACTTTCAGAGGACTTATCACTAGACAAAAAACTAGAAAACCAAAAAATAACAATTTTTTCCAATATATTTCCATCTGCAACCCCATTTATCCTCAAACTCTACCTAGACACCTAAAATTTCATTCCCTACATTTTATTTTTTGAGGTCCCATATCCTAATTCCACTCCTAATTCCCACAAATTGTAATTTCCCCTTTTTTTGGGTTTTGCCATAGCTCCTATTTTTGTCTATTGGCCTCAAAATATTTCCACTGTGTTCATCATCTCTTTCTACTCCATTGACTCTCTTTCACCAATTTTCTAGTTTTTTCATTTTCACTCCTAAAATTATCCTTGTCTTCGTCAATCATACTTTCACTAAGCAAAAATTTTATTTAAAACCCCTTTACCCATTTTGTTTTCACCTAAATTCAAAATCTTCCTTACTAAATGTGTCTTAACTCTAGTTTTCCTATCCATTTCAAAAAAAAAATCTATTATTTGGGTCATGGTCATAACCTGAATAGGAGGATAAAACTACCTTAATTCCCACATCAAATATCTTGATGAAAAAATTCTCGGCCTCAGTCTTCAACATACCACCATGAACAATAGATGACATCCAGAATCTTCTTCAAACACTATATTTTCTTCTTCCAGTAATTATCATAGGTCGAAGTTTAATTTTTCTTGATTCAATGGTATAGATCCAACTTGATGGATCTATTAGGCAAACAATATTTTAGTTTGCATAATAATTTTGATGCCAACAAGGTTCCACTTGCATCTTTTCACTTGGAACTAGAAGCCCTTCAATGGTATTGTTGGTATACCAAGGCTCATGATGAACCTATATAGACTAATTTTTTCACACTTATTTTGCAACGGTTTGGTCCTACTATTTTTTATGACTTCACGAGAGCACTCACTAAACTTTATCAAACAAGAATTGTAAAAAAATATCAAATTGAATTTGAAAAACTAGTCAATTACACAAAGGGATTGTCTGATGAATTATTCAATGGTTATATCAATGGCCTAAAGGATGCAATTCAATCTGAGCTCAAAATGTTTTGACCCAACACAAAGATGAAATCTTTAGGGTTGGCTAAGTTTTAGAGGACAAGATCCTAGCTCAATAGCGATACAAATATAATTTTGTTTCATTCAAAAATATAGCTTCATAACACTCTCAAACAATGTCAGCTCCCAGAACCACTCT
Source organism: Torreya grandis (assembly GCA_037957365.1). Classification (NCBI taxonomy): domain Eukaryota; kingdom Viridiplantae; phylum Streptophyta; class Pinopsida; order Cupressales; family Taxaceae; genus Torreya; species Torreya grandis. The sequence goes on along the minus strand of JARHVA010003106.1, from coordinate 770,630 downwards.
TATCAAGCGTTTGACCAAAGCAGAGATGCAAGCCTATAGAGAAAAAAGACTATGTTATAATTGTGATGATAAATTCACTCGGGGACATCGATGTGTCAAGCAAAATCTCTACCTATTGGATGTGAACTCTCTACCTAAACCTAAAGATTGGGAAGATTTTCAAGATACGACAGATGATCCAAAAGAAGCTCAACTGATTGTGGACCCTACTTCTCAAGAAGACCAACCAGAGATCTCTCTCCACGTCTTAGCTGGAGTCACTACCCCACAAACCATATGGGTCAAGGGTTACTTCAAGAAGCTCCCTCTCGCAATACTCAATGATTCAGGTAGCACTCATAACTTCATTGACCCTCAGATCGCCAAACAGACTGATTGTTTTATCCATCCTTGTTCCAACTTTAAAGTCATGATTGCCAATGGGGGCACATTACCTTGCAAAGGGAAGTGTCACAATGTGTGTATCTCTGTTGGAGATTATAACTTGCAATCCAACATGTTTTCCTTACCTTTAGGCAAAGATGTGATGTTTTGGGAACCCAGTGGTTATGTACATTTGGACCCATCTTATGAGATTTTGATGAACGTTGGATGCAGTTTTTAGATAATGGACAAAAACACACATTGAAAGGATTACAACCTGAATCTCTCAACATTATAAGTTCACATTGTATGGAAAAGATTTTTAAAAAGCATTCACATGACGTCATTGCTCAACCCCATCCCATTCAAATGCAACCATCAATAGTCTCGACTACTCCTCCTGACCTACAAACCATTCTGCAATAGTATGCACGTGTCTTTGTCGAACCAATGGGATTGCCACCTTCACAGCGAAAGAACCACCGTATTCAGCTCCTTCTGGGAAGCGTTTCTCCCAAAATCAGACCTTATCACTACCCATTTCAGCAAAAGACAGATATTGAGATGCTCATTCAAAACCTTATCGCTACCCATTTCAGCAAAAGACAGAGATTGAGATCCTCATTCAAGACATACTACAAGCAAGGCATTATTCGTCCCAGTACCGACCCATACTCTTCTTCAGTTCTCCTTGTCCAAAAAAAAGATGGGTCATGACGTCTTTGCATTAATTTTTGTGCACTTAATCACCTCACAATCAAGGATAAGTCCCTGATCCCTATTATTAATGAGCTTCTTAATGAGTTTCAAGGCGCTCAATTTTTCTCCAAATTGAATCTCCGTTCTAGATATCACCAAATCTGACTTCATGAGGATAATATCCTTAAGACAACTTTTTACACACATGATGGCCACTATAAGTTCTTGGTCATGCCCTTTGTGGATGCTGAAATGCAATTTCTGAGACGGGGCTTAGCGCTGGGAAGTAATCCATAATCCCAAACAAGATTAACGTGCAGGAAATAAATATTTTACTAACGATACACTTAGATACAAATTGATATATTTCGATACAAACTCTGAATCACAAATGACTTTATAATTTTTTGTTTCCTTAAAATGAATATATCTTTTTCCTAAATGTTATTATTTCCGAATTTAGTTAATCATTTGGCTGCCCATGTCATTGGTATTTTAGCGGATATAACAGTTAAAAGAGTCAAGGTTTTGAATACATTATCTTTTTATTACTCCACCGCACAAAGCATAATATTTACAAAGAGATTTACAAGTACATTAGAAAGAGGGACGTAGATTGGTCAAGCATTGACAATTGCACCGCCGTTGGGGTGCAAGACCTGGCCAGTCATATAGGATGCATCTTGTGATGCCAGGAAAACATAAGCTGTGGCAACCTCAAAGGGTTGGCCTGGCCTCTGCATGGGAACACTCTCGCTCCATTTTCCCTTTTCTACCTTGTCTGCAGGAAATGATGCAGGTATTAGAGGTGTCGAGATTGGTCCCGGTGCAACTCCATTCACTCTAATTCCTCTCTTCACCAGTTGCAGCGCGAGTCCCCTTGTGAATGCTACGATGGCTCCCTTTGTGCTGCAATAGTCCAGTAATGTTGGCTCCCCTCCGTATGCCACTATGGATGTTGTATTGATGATACAGCTTCCTTCCTGAAGGAAAAGTTATTAAAAAAAAGTTAAAGAAAAAAACATTTTAATTCTTTTGATATGCGTTTGCAAAACGCTGAGCCTTTAGATTATTGGTATTAATATAGAGGTAACAATATATTGTATTGTTATTCTATGTTAATATAGGTTAGCAGGTTTAACGAGCTGTTCAAAATATGATGTGAATGACATAAAAGGTAAGAATACTTTGTTGTTACCCTTATGTTGATGTTCAGTTAAACATTAAGCGTTTAGAATATTAATATTAATATAGAGATGACAACATATTGTGTTGTTAATCTATGTTAATATAGGCTGGCAGGGTCAACGAGCTGTTGGCATGTAAAGTAAAAGTACTGTGTTGTTATTTTTATGTTAATAATGTAAAGTAAAAGTACTGTGTTGTTATTTTTATGTTAATAATGTAAAATAAAAGTACTGTGTTGTTATTTTTATCTTAATAATCTATAAGAGTATTATCATATTGTATTGTTATTCTATTTGAGTACTATCATATTGTATTGTTATTCTATTTTAATATAAGTTAGAAGGTGTTGTTATTTTTATCTTAATAATCTATAAGAGTACTATCATATTGTATTGTTATTCTATTTTAATATAAGTTAGAAGGCTTAACGAGCTGTTCAAAATGTAATGTGAATGGCATAGAAAGTAAGAGTACTGTGTACTGTGTTGTTAAGGTAAGAGTATTGTGTTGTTACTAGTTCAAAATATGATGTGAACAACATAGAAGGTAAATGAACAAAATAGAAGGTAAAAGTACTATGAACCGCATAGAAGGTAAATGAACAAAATAGAAGGTAAGAGTACTATGAACGGCATAGAAGGTAAAAGTAGTACTATATTGTTACCTTTATGGTAAGAGTATTGTGTTGTTACTAGTTCAAAATATGATGTGAACAACATAGAAGGTAAGGGTACTATGAACCGCATAGAAGGTAAATGAACAAAATACAAGGTAAGAGTACTATGAACGGCATAGAAGGTAAAAGTAGTACTATATTGTTACCTTTATGTTAATATTCTTTTACCAAGGGTCAATGGACTGTTCAATTTAAAATATAGCATAGAAAGTAAGAGTAATGTGTTGTTATCTTTATGTTAATATTGTGTTGTTATTTTTATGTTAATATTCTTTTAGTGAAGGTCAATGAACTGTTCAATTTAAATATTCTTTTAGGGAGGGTCAATGAACTGTTCAATTTAAAATATAACATATGAAAGTAAGAGTACTGTGTTGTTATCTTCTTTTAGGAAGGGTCAATGAACTTTTCAATTTAAAATATAGCATAAAAAGTAAGAGTACTATGTTGTTATCTTTGTGTTAATATTCTTTTAGTGAGGGTCAATGAACTGTTCAATTTAAATATTCTTTTAGTAAGGGTCAATGAACTGTTCAATTTAAAATATAACATAAAATGTAAGAGTACTGTGTTGTTATCTTTATGGTAATATTCTTTTAGTGAAGGTCAATGAACTGTTCAATTTAAAATATATCTTTATGTTAATATTCTTTTAATTGTTATCTTTATGTTAATATATTTTTAGTGAAGGTCAATGAACTGTTCAATTTATGTTAATATTCTTTTAGTGAAGGTCAATGAATTGTTCAATTTAAACTATGAAGAATTAGAAGACATTTAAATGAAGAATTAGAAGACAAGTAGTGTGTTATTAACTCTGTTAATTCCAACTTTTCAAAATTGTGATTTAAATAAACAAATTGTTAGAAGATAACAAGTAGTCTGTTGTTAGCCTAACAAGTAGTGTGTTTTAAGCCCTATGTTAAATCTGGCTTCTAAGTTCTTCTAAAAATGATTAGAAAGAAGGTTAATAAGTTGATCAAAATATGAACCACTAGAAAGTAACAAATATTGTATTGTTATATTGTATTGACCTGTTCAATTTAAGATATGGTAAGATATGGCATAGAAGATAAGAGCACTGTGTTGTTATCTTTACATTAATATTCTTTTAGTAAGGGTCAATGAACTCTTCAATTTAAGATGTGAAGAATCAGAAGATAACAAGTAATGTGTTGTTAATCCTATATAAATTCCAACTTTTAAGCTGTTCAAAATATGATATGGCATAGAAGATAAGAGCACTGTGTTGTTATCTTTACATTAATATTCTTTTAGTGAGGGTAAATGAACTCTTCAATTTAAGATGTGAAGAATCAGAAGATAACAAGTAATGTGTTGTTAATCCTATATAAATTCCAACTTTTAAGCTATTCAAAATATGATTTGGGTAAAGATCTAACAAATTGTTAGAAGATAACAAATAGTGTGTTGTGTGTTGTTAGTCCTATGTTAATTCTAGATTTCAAATTCTTCAAAATGTTGTTAATCCTATATTAATTCCAACTTTTAAGCTGTTCAGGATATGATTTGGGTAAAGGTCTAACAAATTGTTAGAAGATAACAAAGTGTGTTGTTAGCCCTATGTTAATTCTAGCTTTTAAGTTCTTCACGATGTGATTAGAAAGATGTGATTAGAAAGAAAGTTGTTAGTCCTATGTTAATTCTAGCTTTTAAGTTCTTCAAGATGTGATTAATTCTAGCTTTTAAGTTCTTCACGATGTGATTAGAAAGAATGTTGTTAGTCCTATGTTAATTCTAGCTTTTAAGTTCTTCACAAGATGTGATTAGAAAGAAAGTTGATCATATCTGGATATGATTTGGGTAAAGGTCTAACAAATTGTTCGAAGATAACAAATAATGTGTTATTAGCCCTATGTTAATTCTAGCTTTTAAGTTCTTCAAAATGTGATTAGAAAGAAAGTTGATAGGTTGTTCAAGATATGAAATAAATAAATAAATAACAAATATTGTATTGTTATTTACAAGTTAAAATAGATGTATTCATATTAAAATGAACCCAATTTAAATCCCACCAGCTGGGAACATAAAATTGACAAATTAATTTAGTGAAAGTATAGAGACTGAAATTTCTACTTCAAATCCCACCAACAAATTCACAGTGGAAACATAAAATTGATAAATTAACTTAATGAAAATACTGAGACTAGACTAAACATAAAATTGATAAATTAACTTAATGAAAATACTGAGACTAGACAAGAATCTCTAATTGTATTCTAAGTCGGGTGTGAGCTCGACAATTCTACAATTAAAATGTATTAAAAAAACAGTTGCCCCTATATTAATACCAACTTTTAATACCAGCTTTAAAACCGTTCAAGATGTGAATAGCGAAAAGGCAACAAGCACCGTGTTGTTACCCCTATGTTAATAGCCACTCTTAACAATTAAAAAGGTAAAGAGTAATATGAAAATGCTTTACCCTACCTTCATGTGCTTGAAAGAGTGGCGAGTAAGGAAAAACTGAGAAAATACATTACTCCTGAAGGTTCTCTCTAATTGCTCAGGGGTTAGCTCCTCAATGCTTTCCTTGTAAAACTGTTCTGCTGCGTTGTTCACTAAAATATCAATCCGTCCAAACTTTTGGAGAACACAGTCCACCACGCGTTTACACTGGTCGTCAAAGCCGACATCGGCTGAGACACCAATGACAGTAGCCTTCCCGTTTGTTAACTTGTGTATAACATCCAGCGTCTCGTCCTTATCTTTCTCTTCATTCTCTCCCTTGTAAACAATGGCCACATCTGCGCCTTCCAAAGCATATAGACATGCTACAGAGCGACCTATCCCCCAGTCCCCACCCGTTATCAGGGCAACCCGACCTTCTAGTTTCCCTGCAATTGTTATGTATATCTTGTTTTCATGTTATTATTGGAAGGGAGAAAACAAAGTGAAGTTAGTCTCTATGAAGTTAACACAATACCTGCTGGTTTGTAAGCTGTTGAGAAGAATTGAGGACGGGGTTGCATTTCATGCTCTGCACCAGGATGCTGCTTTTGAACCTGTCGAGGAATATGCTCCGCTGGATTTTCAACCACACTGCTCATTTTCACCGCCTCGGATAATATGGATTGCAAACTGTAGGAAATATGTCCTCGCACCGTAGAAATCTGTTTGAAGAAGTTAAGGCGCTCAGCCTTCTTCTCCCTTTATGTTGCAGTATACACAGCCGTCTAGAAAGCCTTATCGTTATCGTGGCTGGAAATCATGAAAATCCTTCACGTACAAGACACGTTGCAGAAAGGTTTCAATTCTGAGTGCCAGGTGGCGTTCTCCGCCACCCACCCTGCTCCTCCCAAAAAAAAACCTATTCAAGCCAAGTGGTCAAAATCCTTCACATACAAGACACGTTGCAGAATGTTTCATGCCAAGTAGACCCCAAAACGTATTCGAGCCAGGCCGGGTCCAGTGAAATTATTCGTCCTTCGAAATACAAATGCATAATTTGGAAAGTTGTAAATTCTCAAACCACCGCCTACCTTCCACAGAAAGATCAAAATACTGCCGTATCAATGGTTAACATATTGGGTGGAGCTTAACCAGCACGTGCTAATTTATGGTGTATTGGTCTTCATTGGTTGTAGGGGTTGGTTTTCATCGGTTTTCGTCGGCTTCTGACTTATCATAGTTAAAGTTGATTGGTTGCATCTGCTCTTGTTTTGATCGCCGAACAACCATCTCTGTCGCGGTCACTGTCACCATCACCGCCAATCGACAATCACCATCACACCAACCATGAAATGTCACTGCACAAGTGTCACTCATCTTGGCACGTGGCATGGACTCAGCGTGGCATGCGAATCATTCCATAATAAACCTAGATTATCATGCCCTAACACCCTCATAATCATGTCCTCTTATTATTATTCCCCTATGGCCCTACTCTTAACTAGGTAAAGCCTAAAGGCCAAACAGATGTCTTTCACCATTCACTCGCTGTTGGATCCAAGGTGGACGACAATAGCTCAAGCAAAGGCGATCAGAGCAAGGGTGAAGGAGTCGGTGTTGAATCCCAGGTTTTACACTCAACCATTCTACCAGGTTTTCAAATTTCATAAACCAGTCAAACGTCGAGGTCCATTCTAGAAGGTTTTATCATTTTGATAGTCATTCATATTTGTAGGTTGTTTATATTTAGGGTTGCATAAAAGGTGCATATGACCCTGCATAAAACTGCATCTCTAACTTATTTACGACAAAGTTGTTCATATTTGTGATCACAGAAGGGCAAGTGTACATTGAATGCGCTGAATAAGCAAAGAAATCCCAGTTTTTTTATAAACGTGAAAAAATTGAATCCATAACTTTTAACATGGACAAAATCCAAAACATATGAAGCAAGAATAGGTATGGGGATAAAAGGAAAACACTTCATATAAGCACATTCACAGTGTGTTCATAAGCCTCCTTTGAATAAATTATTTAGATGAAAATGCAAATAAAAGTAGTGAAGATGGTAATAAATCTTTTAAAAGGACATCTGTCTTCAACTTACCTATACCTATTGTTTCTCGGGCCCTATTTCTCCTTCCCAGAGGCCCACTATACATAAGGTTAAGCTCGTCCAGGATTTTGTCTCTATTTATAAGTTATTTTTATACATAAGGACAAGCTCTCATATGCAGGGTCATATGCACTATGAATTTAGAGGAAGAGAGTTGTTCAACAAGGTAGAACAAGGTGTATAGGAGCCTCTCTAGTATTTTCCAAGCTTTAATATCTTGAGCTCTATTTTTAATTCATGTGTTTTTATTCACCATTTCATGTGTATTTATGCCTGCAAGTGCCTAAATGTACTCTATTCTTTGTGATGGGCTCATCATGTATGTGTGCTTTTAAGTACATTGAAAGTGTTACTTTTATCATATTTCATGTGTTTGTGCAAACTTCCAAAAAGTAAGAATGTGTTTTTCGTACTCCCATTTTAGGGTGTATAAGAGCCTCTATAGTATTTTCCAAGCTTTAATATCTTGAGCTCTGTTTTTAATTCATGTGTTCTTATTCAACATTTCCTATGTATTTATGCTTGCAAGTGCCTAAATGTACTTTATTCTTTTTGATGGGCTCATCATGTATGTATGCTTTTAAGTACATTGAAAGTGTTACTCTTACATATTTCATGTGTTTGTGCAGACTTCCACAAAGTAAGAGTGTGTGAATCCATGTTTGTTGTACTCCCATTGTACTATGTAGTGTATACTTATATTGTTGACTTCTTCATTCAAAATGTTTAGTGAGCTTATTAAATCTTGCCATCAACGTCTTTCATAGAAGCTGCAACTAAAATTAATTTTTTTGCATACAATCTCCATGGACTTGATATTCTAGGATTCAAAAAAATTATTGCTAACCTTCGAAATTTAGAACAGGCATGTTTTGGTTCTTTTAAAGTTTTCAAAATGTAATGTATCCATTACATTTTCTCTATCTCATCTACTACATACAAAGGTTCATTTAGCTTGTCCTTGAATCACCACATGAGATATTACCATATTATATAAATTGTTTCCAAATGAATTGGTATGTTATGTTTCTATAATGTGAAAATAGAATCTTTGCTTTGGAATGTTACACTATCTACAAAAAATTCAATTCCTTCTCATATCCAAATTTCCTTGTTGGAGGCTCGTAATATATACTTTCAATATAGGGTGTCAATTTCATGAATAGTGGTTGCCCTAATTATTCCATGGCTGCTACATTATGTTTCTTCTCAAACAAAGGTTATAAGGTGTTTTAATCACTGACAGTTCTACAAACTTGTAAGTGAGGATTCATGGGTCGAGGTCTATGTTGAAGATGTTTCAGCAAAGAAGAGTTGTGGTGTAAACTTATAAACACCTATGTGACCTTTAATTATCTCACTAAAATAATTATAAGTCATGAGAAAACCATATACTCTAATTTCCATGTATATGCCTTGTATATGAACTGATTGTATACACAGGCCATACATACAAATGGATAAGTTGGGGATGGCATAATGTTTATTAAAGATCTCCACAAACTATTGAGGTAAATGGAATGAAAAATTGTAATAATTTGACACAATATCAAGATAGTAAAAGACTCAACAGTTTATACAAGCAAGAAAAGAGACATATATGTTACAAACCTGTAGGTCCTCTTTTTAGACAAAAAGCATTTGTTCATGCCAATTATAATTAGTTGGAAACATGAATTCATAAAATGAGAAAGGTACATAACAATGAAATAACTTAAGTGAATTGAGAGTCAAATGAGGGTTAATTAGATTGGGTCTGTAAGCTTAATACTCATATACAGGTTTGTATATGGAGACAAGAAGGCAAAGGTATAAAAATGTCATAAAAGGTTAATGAAATTTTTAGGATAGTGGTAATGAACTTATATTAAGCTTAAATCCTCTAAAAATTTCATAACCTAATGATAATGTTAATCCTCAAACCTCATGATCAATCTCTTCTCCAAATAGCTACCTACAGTCAGGCCTAGAGAGGTGTAAGAAAGAGTTTATATGTTTGTGGAAGCATGATGTCTTAAAATAGATCAGAGAGTTCAAAGGAGTTTATTTAGGTTCTTAAAATTATGTAGAGAATACATCTTTTTCTCATTAATTCACATTGAGACCCTTAAACTCAAAATGCAACCCAACTATAATCATGACCTATAGGATTGCTTGAATAATGCAAGCTACAATTAGTCCTGAACTTGAGGAAGATATGCATCACACATATTAGATTTACATATAATTCAAATTATAAACATGAATATGTCATATTAATATCAAATTAAGCATGAAATAGTGACCAAAGAGACTGGTCAAGACAAATTTCACACCCTACACACACAACTAGTTCACCACCTACAGGCCTAGCTACCTAAATCAAAGAGACTATTTGTTTTGAAAGAATTATAGGTATATGGAGGGATGTAAGTCAACATGGAGATGTTATCTTATGCAAATATGGTTTAATATAGTCCTCAGACCCATCATAAGTGAAGAAATGTTGAAATCTTTGTTCAAGCCTAATAAGCGTAAGACTAAACACACAGGGATATAAGTATAGTCATGAACAAGTGATCTTGTTTGAGGTAAAGTGAATACCTAAGTCAATTAATGAGTTTAAAATGATATTATAGACCCTATAATATAATTTATTGATTGGGGAAGACAAAGATAGTGGCATTTAGAACTACAACATCACCTCGAGCTCTTTTAATGTAGCACTGTAACATAAAAATAATTTTATCTTGCATGGTAAGACCATGATCTTATGATTGAGACCTATTGGATTCCAAGGATGATAAATAGGTCCCCAAACTTCAATATTTTTTTATTTGTTGTTGGATTGGATCCATCACATGCATGAACAAATACTAATAACTCATACCCCTCTCCAATGGTAATGCAGAGCCCTGAAGACCATCTTCTTGCACTTAGAACTATACATATGATATGCATGGGAAATTGATCACTTTGGTAAAGTTTAATAGGGTTGTATTATATAAAATTGTGGAATTGGTTCAGGAGTTAAGGCCCTAAGTTTTATGAACAGTTGTTAAGAACCTAAGTCACTTTAAACCCTCCTAAAACCCTATTAAGGACCTGGTGTGGAATATTGATCTCAAAATTGAATTAAATGACATTTAATGATTCTAAAACATCCTAAATATTATGTTATAATCTAAGTATATTATTTCTATTTACTTTGTCTATACCTACAACCATATAGACTACATTGAATGCCCTAGTTTGTAAGTATTTTAGGTGTTTTGCAGGGTTTTGGATAGAGAAACACTTTAAAACTATTGGGGAGGGTGATTTGGGATGTATTATATCTATCTAAGCCCAAAAATATTTATAAAACACCTTGGAGTTTCTCAAACAAACCTAATTTTTCAAGGTAGTCTTAAACAAGCTTAAAAAGAGACTAGGTTTTGAGACCATTTCATGGTATTCACACTTCCATAGGGTATTAGGACCCCAAATTGATCATGGGGTTTGGTTATAGGTTGGTAAAATTTAATCGCACACTTTTTAGTGGTTTTACATGTGTGGGAGAGATATGGAGCAAAAAATTAATCTTCTAGGAAAGGAGGCTTAATTGGGAGAAGAGAAAAACATAAAAAAGATACTTCCAATCACTCTCAGGGCCTAAAACTTGGTATGGAGTTATAAATATATAATGGGTCATGAAATATGTCTTATATTTCCAAGTATCATCAATACACTATCCTACATAAGGAGATTTACATGATTTTAAGGCTATAAGGAAAATAGGCCTAATGAGAGCAAAAGGTTCAAAATGGAGTCTTAGGAGTTGTTCTAAGGCAAAGGTACTTGGGAAAAGTCTCAAAACATCTAATCCTGGCTCTGATCTCTTGAAATACCTTGCTTTGTTCTTAAGGTTTAGTCTTCAATCTATGTTTAGATACTTGTCACTAAGCTTTGTAACCTCCTTTGCTATTATCCTATTGTCAACACTATGGAATCACCTATATCTATCTTTATACCCCCTCAATCACTATTTCACTCCTCTCAATTCATTCCTTTCATTCATTCATTCATTTGTTTTCCCTTTCTTCACTCACTTTACTCACACTAGTCACTCTTTTTTGGCTTAACACACCAAGTTTTGTCTTAGGCTTCATAAATTTAAACTCTTATAATGGATGACCTATCTTAGGCAAAAAGAAACTTTTCTTAGTCCCCTTTAATCTCTAATCCATTCTCTAACTTCCCTTTATACACCTCAACCTCATTAGGGAGTCCATTCTTTTGTAACATTTTTTTCACCTTTTGCCTTTATTTGAGAAATTGGTAAGTTCCTCAAAGGATCTAATGCTGTATTTTGTCACCATCTATCTTTTTAAATCCTTATCTAAAGTTTCATCACTCAAATATCTTTTTAGATACCCTTTCCTTCATAGGCACCTATCCAATTAGGCCTTTCTAGCCCTCCAATCATAGACATAGTCATAAAAATTGTACTACTCCATACTGTATGTAGCCCAAACCACTAGAATCCTTTTTGGAACATCAAAATGTGTTATATTATTAAGTTTCATGAATTTCCCATGTTGGAATGGGAGTTAATGGGTTTTTAAGTTTTGAAACCCTAGTTGTTTGTCTTAAAAACTCACTTTATTGAGTTTTAGGGCATTTCAAGGGAACCAAATACCATCCTCAAGTTTGTTTCAACATTTCCAATCTTATCCAATAGGTTATAATCATTTAACAATCCTACATTGTCTTACTAAACCAAAACACAGTTCTGCATACTAGGAGATGACTTTGTAAGGCTGAGGAGAATCCTAAGTCAATATATTTGGTTATAGAGAACCTAAATAGGATTTAATACCTTCTATATGTTTTTATAAATGTTATATAACCCCTCAAATGGAAAAATAATAAACCAACTTCATGTCCCTTCTCTTTCTCAAACCTATATCTTCTTTATTTAACATAAAACTGGGTGAAAATAGGGGTTCCTGATTGTATGAGTAGAGTTTATTATTTCTTATGGATAATGTATTGAAAATTCATCACTAATCTTGTCTTAAGACATTATACCCTATCTTTCATCAAGATTATTATTTATAGATCATCTTCCTTTGAAGAAGGACTTCCTTGCCACAAACACTTCAAGAAACCTCCACTTTCTTGCCAGTCTTGACTATCACAACCAAACAAAGCTTCCTTTACATGTGGATTGTATATTTAGTTTCAAACATTAAATTTTCATTCAATACAATCAATATGACATCTCTTCAATACTATTCTTATCCATAGAGTATCATCTCAATCTAACCTTAGTCTATGCTTCAAGAATGCCAATTTATCTTCATACCTGATTATCATAGGTGCATATAGGATTTTGAGGGTAGAGAGTAATCTTTATTGAGTCTCATTCAATTTTCAACACCATATTATATCACTACAACTTTTTTGAATATCAAATCACCTTAATATCATGGTACCATGAAATCCTTTCTTTGTCAACCCTAAGAAACATTCAACAAATCTCCTTCTACTTGACTATAACCTATGTATATTCTATCAGACTTGAAATACACACCAAAATTTACTTGATCATGGCCTATAGGGATTTTCAAAGACACTATATAATAAAAAATTATCTATATGTTAACCAAGAGAGAGTAAACACAACCAAACAACATTTCCTTATTCATGTGAATCATCTACATTACATGTGTAGTCCATGAATGGACTTTGCCACCTTTCTGATGGATTACATTCTTGCTACCTCTATTTTCCTCTCCTTCTTGGAACATTCTCTCCTCTCTCTCACATTATCCTTTCATATTCTCTTCTCACATTCTACTCTCATGTACAACTTTCTTTCTCAACCAATTTCAATGTTGTTTATGGTGGTTACAAGATAAAACTCTCTTACATTAAAAAACAACATGAGGTTAGTGTTTATATTACTAAACATGACTCTTAGCTTAATAAATTATACATATGATGAATTCAAACACCATTTACAATACTTCTTGGCCATTTTGAACCAATATTCTCTCATCTAATTACCTTATACCATGTTTATGCTCACTCTTGACTTAGTTCTATATTTGAATTTTCAAATTATCATTTTTGGAGGGAAAACTATAAAAACCTATCAAATTCACTCCTAATGACCCAAATGGACTTCTAAAGACACAAATTAACTCTAGAAGATCCTACACTCCAAAACGTACTAACGATGAATCCTAATTGCCTATATCACTTTAACAACACAAAATGGTGGCTAACTTGCTAGATGTTCCTGTATCACTCCCTAGGAGGGACAAAATTGAATGATAATGTGTTCTTCCCTGATTTTCAATTTAGTTTTTGAGAATATTCCATGCTCACTTGACTGTTGTTCATCCTTTCTTATTCCTTTCTCTTCATTAGGATCTCGTATTATTGTTTCTTTGCCTTGTCTATCTTCCTTGTCAACTCTTCCTCTGCCTCTAAGGTATACAAGCTACTATACCTTCTTGTTTTCTGCATGTTCTATCTTTTTTAAGTCAATTTATCTTTCATAATCCTCTATTTCAAATAAATGGTTCTTACTTTTCTTGCTTATGCTTGTTTTATGGCCTTCTTCTTCATTGATTTCACTTGGTTTACACATCTCTAGGTGTCTTTGGTCTTTGTTATTATTTCTTCCTTCATCCAATGGTCTCATAGGCACTTCAATCTTTGTCATCTCTCCAAGAAGACTCTCTTTTGCTTCCCCTTCATTATACTTCTTCACATCTTGATGTCTCTTTCTATGATATTGCTCATCTTACAACAAATTCTCATGCAATTATCCTTCATCATGGTACAATGTTATTTTGCATATTTTTGACTTGTCATTTCCATGCATATCAACTAGTAACTCTTTGGTGACTTCACCCATGGAATATATTAGCTTTCTAACTTTCTTATGTTCCCATTAGTTGTTTTCTAATGTGTTTGCTTGTGATCTTGCCTACACAACTCTTTATGCTTCCTTATGCTTCTCCACTTTTGATTCTTGTTTGAGATCATCCATGAGTTTCTCTTGTTTTACTTCACTTGCTTTCAGCCCATTTGATGGACTGAACATCTCCTCTAACATCTCTATTTTCTTCTTTAACATGAGAGCATCCACCTCTTCATCAACTTCATCAAATTTTAGAATACATTATTCTTCACCTTCTTGGGCACCCTATTTCACCACTTATCCTTGGAATCCCTCATTCATAAGAGTCAAATTAGTCTCCTTTGGTTGCATATGAATTTTGTTAATCACTCTTTGAGGTGCTTCATCTTCTCTTTGACTTTTCACAAGCACATCCAACGATGTTATTGTTTTTATGTAAAAAATGTATTCATTATTAGAATCAACTTAATATGAATCATCATAAATAACATTAGACATAAAAACTTGAGTCCACTTATCTTATTCACATTCATCATCTTGTCTACATAGCTACACCTTCATCTCTTTGGCATGGTTAGCCTCTATCATCTCTTTTATTTTCTTCTTGAGTTTACCATCTCATTCTTTCTCTATGTCTTCTTGAAGTGTACTTGATAGACTAGATTTATGCACCCATTTCATATTATTGTCAACCCATTTTCTGCCTTGTACATGCTTAGATTGTAATTTTCTTCTCATTTCATCTTCTTCATGTTTCTTGCCTTGATAGCCTCTCATGCCAACTTGATGTTTTCTTCCTTTTATTCTTTTCCTCCATGTTTTCTCATCTTTCACTTATTTATTTCCCTTACATGACCTCTTGCTTTTAGTCTTCTTTCTTCACCTCACCAACTGATTGCTTGATCCATTTAGGCTAAACATGACCATGCTCTATGCTCTCCTTTAGGGTTGTACTTTGCTCTTTACTTTTCCAACCTACATATTAGCTTCTTCTTATTCATATATACAATCATAATCAATGCTCAAACATTCATTGACGTCCATACATGACTATTTCAAGGTCTTTTATTATCTCAAATCTTCATGGTTTGTTATCTCTTCTCTTAATTTAACTACATTTTTTGGCAATTCATCATGAAATTCCTCTTCTATCTCTTCTTTAGCATGTTGAGATGATTCAATGGTCACTATCTTTTCTTCTTTAATCTATTCTCTTCCATTGGCATCTTATTTACACTTGACGGGTGATCTTCTAGGCCTATCTTTCACAAACTTTAAGCCCTTATGCTTAGCCTTCATCAAACTCATCTTCATACCTTCATACACAAACTTAAAAGAAACATTAGAACATAAAACAAGAGACCACATAGTCTCCATAAATGCCTCTTGAATAGACATCATCCACCTTTTCTTCTTATATTCTCTCTCAATTACTTCTCTTGGCACTTCTCTCTCCTTGTTTTCCTCAATGAGAACCATCTTCTCAAATTATTTGTTGTGTTTCTCTCTTGGCAACTCCTCGACCTTCATGACTCTATGAGCTAGACTATTTCTTTTCTTCTCTTTCCTCAAGAAACTTATCTTGTGCCTCCCCTCTTTCATAAGTGACTCTAGTGGCCACTTCAAACTCTTATTCACACTACAACCAAGCCATTGTCTTCCTTGACCTTTCATGAGCTTCACCATGAGCTCTATCTTCTCCAAACTCTACCCCAACTCTCTTCTCAACTCTGTCACTTCTTCTTCTATATCCACATTCTCTCTTTTTCTTTGCTTTTTAGGTTTACCTAGACCTTTCTCTTAACAAGCTTACCAATCTTGCCTCTTAGACTTCTATTGGATATTTTCTCTTCCTTTAGTCCTCTATCTAGGACTCCTCTTACCCTTCTTTATTCTCTCCTTGAGTCTTTCTTCTTATCTTGCTCACTTGAGATTCAATGCTCTTTTTTCAATCACCTTCTCTAGTCCTCTCTTGACTAGTCTCAAGTCCTTCTAATTGAACTTAGGGGATTTTGTTCCTCTCTTTGTCACTTTTAAATTTTACCTATACTGACCTTAATAGGTCAGACCTATACCATTCTCTTATCCCAAAATACCCTACAATGTTACCTCTTACATTCCTCATAACATGCTTTTTCTTATCTCAAATCAATAAGCTTGAACAACTGAAAACAAAATCAAACCAATACCTAACCTAGATTAGATACCAAAGTCATATAGAGGTACTTTATAAAATTATCAAAACATCTACTCCTAGATTTGATCTTGGCAATGGTCTCTTAAAATACCTTGCTTTGTTCTCAAGGTTCAATGTTCAATCTATATCTTTATGCTTATCACTAAGCTTTGTAACATCCTTTGCTATTAACCTATTTTCAACACTATGGAGTCACATATATCTATCTTTAGACCCCCAATCACTATTTCACTCCTCTCAATGAATTCCTTTCATTCATTCATTTCTTTTCCCTTTCTTCACACACTTTGCTCACACTAGTCACTCTTCTCTTGGCTTAACACACCAAGTTTTGTCTTAGGCTTCATAATTTCAATCTCTTATCATGGATGACCTATCTTGGGTAAAAAAAACTTTCCTTATTCCCCTTTAATCTCTAATCCATTCTCTAACTTCCCCTTATACACCTCAACCTCATTAGGGAGTCCATTCTCTTGTAGCCTTTTTTCACCTTTTGCCTTTTGTTTGATAAATTGGTAAGTTCCTCAAAGGATATAATGGAATTTTTTGTCACCACATATCTTATTACAACTTTCACTAAAGTTTCATCACTCAACTATCTCTGTAGATACCCTTTCCTTCATAGGCATCTATCTAATTAGGCCTTTTTATCCCTCCATTAATAGACATAGTCATAAAAACCATGACATAGCCCAAACCACTTGAATCCTTATTGGAACATCAAAATGTGTTATATTACAAAGTATCATGAATTTCCCATGGTTGGAATGGGAGTTATGGGGTTTTTAAGTTTTGAAACCCTAGTTGCTTATCTCCAAAGGTTGAGAGGCTTAAAAATTCACTTTATTGAGTTTTAGGCATTTCAAGGGAATGAAAGACCATATCTAGGTATGTTTTAAAGTTATATACCTTATCCAATAGGTTATAATAATTTACCAATCCTACATTGTCTTAAATTGAACCAAAACATAGAGTTATACATACTAGTAGATGACTATATAAGGTTGAGGAGACTCCTAAGTCAATATATTTGATTCTAGAGCACCTCAAGAGGATATAAGACCTTCCATAGGTTTGTATAAACATTATATAATTCCTCAAATGGACAAATACCCAACAAAATTCATGTACCTTCACTTTATTAAACCTATAACTGATTTATTTAACATAAAATTGGGTGAAAACATAGTTCCTGATTGTATGAGCAGAGTTTATTCTTTCTTATGGACAATGTATTGAAAGTTCATCACTAGTCTTGAGTTTATTCTTTCTCATGGAAAATTTATTGAAAGTTCATCACTAGTCTTGTTTGCAAACCTTATACCCTATATTTCATCAAGATTATTATTTATATATCATATCCATTTGAATAAGGACCTCCTTGCCACAAACACTTCAAGAAAACTCCACTTTCTTGATAGTCTTGACTATCACAACCAAATAGAGATTACTTTACATGTGGACTATGTATTTAGTTTATACCATTAACTTTGCATTCAAGACAATCAATATTAAACCTCCTCAATACTATTCTTATACATAGAGTATCATCTCAATCTAACCTTAGTTTATGCTTCAATAACACCAATTTATCTTTATACCTGACTATCATAGGTGCATACAAGATTTTGAGGGTAGAGAGAAATATTTCCTAAGTTTCATTCAATTTTCAACACCATATTCCATCACTACAAGGTTTGTAAATCTTCAACCACCTTTAGATCATGATACCATGAAATCCTTTCTTTGTCAACCTTAAGAAACATTAAATAAATCTCCTTCTACTTGATTGTAACCTGTATATATTCTATCAAACCTGTAATACACACCAAAATTTACTTGATAATGGCCTCTATGGACTTTCAAAGATAGTATCTAATCAAAAATGACCTATATGTTAACCATGAGAGAGTAAACACAACCAAACAATATTTCTTTATTCAAGTGAATCATCAACATTACATGTGTAGTCCATTTCATGGACTCTGCCACCTTTATGAGTAATTACATTCTTGCTACCTTTGTTTCCATCTCCTTCTTAGATCTCTCTCTCCTCTCTCTCACATTATACTCTCATGTAAAAATTTCTTTCTCAACCAAATTTAATGTTGGTTATGGTGGTTACAAGATAAAACTCTCTTACATTACAACTCAATGTGAGGTTAGTGGTTATATCACTAAACATGAATCTTAACTTAATGAATTATACATATGATGAATTCAAACACCATTTAAAAGCCTTATTGGCCCCTTTGAACTAGTATTCTCTCATCTAACCACCATATACCATGCTTATGGTCACTCTTGACTTAGTTCTATATTTAAATTTTCAAGTTATCATTTTTGGAGGGAAAACTCCAAACACCTATCAAACTCACTCATAATGACCCAAATAGACTTCTAAAGACACAAATGTACCCTAGAGGATCCTTAAAACTCATCTATAGTCCAAAATGGATTATGACTCTGAACTACATATATCACTTTAACAACACAAAATGATGGTTAACTTGGTAGACACTCCTGCATCATGTTTCATGCACCAAAATAAATTGATTTAGATCTGATAAGGTATTTTAATTATTTTCATGGATATATTATGCCTTGATGAATTTGAAGTTAAGTTTTGAGCCATTTAGACAAGGCTAAGCATGGTAGATGAAGGAGTTTCTTGACACTCAAGGAGTCATATGATGATTTCCCCTAAAATGTTAGAGCAAAGGATTTTTGAAGTGCATGATAAGTGTCAAAGAGAAGGTGTGAAAATAGTCATGGTGAGTTGATGATAAAAAGGTCCATTCCTCACTTCTCACATGCCAATAAGGGTAGTTTTGAGGAAGATGACCAAGGTGTCAAGTAAGTAGTCTAATTCCCATGCCACTTGGATGATGAAACATCCTTAGAAGAGTGACATATGTCTTTAGAAGTATGTTTAGAATATTATATAACTCCTTTCTTGTTTGTAACTCATACTAGACACTTGGAAATATCCTCATCTATGGCCCCCTCTCTCTCTTCCCCATTTATCTATATAAGCTACCTCTTTTAGAATTGTATGACATCCATAAATTAGTTTGGCAAAGCCATACTGAATTAAATACTAATTTTACCTCTAAAATAAAGATTCAAACTAGTTTTTAGGACATGGTCATTAGTGTCTTAAGTTGTAATTGACATCAAAGAGAGCATGTGGTACTAATGAATGAATGACAAAGTATTCAGATTGAGAGATTTAAGAGATATGGCACATGTACAGGTTTATAAGGACAAAGAAGAGGTTGTGAGACATCCATATATGTCTTAGAGGACATCTGGTATGTTTTGTGATCATTTAGAATGAGAAAAATGCATCTTCTAGCTTAAGAGAGCCCAGACCATCACTACAATCATGTAAACATGAAATATCAAGTAGGTTTGAGAATTTATTTTAGTTACATAAAAAGATAATATTGTTCAAATGATTACATAGAGATATTGTCTATAGTACCAAGAAGCTACCCCAAAAATTTTGAGTCTTGAAGTGATTTCTAGCTCAAGTTATAAATCTTCAAAGTCACTCTAGCAATTTGTGATGGGCCAGAGACCATCAAGTTTAATCACATTGAAGTCTAAGGTCATTGGTCTAGAAGATCCAATAGTGAGTGCTTAATCATACATATTGAGATAAATGGTGCATATGAAGTCAAAACGTAAAAAATTTCATGCATAGGTGACAAGTGTTAGAATCTCGTTAGTCTAATAGAAAATCAATGGTAAGCGGTGATTTGTACTAATGAAGATCAATGGTGCAGGACAAGTCAAAGATTTAATAATGCATGCAAGACTGCCAAGTGGCACAAGCACAAGGTAATGTCAGTAAAGTGCTCAGAAAGAATGTGAAGGTGTCAATTTTCATAATATCAGGAGTTATGAGCAAGATATAATGGTGAACACTACAAGATAAAGACCAAGCTACTCAGTAGAGATCGATGGTGCATATGTGGTCAAGATTTCTAGAATGCATGAGATGAGGTCAACATGTTTGAGATTTAACATTTGGATAGTGGAGCACTATAAGTTAAAGTTTGAGCTACTTCTAAAGAATATCGATGGTGTGAGTTGAGTGAGCTAAGTGAAGATTAGGAGATTTGTTCTATGTGACCAAGGATTAATTATGATCATTTGGATTTAAATATTTGAATTTAAAGAAGGAAAGACTAGTGCTTGGTTTTTGAGACATAACTTTTGATATATATAGAATTGGATGTTGAAGTTAAAATCAAAGTTGTAGAGGACTTCAAGATGCATATTTAAATATTCATTTGAATGTCTAAATATATGTATAATCAAAGTTATTGAGATCTAAATTTTACTATGTATGTGTTCATGCTCTACAAGTAGCTTGAGAAGGGTAATTGAGGTGTTCTTGATGGTATTTAGATGTTTCAAGAAGAGCTAACTATCAAAGATTATTGTAGACTCCATAAAGGACATTTTTGTGGATTATGAAGGTTTGATCAATCATATTTAGTATGATCAAAGGCTTAAAAGGTGACTATGTGTTTGTTCATGGTGGTTGTGTGCACATAATATTGTTTGAGAAAATTGAGCTTTAGTAGAAGGGTGTTGTGATGGTTGTTATCACTTAAGGACCTATAGATTGTGTGTCATGGGTCCATGTATTTAAAAGTGTTCTTGTGATCTTGATTTGCTCAGAGAAGTGTCAAATAGGTGAATGGGTCTTTATAGAACCTAAAAGGTGACTTAGGCCTATTTGAAAGAGCATTGTGCTTAAAGATGACCAATATTATATGACTTAAGGGTGAAGGCATGTTTTGTGGCCAAAAAGGAATGTTTTGATCATAATAATCAATAAGACTCTATAAAAGGTGAAACCAAATGTGATGGTTTCTAGGGGTTGTTGAATAGACTTGTGAATGAAGAAAAGAGAGATGTGATATTGAGTGAAGGAACCTTTGAAAGAGAAGGTAAAGGTTAGTGAGGAGCATCAGAGAGAAAAGAGGATCAGTCATGTTTATCTAATCTAGTTGATGAATGTGAATTCATAGGTTATTGGACCTAATAAGCCTAGAAGAGGCAGATTGAGTGAGTAAGCTCTAGAGGGTGATTGAGTGAGTGTGCTTAGAAGATGGAATGAATATAATCATGTTGAGGAGTGTTTTATTGACCTAAATTTCATGTTTTTGATGTTGGGATAAAGATGTTATAGGTTTTATGATTGTGTATGTGCTTAGAAGTGAAGAGTGATCCAAAAGGGTGTTTTGGATACATTATTTGTGTGTGTAAGTTTTTGAGAGTGTAAAGGGAAAAGAGTGAAAGTAAGATAAGTCCATCATTAGATGTAGAAGACATCAAATTAGAGGTGGAGATCAGATGAAGGTAGTTGAGTGGGTTCTTGGTTTTCGAATGGGTGGGTTCTCCTTGTGGGATGGGTGTCTCACTAAAGTAAGGGATGGGTGTTCCTTTATAAATTGGTGTTGGTCTAAATGTTGGATCTTATTTTATAGGAATGTATTCCATCTTTTAGGGTTTAGTGAGTTTTATTCCCAAATAGGGTATCCCACATATATGATGTGTTCATGTGATTTCATTTTTATGTTGATTGATCAAGATTGATGTATGCTGAATTTATAAGAGTTTGGAATTGAATTGAATTATCTTTCATCACTAATTCACCCGCTATCTTAGTGATTATACATCTAATATTTGGTATTAGAGCAAGAACTTATATGAAAGTTTAACCACTTGAAGGTGATCCAAGGTATAATATGGCTAAGAAATTGAAGAAAGAGAATCAAGAGTTGAAGGCACAAGTAGAAGTTAATTATGTATGTCTAAAATCAAGTGAAGAAAAATTCAATAAGATCAAGGCACTTATTAAGAAGTATAGTGATAAGATGAGAGAGTATGATCAAGAAGAATCTCAAAAAATATCATGGCCTCAAAATTTAAGGTTATTACAAATGAGTGCATCAAAATCAATAAGGAGCTATAATCCTTGAAGGCAAGCTCAAGATCAAAAGATGCTAAAAAGAAGATTATAATTCTTGAGAATTAATTAAGAGTTACAAAGACAAATCTGAGTTCAAAAGAAGAAGAATGTAGACATCTCAAGACTTACTTAGAAGAGACAAATTCCAAGTTTATTTCAAAGCAAGGTGAGCATGATGAGTTGAAATCCAAGCTTAATTCTATAAAGATTATTGAATAACAAGCATGTAGATTGAAGGATGGCATGACTGAAGAATCTAAGAGGGATAAGGAGACCATACAAGATCTTAGAATTTAGTTAGAGGTTGTATATTCAAGTATGAGAGATAAAGAGGCTGAGAGCATTCAATTAAAGATCAAGATAGAGTCATTGAAGGATGAGAATTAGCAATTTGTTGTCAAGGTAAACAAGACTGAGAAAGAGAAATAGAGTTTAGATCAATAAAATAAGGATGAAAGCACCAAGATCAACAAGAAAATATCCATCAAGAATCCAAGTGCCATGATCTATGAAATATATTTTAATAGACATTGTTTTGCTTGTCACAGGTTTGGTCATAAGGCAAGAAATTGTATAAGAAAGAGTAGCTGGTCAGGTAGAGGTATGGATAATGTAGTCTACTATAATTCTCATGACATGGGACATATTTCTAGATTCTACCCTAGAATTCATGTGAAAATATTAACCCAGGTATAGAGACTAAAAATATTTAGTCTTGATCATAATGAACTTAAGGGATAAGATGGTATGTTTGCTGAGATTAATACTATTCATCAAGTAGAAAGGATGAATGATGTTATTTGTTTATGTTATCATAAAGTTAGTCATATTTAAATATATTTTAAAATAAATATCTCAAGTCATAAGAAGGTGCATGAACATCCTAGTGTGCTCAATAAAGGTCAATCCTTGGGATAGAAACCTAAGGAAGTGGAAACCATGAAAACTAATTTAGTTGAGCTGAAACATCAAGGTGGACTACCTGCTAAAGAAAAAAAGGAATAAAATATGAAGAAGGTTCAGTAATTCCAAGAGAATGTGTCATATATATAGATAAAAATGGAAAATAAAAATTTAGTTCAATTCAAGCTCAAAGAAAATACTAAAGTGCTAATTGACGCTAGTTCTGAGGAATGCATGGATCCAAATGAATATCTTGCTATTGTGGAACAAGTTTCATGCAAAGAACATAAATTGTCAATGCCTAGTGATGAGGTTATTTCTTCATATGAAAAGGTATGTCATGAATCTTGGTTGTCTCCTTATATTATCAATACTTTCTTAAAAGAAAAGGATTAAAAGAAAAGGAGAATATTGTAGTGGATGAACATGTTGCTTCTTGTAAGCCTAAGAAGAAGAAGAACTATCAGTATCAGATGACCAAGGAATAGAAGGAATATGAGGAGTTATGAGAAACTCCTAGTTTCACATTGTTCTAAGACATTTTGGGTCAAGGTGTCTCTATCTAGGCTTTAAGGAGACACTAGTTAAACAAGGAGAAGCATGATGGATACCAGTTGAGCTTTGATTGATGTTTAAGAACAAGAATATCATTTAAAGATGTGCATAATGTGAGGAGAAGCATATGTGAGATACTATAGTCATGGTTGAGATATGAATAATTTTAGTGATCTGAAGGTGATTAATTTTTGGCTTGTTCTTTTCAAGATATAGACTAGAAGTATGTGTGCTCAAGGTATGTTCAGGGATTTTGGTCCTGAAGGTTTCCAAGTTTGTGCTTAAGGATATGCTGGTCAAAAAACATGGTATAGGAAGTATGGATTCAAAAAATTATATGAGATCAAAATTTGGTCCATAAGTGTGCATTGGTGACCTATAGGTGTGGAATAAGTTTTTAGTGATGACGTTGATTGGAAGATAGTATGTTGACCATTTTTGTTTTACAAACCTAGTGTTTTGGTCTTTGTTGAAAAGTGGTATACCTAATGAGTTGAGGTATAAAGATGATTAATTATTTTAAATGGCCAAATGGGTACTCAAAACATGTTTCATAGTCTTCTAAAAGTACATGATTGGTTTAATAGAGGAGGATTTGTGAAATTAGAGGGCTAATTAGCTAGTAGGTTTGTGAAGGAAGTATGTTGTAGAAGAAGAATTGAGTGTTAATTTCTAACAAGTTTAAGGTATAATGTGAGTGTACTCTAGATATGAAATTTCAAGCCATGAAATATCATACACATAAAGTTATGGGCTCTACAAGGTCCAAGTAGGGATACAAGGCCTCTAAGGAAGGCTAGTATGAAGAATTGAACTATTTGGTTATTTTATCCAAAAGACCAAGATGATCATGGGGTGCCTAAGTTTATATGGCCTATGGGGAGTCCCTTTTAGTTTTCTCAAGTTTTAATAGGAGTTTGTATCATCTCTCAGAAGTGGTCCTTTCTTGTTCTTGGTCTTGAAAACTTTGTTCAGATTGATATATATCAAAGACAATATGACATGAGATAGAACATGGAGTTAGGGGGAGATTTATAAGCTATATGGGTAGCTTTTTAGTTCCAAGTATCATATAAGTCCCATTTGAGATGGATGCATGTCAAAGGGGGAGCCAATGGTTCATTTGCTAGAAAGTATAGATCCTTTGTCATTTATGTCAAAGGGGGAGAAAGATCAGAATGGAGAATTGTTAAGTATGAAAGAAGAAATTTTGATTGTGTTTTCCCATAAATGACAAAGGGGGATAATGTTGGACATGTTCATTGGTGTCTTGAGTTGTCATTCATACCAAAGAGAGCATGTGGTACTAATGCATGAATAATAAAGTGATCAGATTGAGAGCTTGAAGAGATATGGCACATCTACATGCATTTAAAGACAAAGAAGAGGTTTTGAGTCATACATAGATGTCTTGGAGGAGATATGATATGTTTTTTGATAATTTATAATGATAAAAATGTATCTTATAGCTTAAGATAAGTCAAACCGTCATTGCATGTCATGCAAACATGAAAGATCTAGCAAGTTTGAGCATTTATTTCAAGTACACAAAAAGTCAATATTGGTCAAAGGATTACATGAAGATATTATATATAGTTCCAATAATATACCTTAAAAATTTATAGTCTTGACGTGATTTCTATCTCAAGTTATAAAGCTTCAAATTTGCTCTAGTAGTTTGTGATTGGCCAGAGACCATCAAGTTTAATCACATTGAAGTTTGAGGTCATTGGTCTAGAAGATCCAATAGTGAGTGCTTAATCATACATATTGATATAAATGGTGTGTATTAATTCAACATGTCAAGTTTTTCATGCATAGGTGACAAGTGTCACAAGCTCACTAGTCTAATAGAAGATCAACAGTGAGTGGCAATTTGTACAGACAAAGATCAATGGTGTGGGACAAGTCAAAGAGTCAAAAATGCACATGAGACTACCAATTGGCACAAGTGCAAGGGAATATCATTAAATTGATCAAAATTCATGTGAGGGTGCCAATTTTCATAATATTGGGAGTTCTGATCAAGATCTAATAGTGAGCATTGCAAGATAAAGACCAGGCTACTCGATAGAGATTGGCAATGCATATGTGGTCAAGATTGCTAGAATGCATGAGATGAGGTCAATATGTTCAATTTTTAACATTTGGATAGTGGATCATTATGAGTTAAATTTCAAACTACTTATAAATAAGATAGGTGGTGTGAGTTGAGCAAGCTAAGCGAAGAGCATGAGATGTGTTCTAAATGATCGAGGTTTAATTGTGACCATTTAGATTTAAATATTTGAATTTAATGAAGGAAATACTAGTGCTTAGATTTTGATCCATAAATTTTGATCTATGAGTAATTTGATGTTATAGTAAAAATCAAATTTGTATAGGACTACAAGAAACATCTAGAAATATTCGTTTTAAGGTCTAAATGTTTATATAGTGAAATTTATTGAGCTCTAAAGTTGATTATGTGTTCATGCTCTGCAAGTAACTCAAGAAGGTTAATTGAGTTGTTCTTGATGGTATTTTGATTTTTCAAGATGAGATAACTATCAAATAGTGTTGTATATTCTATGAGGACCATTGATGTAGATTATGAAGGTTTGATCAATCATATGTAGTATTATCAAAGGCTTAGAAGGTGACTGTGTATTCGTTCATGGTGGTTGTGTGCATAGAATGTTGTTTGAGCAAATTGAGATTTATCAAAAGGATGTTTTTATGTTTTTTATCACTTAAGGAATACATTTACATTTTTTGTCATGGCTCCATGCATTTTAAAGTGTTCGTGTGTTTTTAATTTGCTTGAAGTGTCAAAGAGGTGAATGGGTCTTCATAGGACATAAAAGGTGACTTAGGCCCTATTTGAAATAGGGTTGTGCTTAAAGGTGACCCATGTTATATGCATTAAGGGTTAAGGAATGTTTTGTGGTCAAAAAATAAGGTTTTGATCATAATAATCAATAAGACTCTATAAAAGGTTAAACCAAATGTGATGGTTTCTAGGGCTTGTTGAATAGACTTTTCAATGAAAAGAAGAAAAAATGTGATATTGAGTGAAGGAACCTTTGAAAGAGAAGGTAAATGTTGGTGAGGACCATCAAATAAAAAAGAGTATTATTCATGTTTATTTGATCTAGTTTATGAATGTGAACTCATAGGTTATTGGACCTAATAATCCTAGAAGAGTCAGATTGAGTGAGTAAGCCCTAAAGGTTGATTGAGTGAGTGTGCTTAGAGGATGGATTGAAGAGATACACAGGTTGAGGAGTGTGTGTTTGACATACAAGTCATGTTTTTTATGTTTTTATATATTTTTTGTAGGCTTTATGATTGTGTATGTGCTTAGAAGTGAAGAGTGATCCAAAATCATGTTTTGGATGCATTGCTTATATGTGCAAGTCTTTGAGAGTGTAAAGGGAAAAGAGTGCAAGTAAGAGAAGTCCATAATCAAATGTAGAAGACATCATATCAGTGATGGAGATTAGATCAAGGTATCTGAGTGGGTGCTTAGTTTCCTAATGGGTGGGTACTCCATTTGGGATGGGTGTCTCACTAAACTAAGGGATGGGTGTTCCTTGATTAGTTGGTGTTGTTTTAAATGTTGGATCTTATTTTATATGACTATAGTCCATCTTGCAAGGTTTAGTCAGTTTTATTCCCTAAGAGGTTTTCCCATATATATTATGTGTTCATGTGATGTATGCTCTTATGTATGATTTGAATGTATGTTCTTTCATGTTTATATTGCTTGATCAATATTGATGTATGCTGAATGTATAAGAGTTGGGAATTGAATTTAATTATCTTGCATCATTGTTTCACCCCCCATCTTAGTGATTATACCTCCAACAAGTTGGTATAAAAATCCCTACTAAATTAAATATTAATTTTCCCTCTAAAATAAAGATTCAATCTTGTTTTAGTTTCCCAAATTGTTTCATAAGTGTATGAAGTAGTCCATTGATGAGTAACAAGTGGTAGTTATCTTTCCTTGCACTTATCTATCTCTTTCATGCTTAGTGTGAGTAACCTACTTTATAGTAGGTATTATGAAGTGTAACTAATAGCTTTGTATGATTTAAAGTGCATAGGATGGTTACTAAATTCCATTATTATACCTATTTATCATCTACCTTAAGATGTACTTTACATTTTAGCCTTATTTTGAAGCATTGTGTTAGGAAAACCTTGAGTTTAAAATCTAATTTTTAGTTGTTATTTTAGAGTGCAGGTTCAAGTAAGTTGTGGATTTTATCATGGTGCATCACCTTCTTTAGATTAGTTTTGATCTCATTCTATCCCTTTTCCTTAAAATCAATTAGGTTAGTGATTAGTTTTAGGTGTTGTGTAAGGGAGCTATCCCTTAAATCTAGAGGCTCACCTCTAAGAATTGTCACCCACAACATATGAGGTGTTTCAATATTATTCCAAATTTAAGGAGGCTAGAGAAGCCCTCCTTAGGGTGTAAATTTGGTTGATAACAGTTTTGGCATGCTAAATGGGAACTCATGGTCCAAGAATATATCAAAGGTGGATGTTAATTTGATAAATTTGAATTTGTAAATCTTCGTTTATGTAGTATATGGTGACTCCATCACTCATTGGCTCTTGGTTGTAGACTAGTGATTCATTTTCATGTCTAAGGTAAGGACAATATCATCTATTAAATAAATTTCATATGAAATCTTAGATCTACCTTACTATTCAATTAGAACAAAGAGGCTAACTAACACCCATCATTACTCTAATAAATCTTTTGTTGCTCTCATACCTATTAGGAGACTTTTTTTTTGTCTAATTTACAAGATGGCAGCCCTAAGGAACATTCCCTTTGTTGCCTTCAATGTTCATATTCCTTTATAACTTTCTCATTATGATGACATTCCTATGTCATCCCTTAAAAGTGTGCCTTCATACATAGGATAAGTTACCACTACTCCTATTGAACACATAAGAAACATTACCAACTTTTGTAATGTATATAAAATCATTGAAGAGAAATTTTCCATTAGGTTTTTGGTTGTTTATTTCAATGTAAATTTCCTTGATTAGTTTGGTAATTTGGCTCCAACATCTATCACTACATGGGATGAATTAGGTAATTCTTTGAGGAGATTTGAAGATAAATTTGATCACTTATCCTTGATTGAACAACTGACTATCATATAAAGAACACCTCAAGAGGCCATATAATACTTCAACATAATATTTAAAAAATCTTAGGATATGATCCAAATCTTGTTAATTCTTACTACACATCATGCTTTTGTTGATTACCTCAAAGCTTCTAATAACAACATATCTATGATGATTCAATTCATGGGAGGAGCTACTTTGTCTAATGCTTATCAGACTAATATAAGGGTTGAGAATTACCTTATAAATGATGGGAAGATAACTCCTATACCACCCATGATTCTATTTCCTAATGTGAAAACTCATATATACATCATTTCTCCCATCCCCATACCCAAAAATAAACAAGCTGCCTCTATTTAGACAAGCAATTTAAAAGAAGAAGATTTTATCAAGGCATTTTAAAAATCTTAAGAATAAAATAAAATCCTCAAGAGGAAAAAACAAAAATATAAATGGAGGTACAATCAAGGTCCTTTTCAACCATATCAATCTTATCAAGATCCTAGATATCCTTTTCAATGCCACTATCTAGGACAAGGGATGCTAACTCAAGTGAAATAATACAATGGCCAAAATCATAATACTCTTTCTACTTCAAAAGAACTTGTACCTATCCAAAATAATATGATACAAGACAATAAAGAGTAGTCTTCATGGGACTAGCCTCATGACTCCCACTAATGCAAATGAAGCATTTAATAAAACTTATATGGCACAATGGGGAATAATGCCTAAAATGACTCAAGAAGAGATGCCTAGTAGAGGAGAGAACAATGGATGAGATGCTCAATCAAATGCTACCTTGATGAATTATTATCAAGAAGACTCATGTGTAGTTAACTACCAAGGTAACTTGAATATAAGATCAAATCCCATAGCTAAAAACACAAGGTCAAATAAGAGAGTGATTGAAGAGTTACAAGGGATAAATGGTGGTCCAAACATGACATCTCAATCATCTCAAGGAGTAGGTATTTCAAATATATCACCTATGGCTTAGGTAAATCAAATATTTTAGAATGATAAAGCTCTTTCTCTGTCTTCTCCTATGCATTAAGTGACATAAGTTAGTGGTAGTGCCATGGCTACTAGAGAACATGATAACATTGGTAGCTTTCCTATGAAAATTATTAAGAAAATGAAGAAGGTTCATGTAAGTATCCCAATGTGGGATGCATTATCCATCTCAAGATAAAGAGACCTAATCCAAGATGAGATCTCCAAGATCAATGCAACACCTAGGGAGCCTAGTGAAAGAGGGAAAATTTTGGCAAATGAATTGAAGACTAAGGATAGGCAGCAAACCAAAAATGAAAGGACATATAAAACTACTCCCTTCTACCTCTCTATTATCATTGGAGACTCATTGGTTAATTACTATCTAATTGATAGTGGAGTAAGTAGTTCAGTCATACCAAAGCAAGTAACTGATGGGAAAGTGCATGGAGTTGGGGGACAAACCTATGGACATTACCCGTAATGTAATTTCATTAATTAATAACATGATAATGTTACTTAATTAAATATATCATGTTACTTAAATCTAGGCCTACGATTACCGAGCCATAACATAATCACATTATATTAAATAATAATGCAATCACATTATTGACATAATAATAATGTGATCATGTTAATAACATGATCACATTCCCTATGTGAAAATAAAATAAAATGGGTTTATCTTAAATTTGTGATTATTTTAAATTTGTGTTTCCTAGCTTTATCTTTGTTCTATAATTATTTTTGCTCAAAAGACTCCAACGAGTGTCAATAAACTACTAGATTCACCCCATAGACATGTTGATTGATAATGCCACCATGTAGGAGAGGTAAGTGATCACAATCATCCCTATTTAACCCTAATTTTTCATAATTTTCATTCTTTAACCCATGTTTTTAATTGCAATTTATTTTTTTCTTATAGCCCATCCTGCCAACCCTTCCAATTCTCCATGAAACCCTCAGGTTGTTCCTCCTCCTAACCCTCTAGAAAACCCTATTTTTCCTCCTATCCCTCCACCTAAACCTCTTACAGTTCCCCAAAACCCCATGGTAATTAATAGGTTTTTATTAATAACATTATGGGACATAAATTGAAATTGAAGACTTAATTGATAGAATGAGGGATCCTAGTTTCTACCAACCCCTATCGCACCTAGCTAGTCAATTCCCTATAGACCTTATTAAGTCAAATTGAATGCTGGACCTCATATAGGGATACTTATAGGGTATATTATGTTGACAAGTTGTCATCCCTTAAGCGAAAGAATTTGGATATTTAAAAAATATGACATTTGCATCCTATTTATAGAACTAGCCACCAACACCCCATTTCCCATAACTTCTAAATGTTTTCCTATCCATCATTGTGTACATAACTTAATCATGACCAATTTTTGGGATCGATGGTGGATGGTATTTTTAGGGTTATAAATTACACCCTAGCTAAGCAAGGGGATTACTCAGGCCCTTTACTCAAATCTAGACCAACATGGGACTAATCCTAGGCTGTGAGTATCTTATAAGTGGATTAAACCTTTAGAGAAGTTCAACTTCCTTATGGATCTATCACCTACACTAAACCTAAACTATTACTTGCTTGAAAAATGGGGGATAATTGACAAAACTTATAAAATCAATGTAAAAAAGTGGTGATGCACCAATGATTTGATCACTCCAACTCATAAAAAACACACTATGAGACACTTTTAGACCAAAGAACATCAATCTCACATAAATATTTTAGAACAAGTCATTAATCAGTTACCATATTAGCAACATAGGGCACATATCCACTTTCAAACTAGACAATAAACTATAGATTGTGCTTATAATGACCTATGAGACTATTAAGCCCTTCTTGAAGGTGATAAAAACTTAGACATAAGAAAGTAACATAAGTCTACTTAATAATAGTATATGAATTCATAGAACACACTTCAATCTAGCCTAGAAAATGATATAATTTAGTCTTTATTGCATCAAAAGGCATTGTAATACAAATTTTGGTAGAGTCTAGTCATACCAAAAGGAGGGATAGATGGATCCATTTTAAGGCTTAGAATCTTGTATTTATAGCCAAGAGAATGAGAGAAAGGGAACTGTGCATTGGAAAAGGACCAAGTGCTTATGATGGATTAGCACCAATTTGAGGATGTTGCTAAGTTAGGATCTTATCAAGAAGGTACAATTATATAAAATAATTAAATTTCCATTTCCTTTTTCTAACTACCAAATATTTTCTTGGAATCATGTCATTATTTAATTGATCTTTTGATGTGGATCATGTCTTGGAACTGGCTAAAAAGTGCCAAAACTACATTAGGTGGCCATCTTAACCTGAAAATGTGAACCATGGTGAGGTGAGAGATAGATCCACTATATAAGAAAATCAATCTTAGACCATTAGTTTTCACATAGGCATTGGTCTATCTTCAAATTTTATATTATACCCAAAGGATCTATTTCACTTAAATGGAGCTTTGATGATGATGCTTGGTCTCTAAAATGTGACCTTGGTTTAACCCTAGTATGGCATTGAGCTTAGATCTTCTATGTTTGGTTTATTTGGGTCTAAAATACCCTCTTAGACTTTCATCAAAAATGTCCCAAGCTTATTTTTGATTATTTACTATTGAAAACCAACTAGGCTCATATATATCATGTCTAACTATCTTTATGTTCATTGGCTTCGTATATCCTTTTAACTTATTGAATCCACTCCCATCATTAGATCTGGATGTATGAATGCTCACAAGTCTTTGATATTCTTCCAAACCCCACTAACTTTGGACACTTGTCTTCTTTGTATTCATCATCAATATCTTCTAACCCTTTTTGACTTGTCTCACTCTATCGATCTGTCTATATATGGATGCTCATGAGCCATCAATTTTATACAAACTAAATTCATTTGTGCCACTTGTTAATGACTCATTAGCTTTTTGTACGGTCCCATTTATGTCATCTTTACCCTCACTCTATTCAATAAATATGTATGAGTAAGGATGAACCCTCAGATCTATCTTTGAATTATCAATGCTATCCCCATTAGTGCCACTTGTCAATCTTGTATTAATCTTTGAGATCCTATGAATTTTCTAGCTTACATGCTTGTGACATGTGTTAATCTCTCTAACTATTTTGACCCATCTTGTGTAATTCAATTGAGAGGTATGATCAAGCATAGATCATTAGATCTGCTTTGGTTTGAAAACCAACAGCTATTTATCGAGCCTTAAAATTAATGTTCATATGAACGTCTTATAATTTTTTACCAAATTTGGAGGCTTAAATATTGAAGCACTAAAATCATGGAGGCATGAAACTTTATAGAGATGTTCTTTAGACTAAAAGGTATGAACCCATTTGACCCAAGGACTTGCAAGGATTTTTGAGTGAAAATATAAAATGTTGAAATGAGCTAGTCCATATCAGGGGCACATGACATCCATGCAATGTTTTAGCTTATTTGGATAAGTATGAGAAACTTAGTTCTAGGTGTTGTGTAAGGGAGATATCCATTCAATCTAGAAACTCACCTCTAATAATTTTCACCCATAACATATGAGGCGTTTCAATATTATTCCAAATTTAAGGTGTCTAGAGTAACCCTCCTTAGGGTGTAAATTTGGTTGATAATAGTTTTTTCATGCTCAATGAGAACTCATGGCCTAAGAATATATCAAATTTGGATGCTAATATTGATAAATTTAAAGTTTTAAAGCTTCATTCATGTAGTTTATGGTGACTCCATCACTCATTAGCTCTTCATTGTAGACTAGTGATTCATTTTCATGTCTAAGGTAAGGATAAGATCATCTATTAATGGAATTTTATATGAATATTTAGATCTACATTACTATTCAATCAGAACAAAGAGGTTTACCAATACCCATCCATACTCTAATAAATCTTTTTCTGCTCACATACATGTTAGAAGAATTTTCTTTGGTCCAATTTACAAGATGATAGCCCTAAGGAACCTACCCTTTGTTGCCTTCAATGGCCATAGTCATTTATCACTTTCTCATTATGATGAAATTCATATGTCATCCCTTAAAAGTGTGCCTTCATACATGGGATAATCTACCACTACTCCTATTGAACACATAAGAAACATTGCCAACATTTTCAACATATATAAAATCACTAAAGACAATGTTACCATCAGGTTGTTGGTTATTTATTTCAATGGAAAGTCCCTTGATTAGTATGGTACATTGGATCCAAACTCTATCACTAAATGGAATGAATTAGTTAATTATTTGAGGATATTTAAAGATAAATTTGATCACTTATCCTTAATCGAGCAACTGACTAACATACAAAAAACACCTTAAGAGGCCATATAATACTTTAACACAAGATTTTAAAAAGCTTAGGATAGGATCCCAATCTTGGTAATTCCTAATGCACATCATGATTTTATTTATTACCTCAAATCTTCTAATAGCAACATATCTATGATGATTCAATAAATGGGAGGGGATACTTTGCCTAATGCTTATGAGACTAATATAAGGGTTGAGAATTACCTTATATAGGCTAGGAAGATATCTCATAGACCACCCATGATTCTATTTCCTATTTCACAAACTCATATACCCATCATTATGTTGGGATTTTGGCGGTAGTGATGTGTTGTCATTGATGTCAAGTGGCATTGGTGATGAAAAAGTGGCATGCAAGTGTTCTTGGTCTAATATGCATGATCTTAGTGCTCAACACAGTCTTGGTTGCTAGTGAGAGTTTGTGGGAGCAATTAGTTATATGGAAGCATGAGTGGATGGCATGGAACTTGGAGAGAGATTACATGGTATGTACATGTGGTTTAAAGAGAAATTGAAGTCCTTTCTAGTGGTCTTCAGGTGGAGTACAAGTCATCATATGTCTTGTGGGCTTGACCATGTATGGTTGCCTAAGGGGTTGTGAGTACATTGAGAGATATATCATGATGAAGATATTATTATTATTGGAATATGCATGGTATACATGTATAGGATTTTGAGAAGTTAGATAGATGGTTTGCAAGAGGTGGATAGTGGTCTATAAGATAGTTTGGTCATTGGCCTAGTTGGCTTAAGTGGGCTTGTGAGGCCTTGTGATGGGTCAAAGGTTTTTTATAGGTTGGTGAAGCTTATTTTTTCATGATATATGGTTAGTAAAGTTTTTTCAAGCATGTTGATAATTTTTGAGGTCAGAGATTGAGCTACAAAGTCCAAAAGTTGGTTTAGAAGCTTGAGAGGAAGTTTCTCATGCATGTTGGCACGTGAAAGGTTTGCATGGGAATATAAGATATTTGGATTAGTTTGGTAAGGTCCCTAATAATCCTTTCCAAGTATTTTGTATTGGATTGAGGGATAGAGCTTTATGAACATTCGTCAAGAATGTAAATTGATCAAAACCCTTTATAAACCCTCATAATGGGGTGATTAGAAATAACTTGCTAGAAAGGACCTAAAATGGATTTTTTGACAAATTTTTACTATTGTAAGGCATATATGACTCCTCTAGTCATCTCTAAGTGGTAGTGGTGTGTCAAGGAAGTGAGCAGAAGGTACAAAAATATGTTTATTTCTAAATATTTTAGTAATATAGGTAGGGTTGATTGAGTCAACACATTAGAGTCATTGGAGATTTAAGGTCAATAATTTTTATTTAGGTATATGTATTTATTTTTTAAATTTATATGCTTTTTTTAAATTATCTAAGTTAATAAATTTTCCCTATTGCTAATCTACCAAATAGTGAAAATAATGATAAAAAGCTAGTATGATTGAGAGTCCATTTAGGGATGGTGTACAGGTGATTAGGGTTGAATCAAATGGTTTAGGGTTTTTTTTAATATATATGAATTATTTTACCTTGATTTTTATGTGATTTTTATGACCATACATAGGCAAGAATGTGCCTTCAAGATGACTTGTATGAGTAATGAGGATAGTATAGAAGTATGTCACATAGAATGATCTATATGTTTCATATATGACATTAGAACTATATATGTTTTTGACTATAAATGTTATAAGGTTTTTAAAGGATCACATGAAATCATTTTAATATTAATAAAGTGTCTACACAAGTGTTAGATGTCATGTTCATCATGACTGGTTTTTGGAGCTTGTAGGCAATTTGGAGTGGCCTATTTGGAGAGGCTAGTTTGAGTTGTTCTGAGTAGAGTTTGAGGTAAGTGAGACCTTTGTGATATTATATGAGTTTTATAATTTTATTACATGGATTTTTTATTTATACTTTGTCTCTATTTTGGTTTGAGAGTCAAATATCTTTGACTGAGTTTCTAGTGTGCATGACTAGTTTGAGTAATCAGTTTGTTTGAGTTGGTTTGGACTTGTGTGAGCTATGTAAAGATGATAAATGGATTTGGAGGTGTTTTTAATCTCATGTAGTACCTATCCATGTTATTTTTTTATGTGTTTATTTTATAAAATTAATATTATGCCTCATTTCTTCTTGGTAGTATTTTTTGGGTGTTTGCAAGACTTGGAGCAAGAGAGAGAATGGCTTGGATGGAGTAGTGGTTTGGAGTTACAGGTGGATTGGTCACTTGGGAGAGTTAGAAATGATCTATTGGAGTAATTTTTTATTTTTTTCACCTATTTTTGGATGCTAAATATGTTTCAATAAGTTTAAGTTGTAACAAGTACTAATGAAGGGCTAATGCATTAGGCCTAATTGAAATCTAAAGGAGGTTTGAGCTTGTTTTGAAGTATGAAAGACCTATGGAGTGTTTGAGTTGGATTTATGACATATATGAGGATATTTTATAATGTTAATATAAGTATTTGAATTATCTTGGGTGACCAAGATGGGTTAGATGATGGAGTGATATATATACAAGGTCAAATTAGCCTATTTGAGGAGGTATGAGTGTGTGTGTGGAAAAAAATAAAGGAAGGAGCTCAGTCAAGGAGAAAAGATGAGTCATTGAGGACCATCAGAGGGTGAATATGATTAATCATGTTTTATTGATCATGTTCATGATATAACAATTCATTAGACCTAATAGTCTAAAGGGTGACTTGATTGAGCAAATGAGGTAGGTGTGTTTCCCTTAATAAGAGAAGCAATTTTGTAGGTGTGAGATCAAGAGAAGGTCATCATCAGGTGTAGAAGACATCAATTGTATAATACATCATATTAGTGGTATAAATTATATTATAGGTGTTTTATTGGGTGCTTAATCACCTAGGGGGTTGTAGCCTCCTTGCTAGTTGGAGCTAGCTAAAGGTCTAGTTAGAGGTGGACTAAATTGAGTGGTGGATGCTCCTTGATTAGTTGGATCTGGTCTAAAGTCTCATGTTTGTATCATCATTATATGATGGTATTCCATTATTTTTCAATCTTGAGAGTGGGTTTTCTCCCCCTAAAGGGTTTCCCACATAAATGATGTGTTCATATGATATTTGCTCTTGTTCATGCTTTGGATGTATAAGTTTGCATGTTCATGTTGTTGTATGATGATTGAGTTTATGGAATTTAATGTTCATTGTTAACTAATGATTCACCCCCCCCATATCATTAGTTAGTTCCATAAATTGGTATCATAGAAAGTCCTTCTTGAGGCTTAATTATCTTGGAAGGTGATCTTGTGAAGAACTTGGTTGTTGGTGTCTACCTAGTCAGCTTGTTGGCAAAGTTGTTAGAATTGGTGATGATTATTATGGTATCCTGGTTGATGGTTATTCATGTTTTTTAAATTGTGAATCTAAATTTTAATGAGTTTTGATAGTTTTTTTGATAATAAGATTGATTTTAAGGTAAGGATTGTTCTTCACTCAAGCCAAGGTAAGTTGTTTGTTGTTACAGATGGTTCTTCAAGCATGAAGGTTTGTCAAAGAAGGCATATTGAAATGGAGAAGAATTATGTTGAATCCAAATCAAAAATAAAACCTAGGTTGATAGAAAAAAAGTACCTTGAAGTCATATTGAAAGGCAATCCTATTTTTATTAGGTCTCCATGAGACTTAATGAGGGTATGTGAGCTAATGAAGATTTTTGAGTAGGGGCACATATATTGAAGATCAGATTACATTGAAGGGTAGGGTAGAGAGGAAAGAATGGCTATGAATTCATGCCTCAAGTTCATGCATTGACTATCTAAGGTGATCATATGAAAGAAATCAAATAGTGATCTAGTTTGCAAGTGAGAGAAAGAAAGAATAAATTCTTGAGGGTTGCAAGAAGAATGAAGTAGAGCACAATATCATGACATGTCAGTAATATGTTCTTGATGTGCTTAGAGGTATGAAGACCTAGTTTGTTGTGTTTTAAGGATTGATAAGAAAGGTAGACCTGATTGTTTGAGATAGATAGAGATCAAATAGACCATCATTAGTTGTGAGAAGATAACAACAAGGTGGAGTCTTTCAGGGTGCTTAGGTTGGCTTGTACAATCAGGGGTCTGAGTTCTTGATTGGTTTGCAAGACCAATTTTGTTTGTTAAGATTTAATCTCTATAGTGCTTAATAGTTCTCTTTTTAAAGAGATATACTTGATTGGAGTATGGTTCCATGAAGGAATTCTATAGACTTGGAAGTGGTCATGTACTGTAGGATGACTTGAAGGTTGAAGATTACTATGTGGAGACTCCTTTATGTTGTGTCTTGGTTTACATTTATAAAGGTGTGATTTTTAAGTATCTTTGTGGTATTTTTTTCTTGCTTAGAGTGTCTTGAAGTTGGATCAGATTTATATTATTGGAGAAGGTCCTATAGCATATAATGGTGCTTGTCTCCTAATTGAGAAGTATGCTTTGGTGGTTCCTAAGAATGAATGATTTAATGATTGGATGCTTATTGAGTCGATAGATGACCTAAAAGGTCATGAATTAGTATGAATTAATTTTTTAGATGAGAAATAAGAGTGAAGATCTCTATCCATGCTTCACAAGAGACTTTTGTAGATGAAGAAGCAAGTTTATTTCTTCAGTAGGTAAGTTCAGATCTCCTGTCCTAAAGTGTCTTTTTGATCATTCTTGGATGCTTAGTATAGGTGTTAATTTGAAGAAGGATAATGTAATGGA
This sequence comes from Torreya grandis, assembly GCA_037957365.1. Taxonomy (NCBI): domain Eukaryota; kingdom Viridiplantae; phylum Streptophyta; class Pinopsida; order Cupressales; family Taxaceae; genus Torreya; species Torreya grandis. The sequence goes on along the minus strand of JARHVA010003106.1, from coordinate 731,444 downwards.
TTTTATGGGATCATGAGGAAGATATTAATGAATCATTCCTAGGTGATTTGAGTCCTTGATGAGCACATATGTGAGTTTTATGGTCAAAAGTCAGAGTTGACCAATTTTAGCAATGATGACTACCTAAAACGTGTCCAAGATTCTCTTATGGTGTTTATGATGGATATAAGTTTTAAAATATATGATTCAAGTTGGTTTTTACATGCCTAAGTAAGAGATAAGTCTTTATGTTGACTAAGAGGTGCTTGGGTATGTGTTTGACCATTTGGTCAAGATGACTGTTATAAGTTGTGGCCTATCTACACAGATTTCTTGATTACAAGGGTCACTTGAAGTTTGGAGATGTGTCATGAAGTATTTTATGCTCATTAAGGTATACACATATGTTTTATACATGATCTATGTGGTTTCACATGTTGTATCCTTTTGTGCCAAGTGGAACATTTTGTGTGGTCAATAGCTTCTCTTATGAAGATTATGCATTTGGTGGCTTAAAGGAAGTCATGGTTACAAAAAGTGTGGAGGTTTTAAATTTGGAATGGAAGTGACTTTTTATGGTCACCAGGTGTGTTATCCATCTCAAGTGTCTGCATTGACCATAGGTTGACCTTTGACTAAGGTTTACTTTGAAGGCCTAGTCATTTAGGCATGATTAAAAAAGTGGTCATTATTTGGAGTTGAGTTTTGAAATATTAAAAAAATTTGAATGGGATAAATGGGTTTCTATAAAAAGTATTATAGTGGTTTTAAGGTAAGAAAATTTCAATTTATTCAAGTTTTGGTCATCTAGGAAATCCAATTGGCTAAAGGACTAAAGAAGGAAGTATACTAAGGAGGCTGAGTTGGAGGATAATTATTGGCATGTATGAAGGGGAATGGTAATGGAATTTGTATATATATTTTCATGGATTGGAGTTCTTAGGATAGAAATTTATGAGGTATGTTGTGGCTAGATAGGGTTACAAGAGGTCTAAGTAGGCCTAGTGGAGAAATTGAGCAATTTTGTGATATCTTTCTAAAGAAGGTTGGATTTGTTGATTCTAATTGAGTAGGTTGGTCTATTATAAGCATGATTCAAGTGTTTTTATTTAATTGGAGTGCCTTTGATGTTTTTTAGGGTGCCTTGAGTATAAAGGTATGTGAGCTTGTATAGTGTTATGGTGCTCATATTATTGTATGAATTGATGGTAGTTATTCTTGGAGATCATGCAGGTGTGCATGGGTTGTGTAGACTAAGGGGGATCCTTCAAAGTGGAGTAGGGTCCTATGGGAAATTTTATTTCTATGTAATTGGTGATAGGTCCAAGTTTCTAAGTAGATTGGGAGAAGGACGAAGTTCTAGCTATTCAATTTTGCTTGAGAAGATTCAGTTGTATGATCATATCTTTTAAAGGATGGGAGTGTGATTCAATGTTTATCAAAGGGGGAGATAATTTATTTATTTCTCAAGTAGTATAGGTTTGAAGGGGGTTAGTGTGATTTCTTAGTGGTCAAGTCCAAAGATCTTATAGGTCTTTTGGAGCTATGACCTAAAATGGTTCTTGAAGGGAGCTTGGTCTAAAGGGGAACACTATGGTTAATTTGTGATCTATTGTTGATAGTTGGTGTGATATAAGTTTCAAAGGATGATAGAGAAAGGTATGTTCTCTTGGTTGTGTTCTTGGTTCAACTTCTTAAATTGCTTGATTAAATATAGAAGAACCTGGTTAAGAGACGAGTCCACTTTGTCATTTTGGCAAAGGGGAAGAGAGAAAAGGGGTGTTACCATCAATGACAAAGGGTTATATTGTTAGGATTTTGATAAAAATGATGTGTTTTCATTAATTTCAAGTGGCATTGGTGATGACAAAGTTGCATGCGAGTGATCTTGGTCTAATATGCATGATCTTAGTGCTTAGCTAAGTCTTGGTTGCTAGTGAGAGCTTGTGGGGGCAGTTGGTTCTATGGAAGCATGAGTAGATGGCATGGAACATTGAGAGAGAGTACATGGTATGTCCATGTGGTTGAGAGATCAATTGAAGTCCTTGGTGGTCTTCAGGTGGAGTGCAAGTCATACTATGCCTTGTGGGCTTGATGATGTGTGGTTGCCTATGGGGTTATGATTACTTTGAGAGATGTATCATAAAAAAGATCTTATTATGCTTTGAATATGAATTTTTCAAATGTATAGGATGATGAAAAGTCAGATATATGGTTTGTAATATGTGGCTAGTGGTTTGAAAGATAGTTTGGCCATTGGCCTAGTTGGCCTAGGTGGGCTTGTGAGGCCTTATGAAGGGTTAAAGGGTGTTTTTAGGTTGGTGAATCTTGTTTTTTTCATGAGATATGGTCAAGGAAATTTATTCAAGAATTTTTAAAAAGTTTTAGGTCATAGATTGAGATATAGAGTCAGAAATTTAGTTTAGAAGCTTCAAAGGGTGCTAGAAATGAGTGCAAGGAATTCAAGAGGAAGTTTCTCATGATTGTTGTCATGTGCAAGGTTTGCATGGTAAGTTGATATATTTGGATTAGTTTTTTAATTTTCCTAAGAATCATTTACAATTATTTTGTAGTGTATTGAGGGATAGAGCTTTATGAACATTTGTTAAGAATGTAAACTGATCAAAACCCTTTATAAACCCTCATAATGGAGCGATTAGCAAGAACTTGCTAGAAAGGACCCAAAATGGATTGGTTGATCAATTTTTAAAATTTTAAGGTATATATTACTCTTATAGGAATCTCTAAGTGGTAGTGGTGTGTCAGGTAAGTGAGCAGAAGGTACAAAAATATGCTTGTTTCTAAAGATTTTAGTACTACAGGCAGGGTTGATTGAGTTAACACATGAGAGTCAATGGAGATTGAAGGTAAAGAATTTTTATTGAGGTCTATGGAGTCAGTTTGGAAATTTATGTGATATGCTTCAATTATGCAAGTCATTAAATTTGCCCTATTGTTAATCTAGTAGACAATGAAAATAGTAAAAAAAAGCTAGTATGAGTGAGAATCCATTTAGGGATGGTGTGTAGGTGAGTAGGGCTGAATCAAATGGTTTGGGTTATTTTTTTAAGACCTATTACTTATGTTACCTTTATTGCTATGTTATTTTTATGAACATACATAGGCAAGAAGGTGCCTTCAAGATGACTTTCTGAGTAATGAGGAGAGTATAGAAGTATGTCTCATAAAATGATCTATATGTTTCATATATGACATTATAAATCTATATGATTGTGGTTGAAAATGTTATAATGTTGTTTTAGGATCACATTAATTCATTGGAATATCAATAAAGTGTGTTCACAAGTGTTAGATGTCATGTTCGTCATAATTGGTTTTTGGAGCTTGTAAGTAGTCTGGAGTGGCCTATTTGGAGAGGCTAGTTTGAGGTGTTTTGAGATGAGTTTGAATTAGTGTAATAGATTTAGTACATGTATTTATTATTTATACTTTTTCTATATTTTTTTTGGATCATTAAAAGAAATTTGATTGAGTTTTTGGTGTGTATGACTAGTTTGAGTAATCAATTTGTTTGAGTTGGTTTGGACTTGTGTGAGCTATGTGAAGATGAAAAAAGGATTTGGAGGTGTTTTTTATGTCATGGAGGACCAATACATGTTATTTTTTAGGTATTTTTTTATAAAATCAACATTATGCCTCAGTTCTTCTTGATAGTATTTTCTAGGTGTTTGCAGGACTTAGAGCGAGAAAGAGAATGGCTTGGATGGAGTAGTGGTTTGGAGTTCCAGGTGGATTGGTCACTTGGGAAAGTTAAAAATTATCTATTGGAGGTATTTTTGATGTGTTTCACCTATTTTTTTAAGGTTAAATATGGTTCAAGAAGCTCAAGGTGTAATGATTACTAATGAAGGGCTAATGTATTAGGCCTAATTAAGATGTAAAGGAGGTTTGAGCTTATTTTGAAGTATGGATGACCTATCTAATGTTTAAGTTTGATTTATGACATGTATGAGGATAGTTTATAAGGTTAATATAAGTATGTGAAGTATCTTGTCCAACCAAGATGTGTTAGATGATGGAGTGATATATATACAAGGTCAAATTAGCCTATTTGAGGAGGTGTGAGTGTGTGTGTGGAAAAAAGTGAAGGAATGAGATCAGTGAAGGAAAAAATATGAGTCATTGAGGATCATCAAAGGGTTAAGAGGTTTATTCATGTTTTATTGATCATTTTCATGATCTAACAATTCATTAGACCTAACAGTCTAAAGGGTGACTTGGTTGAGCGAATGAGGTAAGTGTGCATGCCTTGTGAAGAGAAGCAATTTTGCAGGTGTTAGAGCAAGAGAAGGTCATCATCAGGTGTAGAAGACATTATAAAAAATATGGGCATTATATCATAGGTGGTTGAGTGGGATTTTAATCACCTAGGGGGTTATAGCCTCCTTGCTAGTTGGAGATAGCTAAAGGTCTAGTTGGAGGTGGACTAAATTGAGGGATGGATGCTCCTTGATCAATAGGGGCTGGTCTAAATTCTTATCTTTGTATTATCCTTATAATACTATAGTCCATTATTTTTAGGCTTTAGAGTGGTTTTCCCCCGCTAAAGTGTTTCCCACATAAATTATGCGTTCATATGATGTTTGCTCTTGTTCATGCTTTAAATGTATAAGCCTTCATGTTCATGTTATTATATGATTAATGAGTTTATGGAATTGAATGTGCATTTTTAACTACTGATTCACCCCACCCCCCTCTTAGTAGTTACTTCCATCACATTACTCCCATCCCCACACCCAAACATAAACAAGTTGCCTCTAATCAGATAAGCAAGTCAAAAGAAGAAGATCTGACCAAGGCATTTTAAAAATCTCAAGAATAAAATAAAATCCTCAAAAGGCAATAGCAAAAATATAAATGGAGGTACAATCAAGGTCCTTTTCAACCATATCAATCTTATCAAGATCCTAGATATCCTTGTCAAGGCCACTATCTAGGACAAGGGATGCTAACTCAAGTGAAACATTATAATGGCCAAAATCATAGTGATTTTTCTACTTTAAAAGCACTTGTACCTATCCAAATTAATATGGTATAAGACAATAGAGGATAGTCTTCATGGGACTAGTCTCATGACTCTTCCACTTATGAAAATGAAGGATTTAATAAAGCTTATATGGCACAATGGGGAATAAAGCCTAAAATGACTCAAGAAGAGATGCCTAGTAGAGGAGACAACAATAGAGGGGATGCTTAATCAAATTCTACCTTGATGAATTATTATCAAGAAGACTCATGTGTAATTAAATACCAAGGTAATTCAAATACAAGATCAAATCCCATAGCTATAAACACAAAGTCAAATAAGAGAGTGATTAAAGGGTATAAGGGACAAATGGTGGTCCAAACATGAAATATAAAGCATGTCAAGGAGTAATTATTTCAAATACTTCCTTTATGGCTCAGGTAAATCAAATATTTTGAAATGCTAAAGCTCCTTCTCTACCTTCTCTTATGCATTAAGTGACACTAGTTAGTGGTAGTGTCATGGCTACTAGAGAACATGATAAGGTTGGTAGCTCTCCTATGAACATTATTAATCAAATGAAGAAGGTTCATGTAAGCATCCCAATGTGGGATACATTATCCACCTTGAGACAAAGGGACCTAGTCAAAGATGAGATCTCCAAGAGAAATGCAACACCTAGGGAGCCTAGTGAAAGAGGGAAAATTTTGGAAAATGAATTGAAGACTAAGGATAAGCAGCCAACCAAAACTAAAAGGATAGATAAAACTCCTCCCTTCTCCCTCTCTATTATCATTAGAGACTTATTGGTTAATAATTGTCTAATTGATAGTGGAGCAAGTAGTTCAGTCATGCTAAAGCAAATAACTGATGGGAAAGTGCATGGAGTTTGGGGACAAATCTATGGACATTAATCGTAATGTAATTGTGTTAATTGATAACATGATCACATTACTTAATTAAAGTGATCATGTTACTTAAATCTAGGCTTGATATTGTCGAGCCATAACATGATCACATTATTGACTTAAAAATAACGTGATCACATTCCCTATGTGAAAAAAAATAAAAAGGGAAACCCAAACACAAGATTATTCATTTTTGCATTCATGTTTCCTAGCTCTGCCCTTGTTTCACAATCACATTTTGGTTAAAATACTCCAAAGAGTACTAAGAAACTACCAAATTCACCCCATAGACCTATTGATCGATGATGCCACCATGAAGAATAGGTAAGTGATCAAAGTCATCCCTATTTAACCCTAATTTTAATTCTTTAAGCTATGTTTTTAATTGTAATTTGTTTTTTTATTACAACCCATCCTATTGACCCTCCTAACCCTCCACAAAAACCTCAGGTTGCTCCTCCTCCTAACCCTCCACAAAACCTTATTATTCCTCCTATCACTCCACCTAACCCTCCTATAGTTCTCTAAGAACCTTGACAATTAAGAGGTTTTGATTGACAACATTGTGGGAAACAAATTATAAATTTAAGACTTAATTGACAGAATGAGGGATCCCAGTTTGACCAACCCCCACCATACTCATCTAGTCGATTCCCTACAGACCTTATTAGGTCAAATTGACTCGATAACGAGTCAACTTAATTGATGGACCTCATATAGGGATACTTGTAGGGAATATTATGCTGACAAGTTATCATCCCTTTAGGTCAAGAATTTGGATATTCAAAAAGCTAAAATTTTCACCCTATTTGTAGACCTAGCCACCAATGCCCCATTTCCCATAACCACTAAATGTTTTCCCATCCATTGTTGTGTACATAACTTAATCATAACTGATTTTTGGGATTGATGGTGGATGGTCTTATTGGGGTTATAAATTGCACCCTAGCTAAGCAAGGGGATTTTTTAGGCCCTCTGCTCATTTAAACCAACATAGGACTAATCCTAGGTAGTGGGTATTATAAAAGTATATCAGAACTCTAAATAAGGTTAGCTTCCTTAGGGATCTATCACCTGCACTAAACCTAAACTAGCACTTGCTTGGAAAAGGGGGAGAGAATTGACAAAACTTATAAAATCAATGTAAAAAAGTAGTGATGCACCAATGATTTAATCACTCCAATGCATATAAAACACACTATGAGACACTTTTTAGACCAAATAACATCAATCTCACATAAATATTTCAAAACAAGGCATTAATCAATTACCAAATTAGAAAGAGAGGGCAAATATCCACTTTCAAACTAGACAATAAACTATAGATTGCACTTATAATGACCTATGAGACTATTAATCCCTTCCTGAAGGTGATTAAAATTCAATCATAATAAATGAACATAAGTATACTTAACAATAGTACATGAATTCATAAAACACACTTCAACCTAGCTTAGAAAATGATGGAATTTAGTCTTTATTGCATCAAAAGGCATTGTAATATAAATTTTGGTAGAGTCTGGTCATGCCAAAAAGAGGGATATATGGATCCCTTTTAAGGCTAGAAGCATGTATTTATAGCAAAGAGAATGAGAGAAAAGTAATTGTTCATTGGAAAAGGACCTATCACTTATGATGGATTAGTACCAATTTGAGGATGGAGCTGAGTTAGGATCTTATCAAAAAGGCACAATTCTGTAAAAGAATTAAATGTCCATTGTCCTTATCTAATTGCCTGATCTTTTATTAGAATCATGTCATTATTTAATTGATCTTATAATGAGGATAATGTCTTGAAACTTGATGAAAAGTGCCAAATATGCATTAGGTGGCCATATGAACCTAAAAATTTGAACCATGATGAGGTGAGACATAGATCCACTATATGTGAAATCTAATCTTAGAATATTAGTTTTCACATAGGCATTGGTCTATCTTCAAATTTTATAATAGACCCAAAGGATCTATTTCACTTTAATGGAACTTTACTGATGATGTTTGGTCACTAAAATGTGGCCCTGGTTTAACCCTAGTTTGCCTCTGAGCTCGACTCTTCTATGTTTAGTTTGTCTGGGTCTGAAATACCCTCTTCAACTTTTGTCAAAAATATCCTAAGCTTACCTTTGATTATTATTTGTCAAAAACCAACTAGGCTAATCTATATCATGTCTAACTATCTTTATGTTCATTGGCTCTATGGATCTTTTTGACTTATTGACTCCACTCGTTCCATTAGATCTAGATGTATGAATGCTCACAAGTCTTTCATATTTTACTGAGATGCACTAAATTTGAACACTTGTTTTCTTTGTATTCATTATCAAGATCCTTTAACCCTTTTTGAATTGTATCACTTCATCGATCTTTATGTGCATAAATGCTTATGAGCTATTGATTTTTTACCAACTAAACATGTTTGTGCTACTTGTCAATGACTCATTAGCTCTTTGAATGGTCCCACTTACATCATCCTTATCCTCACTATATCTAATCAAGATATATAAGTAAGTGTGAGCCCTCGAATCTATCTTTAAATTTTTAACTTTCTCCCCATTGGTACCACTTGTCAATCCTGTATTGATCTTCAAGATCATATTAGTCTGTCACCTTATGCGCTTGTGCCATATTTCAACCTCTAAATCTCTTTGATTATTTTGACCCATCTCATGTCATTTGATTGACTGTAAACCATTAGATATATTTTGGTTTGAAAACCAATGGCTATTTACTGAGCCTCAAAATTGATGTTCGTGTGAATGTCTTATACTTTTTTACCAACTATGGAGGCTTGAATCTTTAACTACAAAAATCATGGAGGCATGAAACTTTTTGAAGATGTTCTTGAGACTAAAAGGGATGAACCCATTTGACCCAAAGACTTATGAGGATTTTTAAGAAAAAATATAAAATGTTGAAGTGAGCTGGTCCATATCTAGTTTGCATGACATTATAGAAATGTTTTAGCTTATTTGGCCAAGTATGGGAAACTTAGCAAAATCTGACTGAGGAGTGAACTTTAAACATGCACAACTTCTATCATTATTTCGTGGATGATCTAAAACTTAACATGTAGTAACTAGGGACCAAGATGGACAAGCTCATGTGATCACTTTTTCTTGAGACTACTACATGTGAAAGATATAACATCAACAAACTACCTACTTCCACTTTTTGTCACTTAACCCAAAATGTCAAGATGGATTCAATGAAGAACCAAATAAATTCTATGTACCTCTATATCTATTCCAAGTACTTTTGACACCTCATAGGGTCTTTACAACTTGTAGACTTATTATTTGTGACATCAGGTCATTCTTTAATTAGGTTCCTGCTCTTTCCAATGGATTCTTGGACTAGGCAAATTTTTAGTATGTAAACCAAATTGGTCAACATCTTTGGTGACTTGGCTAGGTAGCATGCCTATTATGATTGAAAACTCAGACCATATACATAACTTTTGGATCATCATAGATAATATATGGACCATTACATGACTATAAGATAGCCTCTTGATTTACAAAGATAGAAAAAATCCCAACAACAAGGAAATAAAACAAACTGAAAGGGAAACTAACCTAAAAACAAGGGCAATTAAACTACTAAACAATTATGTAAGAAAGAAACACTTATTTATAATAAAACATAAAAGAAACTAACTAAATGTGTTAGAAAACACTTGGAGAAAAATAAAAAAAACTATGTACATGGGACTTAGCTTTCCTTAATAGCAGTGTTTGAGATGTATCCCATTGATTGGGATAAGAAGTTCGTCACCATTCATCCTTGTGAGCTGAAAAGTGTTATGGGATTTTTAACTAGAAACTGTATATGCTCCACTCTAGAGAGAATCAATTTTTGTGTGTTTTCCTATCTTGGCTCTATCCTCATCCCACTTGAAGACCAAATCTCCTTCTTGGAAACTTTTTGAAGAAGTTCCTTTGTCAAAATATCTCGTTGTCATTGATTAATGGGCCTCTATAGCCAATATGGCTTGATGCCTTGTCTCCTCTAGCTCCATGATCTCAACATATCTTATTTATATTAGCTCAGTCTTGAAAATCTCAAGCTAATGCATTAATTTTAAAGCAAGGAATTAAAGAAAAATAGACATTCTTGCTTCCTTACCATATACTAGCTTGTATGGAAAATTGGTAATTGACCTCTTATAGGTGATCCTATCATCCCATAGAGATGACTTCATTTTTAGATACCATGATCTTGGATTACCTTTTATACTCCTCCTAATGATCTTCAACAAATTCTTTTTGGTAGACTCACCAAGTTCATTGCCTTTTGGATAATAGTTTGATGAGGTACTGAGAAAAATATTATGTTGAAATACCCACTAGTTGATCTTAGATCCTAGAAAATCCATAGCATTATCAAAAATTATGTTTAAGGGACCCCAAATTTGGTAATTAAACCTTCATATGAGTCTAAAACATTGGTTTCATTAGCTTCTTTTAATGTTACTGCCTCTGCCCATCTAGTAAAATAATATGTGGCAATCAGGATCCACTTGTGTCTCAATCTTGATAGGGGGTTGATAACATCAATAAAGTCCTATCCCCATTGGACAAAGGGTTGATTAACTAAAATTAGTTGTAGAGGTAAGGCTATAAGTCTCACTTTTCCAACAAACATGGCACACTATCTACATTCCCTGACCTATACATGGTAATCACAAAAAAAACTTGGCCAGTAATACCCACCTCTCATGATCTTATGAGTTGTAATCTTGGCTGAGTAATGTCTTCAACCATTTATATCATGGAATTTCTCAAGTAACTTTTATTTTTGACTTGGTTATATGCATCTTAGCAAAATCCCATTGATATCCTTTTTAAATAATACATTGTCAACAAGGAGAAAAAGAATTGACTATAATCTAAAATATCTCCTCTTTGAAGGAGTGAGATGAGAAGGAGAAACACCATCTTGTAGATATTTTACCATATCTTGGAACCAACTAGAAATTGAGGCCTGATTACTTGCAAGTTCTTAATCATTTGACACCATAACTTGTTCATTAGACTCCTACAAGTCTTGGGCTAGATGTTCACAAAATCCTTTTCCTCTAACCCAATTTGTGACTTTGATTTCAGTGTCATATTCTATGACCTTGGTTATCCAACCAGCTCTTTTGTCACTTATATCTTTGTTCACAAGAAATTTTTTGACACTTGGATGTGCAACCATCAGATGTATCATATTATTGGATAACAAGTACCTAAACTTTTTAAAAGACCTTATAATTGAAAGAACATGCTTCTCAACAAAAGAATACCTTGTTTTATATTATTCTAAGCCTTGACTGAAAAATGTTATTGGCTTCTCTAAAGTCTCTTTATTTTGTTTCATGAGAATACCTGATATTGTGTCAAGTTTATCATAGCTATATAAGAAGAAATATTTTGTAAAATCAGGATTTAAGAGTGTAGGAGCATTGGCTATATCTTTCTTGATTTCCTCAATACTTTTCACTCCTTATTTAGACCAACTAAAACTTTGACCTTTCTTTAACATGGCTCTAAGTGGTCTAGCTAAAGTATAAAAATTTAAAATGTATCTCCTTATGAAGTTAATCTTGCCTAAAAATATTTTTAAGGATTTCTTATTCTTAGGTAATGATAGTGCAAGAATTAATTTTATCCTATTAGGGTTTATGCTTGTACCTTTCTTTGAAATGACATGTACAAGAAGCCTACCTTCATGAACAAAGAAAATACACTTTTTTGGGTTCAAAGACACTCCAAATTCTCTACACATTTAAAACACTTGTTTGAGGTGAATCATATGCTCATTTGTGCTATTGGAGAATATTGTTATGTCATTTAGATAAACAAGAATAAATTTGTTGAGCAGACCTTGAAATACCATGTCCATATCCCTCTAAATAGTGGATCCAAAATTAGATAAATAGAAAGGCATATTTATGTATGAAAATGTCCCTAAATTTGTGGTGAAGGGTTTTTTGTACTGGTCTTCTTCTTTAACCAAAATTTGGTTATATCCACTGTAACCATCCAATAAAGAGAACCTTTCTGAACCTACAACAAGCTGCAAAATATGTTCCTTTGATGGAAATGGATAGTGATCTTTGAGAGAAGCCTTGTTCAAGTCATGGAAGTTAACACATAGCCTTATTTCACCATTTTTATTATGTATAGGAACAAGGTTTGCTACCCAAGTTGAGTGCTTAATTATAAATATTATGGCTGACTCAATGAGTTTATGCAGTTCAACTTTCATTAGAGGTTCAAGCTTTGGATTGATTGGCCTTTGCCTTTGTCTGACTAGCTTAGTCTCATCTTCTAACTCAATGGTATGTTGAACTAGAATTATATCAAAACCTTTAAGGTCATTTTACTTCCATGCAAAGACATCTACAAAATTTGAACATAACTTAGCAAAAGCTTCTTTCTCTAAAGATGTGCAAAATTTACCTAGCTTTAAATTTTTACCAGTTGAAATATCTACATTTGTGTATTTTCTCCTTTGGTTGATAAAGCAAAATTTTATTTTATTAATTCATCATCTCTATTTAATATAATTTTTTCGGGTGACCAATCCTTTAGGCAACTTGTTTTTCTTTAATTGCATAATCTGATCAGCATACTACTGTAAATGCTTGTCTTGGTTTCTTGAGGAGAATTCAACTTCCTCTTATAAGAATCTAACAATCTAGCTATCATCTTATAATATTTTCCAATTTTCATGGTTTTTTATGATATAAGGTCTCAAAAATACCTTGATGTGTGATTGGACTTTATCCCTTTTGATATTATCTAGGATACTGAATTGTGATCCAATAGTAGCTAGCCTATCTGTATGCTTGTTCTGATTTCTTGATATGGCTTAAACATTGAAGGCTTGAAAGTCTTAAAATAGTTCCCATACTCTATGCTTATAATACCTAAGTATTGTATTCTTACATATATTAATTTCCCTTACTTGGTGAACTACTAGTTGACTATCTCCAGAGACTTGCAAGGAATTAACCTTCATCTTTCTTGCCCATTGCAAACCATGTACTAGTGCTTCATATTTAGTGACATTATTGAAACTTGAGAGAAGAAAAATAAATTTTATTATCTAAATAAATTAACATCTCTCCAACTCCAATGCCATGTTTGTTTTTGGATCTATCAAAATATAGCTGCCACAATCCATCACTAGGTTGCTCATATTTCATCAATGTTGGAATTGGTGCATCATTTTCATGAAGACAATAGACACCAAGTTATTTTTATTCAATTATCTTGTAGGGATCATTATCATGTAAATAAGAGGCCCATTCATCAAGGAAAAGATCTGGGACTCCATCTAGGGGTGATTTAAATTCAACCTCATTATCTTCTAACACCTTATCTGAAATAACATAATTAGTGTTCACCATGCTTAGCATATATGGCTTCAAATTAAATCTCACAATAGGCTCAGAATGTATTGTCACTTTAGTGCCATACCTAGTTATGAACATTAGATAGGTCTAATGAGCTAACAAATATCCTCCAATTTTTTAATTAAAATCTCTTGATAGACACATGGCAAAATAAGGAGATAGGTCTACTACAACCACATCTTGTTGAATAATAACAATGGGGCAAGCATGTAATATCAGATTTAAGTATTTTATAATGCCTACTATTTTATTTGGGTATCCATATAAATACAATAGTCCTTTGGTATTTGTCTTATAAATAATACCACGCTTATTTGCAATTTGTTTAGGAATGACAATGTTACTCACTCTACTATCTACCATATAATTATGGAATAAATAGTCACCTACTATCAAAGAGAGATAAAAGGGAGGGGTCTTGCTTAAATTTACATTGGTTTTATTTTCCTTTTTCATTTTATGTATCTGCTAATCAAATTGATTGATTTGTTGGCCTGAATTATCCAAGACAACTTCTTGTTTCTCAACTAGTTCTTTGGATACCTTGAGATTTAAAAGTTGTTGAATCAACATGTCCTTTTGCCCTGGGATGGCAAGTAAATCCCACATGATAATAATAACATTTGATTTCTTCATTTAATCAATAATGTAAAAATATATTCCACTAAATTTTGGCTACAACTTCTGAGCCACTGGCTGCTCTCTAGTTAGGGGCATTTGGGGAATTTTCACTATCTTTGTGTTTTGAATATTTTGTGTTATAGGAACAACAACTTGATCTTTGACATTCTTTGGCATGAAATTAGGAACACTATAAATATTTCTCACATCCTAAGCTTCTTTAAATTCTCTTATTTAAGTTCTAGTTAGAGCTACCACTTGACCATTTGTGTTTCTAGTTTCACCAACTTGGTTGAATGCAATGTGATCATCTAAATGTCAATTAACATTGATAGCATTAGGCTACCCTAGAACTTGTTGAGCTTATCCTTTGATTTCCATATTCATGTCTTAATTTTTGACCACCTTGAAGAGGGAACTCTTCTTCTGTCATCTATGGCATGGTAATCTCTTGTGATACCAAAGCTTGATCCTGAATGTCATTTGGATTTGAAGGCTGCCAACCTGGATCTTACATTAGGTTATTTTGGGTAACAATAGATTTTGAGATAGAAGGCACATTGGGATAAAGGGTTGTATATGGCTTAGTTTGGGTTATATCTCCTTGATTTTGATAAGGTTACCTATTGTCCTAAAAATTTTGGTAAGGTAGTCTTTATTTATTGAAAGACTGATGGGTACTTTAGTTTTGTTGTTGATAAGGTCTACCTTGGTACTATTATCTCTTGAGTGAAGTAATTTAATTTTCAAAATCTTGCAACATGCTTTTCAAATCACCAATCTCACTATATTGATTAGGAGTGGATACAACTTGGAATTTTGGAGATGGAATAGGGGTTATAGATGGAATTTTGGGAACTTGAGGGGGAAGAATAGGTTGAAATTCTACAAAAAAAAAGGGCATTAAAGGCCTTAGATCAAGTTTACCAGCTTGATTCAAACTATTCTCTACTCTGATAGAAATCTCATAGGCATTTAGCAAGTTATTACCACCCATGGACTATATCATGACACTTATATTAGAATTGAGGGCCTTAAGGAAGTACAAAAATGCATACTCTGGGGATGGTCTAACTAATGCAAGGATCCTAATCCATGGCTTTTGGAATCTGAGATTAAAGTTTGACATGAATTCATTGGGGTACCTTTTTATGGTAGTCAATTATTAAACCAAGGACAAATGATCAGACTTTTTTAAAAATTTCTTAACTAAAGCTACACCTAACTCATCCCAAGTAGAAATAGAGGTCAAAGGAAGATTCTTATACCATTGCAATGCTTTTCCCTTGAAAGAGGAAACAAGTAATTTGATAGCCACATTATCTTGAGTAACATTATGGATAGAACATAGATTGACAATATCTTGAATATGTTCAATAGAAATAGTTTTATCCCATTCTCTAGAGAAAAAAGGGACACTTTTTAGAGAAGACATAGGAATGTCATTATACTGGGCAAAATTCAGGGGACTACCCTTATTGATAAACACTTAATTCTTGATAACCATTTGGGAAAAAGGGATTTGTCTTATGGGGATAATATATTGGACTAAAAAAATATACTAACCAACAAATAAATACTACTTTAGAAGGTAAGGCCTTGTACTATTGTATCTTGATCTTTTATAAGAAGTACCTTTACTTGATGCTCTTGTTGTAACATTGGCATGAAGATTCTATGAACTCTACAACATGAAGGATCTTTATCTTTTGATGATGGTAGATTTATCTTACTACTATGAATCTTTCTTCTCAATATTCAAACTTCAATTATACTAAATAAACTTGGTGTCCCATTAGGTGTGCCAAACCCTAGCTGAGCAAGGAGATTGTTCAAGCCCTCTACTCAAATATAGACCAATGTGGGATTGTTCCTAGGCTGTGGGTATCCTTAAAATGGATTAGACCTCCATATAAGGTTGGCTTCCTTATGGATCTATCACTTACACTAAACCTAAACTAACACTTGCTTGGAAAAGGGGGAGAGAATTGACAAAACTTATAAAATAAATGTAAAAAAGTGGTGATGCACCATTGATTTGATCACTCCAACTCATACAATACACACCATGAGACACTTTTCAGACTCAATAATATCAATTTCACATAAATATTTTAGAATAAGGCATTAATCAAGTACTAGATTAGGAAGAGAGGGCAAATATCCACATTCAAACTAGACAATAAACTATAGATTATGCTTATAATGACCTATGAGACTATTAAGCCCTTATTGAAGGTGATAAAAACTCAGACATAAGAAAAGAACATAATTCCACTTAACAATAGTGCATTAATTCATAGAACACACTTCAATATGGCTTAGAAAATGAAGGAATTCAGTCTTTATTGCATCAAAAGGTGTTGTAATACAAATTTTGGCAGAGTCTAGTCATACCAAAAAGAGGGATAGATGGATCCATTTTAAAGCTCAGAAGCTTGTATTTATAGAAAAGAGAATGAGATAAATGGAACTATACATTGGAAAAGGACCAACCACCTATGATGGATTAATACCAATCTGAGTATGTAGCTAAGTTAAGATATTATCAAGAAGGCACAATTCTATAAAAGAATTAAATGTCTATTACCCTTATCTAATTGTTAAATCTTTTATTGAAATCATGTCAGTATTTAATTGATCTACTAACAAGGATCATGTCTTGGAACTGGTTGAAAAGTGCCACATATACATTAGGTGTCCATTTGAACCTAAAAATGTGAACCATGATGAGGCGAGACACAAATCCACTATATGTGAAAACCAATATTAAACCATTGGTTTTCACATAGGCACTGGTCTATCTTCAAATTTTATATGAGACTCAAAGGATCTATTTCACTTATATGGATCTTTGTTGATGATGTCTGGTCTCTGAAATGTGGCCCTAGTTTAACCCAGTTCACCTTTGAGCTCAATTCTTCTATGTTTAGTTTGCCTGAGTCTAAAATACCCTCTTCAACTTTCATCAAAAATGTCTTAAGGTTGCCTTTGCTTATTGGCTATTGAAAACTAATTAGGATCATTTATTTCATGTCTATCTTTATGTTCATTCGCTTCATAGATCCTTTTGACTTATTGACTCTACTCGCATCATTAGATCTAGATGTATGAATGCCCACAAGTCTTTGATCTTCTTCCAAGACCCACTGACTTTGGACACTTGTCTTCTTTGTATTCATCATGAAGATCCTCTAACCCTTTTTTACTTGTCTTTCTCTTTCGATTTGTCTGTACATGGATGCCTATGAGCCATTGATTTTCTACCAACTGAGCACACTTGTGCCACTTATCAATGACTCATTAGCTTTTTGGATGGTCCCACTTACATCATCCTTATCCTCACTATGTCTGATCAAGATGTATGAGTAAGTGTGATCTCTTGGATCTATATTTGAATTTTCAACTCTATCCTTGCTAGTGCCACTTTTGAATCCTACATTAATCTTTAAGATCTTATCAGTCTGCCAACTTACGCACTTGTTCTGTGTGCCAACCTTTTAAGCTCTCTAAATATTTTGACCTATTGAGCAATGTTTGATAGAGAGGTATGATCGAGCATGGACCATTAGATCTGATTTAGTTTGAAAACTAATTTCTATTTACTAGGCCTTAAAATTGACATTTGCACTAACATCTTATACTTTTTTACCAACTTTGGAAGCTTGAATATTGAAGCATATTTATCATGGAGGCATGAAACTTGTTGGAGATGTTCTTAAGACTAAAATGGATGAAAGCATTTGACCCAAGGACTTACAAGGCTTTATGATGGAAAATATAATATATAGAAGTGATTTGGTCCATATCTGGTTTGCATGATGTCCTGGTGATGTTTTGGCTTATTTAGCTAAGTATGGGAAACTTAGTAAAATATAACTGAGGAGCCAACTTTGAACATGCACAAATTCTACCATGCTTTGGTGGATGATCTAAAACTTAGTATGTAGAAACTAGGGACCAAGATAGACAAACCCATGTGATCATATTTTCCTAAGACTATCACACGTTGTAAACTACCTACTTCCACTTTCTATCACTTGACACAAAATGTCAAGATGGATTCAATGAAGAACTAAATGAATTATATGTACCTCCATATCTATTTCAAGTAATTTTGACACCTCATGGGGTCTCTACAACTTTTAGACTTATTCTTTGTTACATTGGGTCACTCTTCAATCAAGATCCTACTCTTCCCACTAGATTCTTTGACTAGGCACATTTTTGGTATGTACACCAAAATTGGTCAAAAAGTATTTGACTATCCACCATGTAACAACCATGAAGTCCTATTATATATTTTGAGGAAACTCTATTATGAGTTTGTCCTCAACTAGATTCCCAATTATTTTGATTTTAATGAGTTTAAGGACCAAGGAAAAGGCTCTGCATAAGATCAACTAGGTGCACATCATGTGGCTAATCGACCTACATAGATTCATATCCAAAAGCCTATTGAGCATGAGATCCCCTCTATGATTCAGTAAGTCATGGAGATAGACACTTTTCATGCTCGTAGTTCACTCACTAATACACTCATTCAAAATACAAGTAATATTTCATAGAATGATGTTACAAAAATGCCATAGGCTACCTAACCTTGACGCCAACCTTACAATTCATGTGGAGTTATGTTCATGGTACCTTTTGATGATGATGGAATCATTGGTTTAGATGTTTTAGATCATATTATTATGAGTGGTGAGTTTTTGGCATGCAAACATCAATCACCACATAGATACAAGTATATTTTATATAAATGTCATGTTAAATTTAATTAATATTTACAAATTTAATTTCTAAGCTAGCAATTAATTTACATAAAAATTTAATATAATATATATGTCATTTTTTATGTTGTAGGAGGTGACAAATCCTTCATCATCATAGCCAAAATTTACAACATTCAATTTATTGTAGCTGTTATTTTCATATTTCTGATCCAGCTACTAGGCTATCCATGACTGCATCTACCTCTATTAGGATGACACTATTTACCTATATAGAGGTAAAAATTGTTTACATATATGTTTTTTTCTTTGTTTGTGTTATAATTTTAGTGTTTACATATATGTTTTGATCTTTGCATCTAATTTGTAACTTTCTTCTCAAGAATTAATGTAAAAATAACACAACCTGTATGCAAAAATAAGTTGTTTACATATATTCCATATACTAAAGTAAGGTTAAAAAACATGAATTATATTCCTTTTCAGTATTGGCATTTTTATAGATATTATGGAATGCATTTACTCTAGATCATTTAAGTAGATATCCAACAAGTATTGTTGTCTTTCCTTGAATGTCACCCAAGTGATTGTGGGATATCTAAATTCACAATTATTTCTTGATACTCCCAACACAAGGTTGATTCATCTAAATTATATAAAATAAAGGACATTTCCATACTATTTATTAAAAAATATCTTATTCCAAAGCACCTTTTCATACCTATTATACAAGCATCAGCTTCCCTAACAAAGATTCATCCATTGAATTTAAGACCCTTTTCACTTTATTTAGTTTGCTGGTAATTCCATCCAAACTTTAAAATGTGTGTCACCATTACCATGAGCTCCCAAAATGGATGATATTACATATAATATGTTGAGCATTACATTCATAATCACACTCATGGAATGATTTTATCCTATTCCATAAAATAGATACAAGGTGTGACCCTAAGTGCCTATTGGAGGCAGTTGTCCCCATATAGAGGTTGTGCCTAGGGATCTTACTTCTAATCCTATGATAATGTCCCAATGTTGATGAGTGATGTGGGATATGATTTCTCTACTTTTGTTTTTATTGATGCTTAGATTTTTCACCCTTGAGGAAATGCTTAGTTTTCCTTATCCAAGCAGCATAATGGAATCATCTCTCTTGTTGTGGGTGACAATTCTATTGAAATGAATCTCTAAATGAGGGGATATCTCCCCTTGATGCACCTTGAACCTCTTTCTAAACTAACAAATATGAATGAAAAGGGAGAAGGAAAACAACTGGGAAAATAGGTGGTGATGCACCAATATTTGATATCCTCTTAAGACTGAAACCACTACTTATAAAAAAAGAGCATTTCACACAAAGTTACAATAAACACATTATTTCATTGGTATTTCATAAGTTAGATTCAAGAAGGTATTTGATATTTAGGAGGGTGATGATTGATTCTACAAAGAGAATACACATATACCACTTCTAAGATGTTTATACACTTAGTAAAGAATGCTAACAAAGACCTGCAACATCATCTTTTTTGCACAATGGTAAGTGAAAATAGATTGATATGATAGAAAATAACATTTTAACTAGTCATTATCAACAATATTTGAACTTATTCCCAATAGTGCAATGTGAAAATGGAAAAATCACCTATATATTTCTTCAAGAGTTAAAGTACAAATCTGGCTAGAGTTTTACCATAACTAGCAGAGGCTCCTTAATGAATAAAATGAATACATATTATTGGGTGAATATTTTTTCAACAAACTAACTAGTGAGAAAAATAGTTCCTATCACCATATCATAGGGAGATTGCTCATCCAAAGTTGCAAGTTTACCACATCCAATGGGGACAAATCTCTCCTCTCATCAAGGGAAGGTTCCCTATAAATACGTAAGAGTTATATATTATATAAATAAGTAGAAAATAACACATGGGGGTAGAATAAACCATCCATCTCTCTTATTTTAGAGATGATGCTCATAGAAAAAGGATAAAAATCCTAGAGGAAACACTGAAGGCACTTCTCTTCTTTCAGGAGTGTTCTTGCAGGGAACAGTAGGATTTTCTTTCAGGTAGCAAAAGTAACTGATGAAAATAGGGCACAGTAACTAGCAGGATGAAACAGAACACAAAGTTTCCACCTCAACTACCCAAAGAGTATATCACAAAGGATAATGGGGGCACAAAGTCATCCCAGAATCCTCAACACAAAAAGAAAAGAAAAACACACACTAGAAAAAATTATGAAAGCACAAAGTCTTCTCACAGTTGGCTTTAGGACACCTCCCTTTTTACCTTCACTAATTCTGATTGTCAAATATAATAAATAAGAATGCTTCTAGGAAATAGACATAAGAACAATTTCCTAAAGTATCACAAGCCAAAACAACACAAAGTCTACAAACAACTTGCCTTCTCATTCAGATAAAATGAAATGAAATTACAATCTGAGCTCAAAGTCTCAATCTTCTTCTTTCAAATGGGCAGAGTTTTGCTCTTGTAAAATGAAAAAGTATCCTTTACAAATGAGAGACATTACAATATTATAGCAACTACGTAAGGATTGGAACCTTTTTCCATGGGATGGCCCATGCTACAGTCAACATCTTTAATGCACCTTCAGTCTTGTTTGGAGAGACCATGCTGAGAATAGTGCATTGTCATAACTATGGCATGTCCCTTCATCTAATATGTCTCTTCCTTGGTATAGACCGTCTGGTCCTTTTCTTAATGTTTCATGCACTCAAAAGTATATTTGATCCACTATTTCACCTATTGGAAATAACTCTTTTGAAGATATTTATGGAACTTTACATTGATCTTCTCTTCCCTATAGCAATTTGAGTCTTCAGGCTCTCTTTTGAGTCAGTCACTTGATTCTTCCTTTAAATTCCATGCTTTATTTTGAATTTCCATAGATATCCCTTTAAATTTGACGTCCATGAGACCATCAATGGTTGCCAACTGCTTGAACCATCTTGAACCTTGAACCCATTGAACCTATTGAAAGTACATTAGTTCATTGGTTCATTTTGTCTCTTTTGTTCCATCACTTCCTGGTTCAATTGCTCTCCTGCTCCCTGGTTGAACCATCCGTTGAACCACCTGTTTGTTGCTTCTTTCCTTGACTGAGGCCACCTTTGAACATTTGAACCCATGAACCATTGAACTTTGAACTCTTTAGGTTTAAGGTTCAATCGGCTTATTGGTTCATCCTTTGTCCATCACTTGTTCTTTCTAAGCTCTTTGATCTTCATCGCACTAGTTGAACCTTTAAACTTGTGAACTCATTGAAGCTTTTGGTTCAAGGTTCAATGGTTCAATCAGTTTATTATTTTTTATTTGGCCAAGTCCTTTTGATCTTTTTGAACTAAACACATTAAACCAATTGGACATTGAACCCGTTGAACTGTTGAACCAAAATGGTTCAATGGTTCAATGATTTAATGGTTCAAGCCTTCTCTTTGATAAGTGTTTTGAAGCCATTGAACCTTGAAGCAGTTAAACTTTAAACCTTGACAAATGCACTTAACTCTTGTTGACAAGGTTGAACCTTGAACCCATTGAACCCTTAAAACTTTTTTGGTTCAAGGTTCAATGGTTCAATGGTTCAATGGTGCTTAGAAGCTTGCCAATGGACATTTTTGGTTGAACCAAGGTGCTGAACCAATCCTGAAAATGACTAGGCATTGGAAACTCGTTCCTTTGAATGAACTCACCTGCAAAAGCCTTTAAACCTACTAGTCCCTTTACCAAAATGTTTGATAAAATGCGGAAATTGAATGCTCAAAATAAATTTTGAAAAGGGGAGAGACAATTTTGGCCTGTTGAACCAAAATAGTTCATATGTTGTCCCAAAAATGAGTGATAATTTTGGGGGACAATAGTTGGCTCCAGTTGGGGAACTTCCTTTAGTTGAGAACTTGGAACAGTTGAGGGGAGTAGAAACCAAAATCTCTAGTGCCTTGAAGTGTGCCATTGGGCTATGGAGTCATGCTACCCAAAAAAAAGGTTCAAAAATATTAAAATGAACAACACAAAGCAGAAATAAAGACTATACAAATGTACATATGTACAAGTAAACTTATCTGGTACTTCAAGAATTGAAGTACTTTAGATGCTACCCCCTAAGAGGTAGTGAAAATGGCACTCTATCCTGATAAACCAACAAGAAGCCATTTTCTCCCCAGAATCGGTGATGGGTGAATGGAACTCTCCACCAGGAAACCAATTTTCTGTGTCCTCCCTTTGGTTTTCTCCTCTTACCCCACAACAAGACTTGACTTTTAATCCAAAAACCATGAATATTTGCTCTCTTGGCAAAGAGTTCATTTTCTTGATTTTGATGTGTAGCAGCGTGGTCCATTACCATAATTGGTTGCTCTTCTAGTTCAGTCCAGCACATGATTTGATTGTTCCCATTCAACACCTACCAATGATTGGCACTATCAGGCTTACTTGGTGTTGTTCCATCTGAACCAATTCCTAGATCATCACCTACAGGATTTTCATCTACTAAAACATGAATGTCTTCAGTAGACAAAAAATAATTACCCCTGCTTGAAGACTCAAACAAAATTTGAGCTTTAGGCCTTGATGTCTGAGTGACAACGTATTTTGCCTCCTTCTCAAGAAGTAACCTCTACATTACACCTTTCATAGGGATTCTTGCCTGAGACAAGTCCATGATTAATTCCCCTCCAACATCCTTGTAGAAGTTCCACCCAAGAAGGATGCCATATGATGCTGGGACGTCAGCCACTAGGACAGTCATCTTGATTCGCTTGTCTGAAAAGGCAACAAAAGCAAATTGGGCATTTTTAATTTGCCCTAGTAGTGGCACTTATTTTTTCTCCATAGAGAAACATCTCCCAAATTTCTTGGTCAGTGTGAGACCTAAAGATTTTACCACTTTAGTAGGTATGACATTGTCTGAAGCCCCAGAATCAATGATGCAATTGTTGAGCTGGTGACCATTTATCAACAAGGAAACATAGAAAGACTCTATTTTCCCAGGGGTAATAGGAGAGGTAATGACAAGATTGTTTGGGATGGGCATGTTCCTTGGGGGATCATGAGTTACTTTCTTAACCTATTATCTTGTAGGGATGGTTTAGTTCTTGACACATTGACCCAACTTGTCCAATTGCTCAGGATTAGACTATAGGAACTCAAAGTTGGACATTTGAATTTTGGTTTTCTTTATATGGTCAATTATGTCAAATGCCTGGAATGAGCCAAGAGCAGAGGATGGGAGTTCATCCTTTTGATTTTTGAAAGGGGGAGGATTGGACTATGAATTTGAAGTAGAAGGCATAGGGGCATTTGAGGTACTTACCTTTCTTGCAATCACCAGATCCTTTGGCTGGAAGGGTAGAGTGGTTCCACGCTTAGCAATTGTAATTATAGGCTAAGCTTGCCCCTCTATCTTCTCTTTATCAGGTTGTTGATCTGATTGATTCTTGGACTAGGTGAATAGAACATAGGATCCCTCAACTACTTCACCTTTACTTTTGGGTTCATCTTGGTAATTCAGGAAACTAATGTGGGAGTCTCCAGTTGATTCTTCTTGATCCTCCATGAAGAGACTAGCATCATTTTCTTGATCAAACTCAGGTTGGAAAGAGAAATCATGTTTAGTTTCTAGATATCCAACTGCTGAGTTGGTTGGAGGTGCTTCAAGGGTGAGGTTCCTCTATGGGGGAGGAAGATGATTTGGCTGCCCTTGATTCCTAGCAGCATTGCCTTGGTACGCCTGATTCTAAAATGTTTTCCTTGGCATATCCCAATTAGGAGAAGCAGACACAACTTGGGCCATTTGTCTTCTGAGGACCAACAATTCATTTGCTAGCTTTTGCACTATTGGATCAATGGTGATTAAAGGGGAGTATTCAGAAGAAGGAGAAGATTTACCTCTATTTGTATCTCTTCTTATCTTTCTAGCCAAGATAAGGTCATCTTTTCCTCATTATCCAAGTCTTGAGTAGCAAGAAGGTCTATGTGTCTAGCCTATCTCAGTAAGAAACTCACGTTATGTAGCTGTGAGTTGATGAATAAACACTTGAGATTCTAAGGTGTCAGCTAGGTGACCATGGGAATCCTGTGCCTCAGCTTGTCAAACCTGGAGATGAAATCCCTCATAGGTTCATGGGGCTCTTTCATCTATGTGAGTTGGGCTAGCAAGGCATGTGCATCTTCTATAGGCTTGAACTTGGCTTTAAATTTATCTTTTAGAGTGTCCCAATTAGTCACTGATCTAACCTACAGGTGGTAGAACTAGTCTGCAGCAGTGCCTTGTAGTGTCTCCATGAATATCCTGACCGTTATGTCTTTAAATTCCACCCCTATTACACTACAAGCTATGCTAAACGCTGTAATATGTTCATCAAGGTGAACCTTCCTATCACCAAAGAATTTGGGGAAATTCTTCCTTAAATTGTGTGGAAGCTCATGCAAAGGTGGAGTCAAATTCATTGGACCGAAAGAGTTACCCCAAGGGCCTTGAGCCATGATTTGATTATGTAAAAGTGGGATCACTAATCCAAGTGGAGTGTGGATAGGCAAAGCTCAGCTAGCAATAGAAAAAGAAGTTCTGCCTTGTGTTGGTGGCTTGGTAGGGCTAGGAGGAAGACTCCTAGTTCATCTAAGGTGAGGTTGTGGAGGAAACAACTCAAAATTACTCTGCTACACCAACTCAAAAGTAGGTTCAACAACACCTTGGGATTTCTAGCCTCTAGTATAACATGGAGTTTCTAGATTGTAGGACAAAAAATGGAAAAGAGCAAGATCTACTTTAGCTTAAAGTTTGAGACTTCAAACTATGCGCTCTTCCCTAGTTGAGTTACCAAAAACTATTGGGTGAATATTTTATCGACCAACTAACTGGTGAGCAAAACAGTTCCTATCACCATAGCATAGGGAGATTGGTCATCCAAAGTTGTAGGTTTACCACATCTAATGGGGACAAATCTCTCCTCTCATCAAGGGGAGGTTCCCTATAAATATGTAGGAGTTATATACTATATAAATAAGCAAAAAATAATACATGGGGGAAAAATAAACCATCCATCTCTCTTCTTTCAGAGATGATGCTCATAAACAAAGGAGAAAAATCCTAGAGGAAACACTAAAGGCACTTCTCTTCTTTCAGAAGTGTTCTTGTAGGGAACAATAGGATTTTCTTTCAGGTAACAAAAGTAACTGATGACAATAGGGCCCAGTAACCAGTAGGATGAAATAGAACACAAAGTTTCCACATCAACTGCCCAAAGAGTATATCACAAAGGATAATGGGGGCAAAAGTCATCCTAAAATCCTCAACATAGAAAGAAAAGAAAAACACATGCTGAAAACAATTGTGAAAACACAAAGTCTTCTCACAGTTGGCTTCAAGACACCTCCCTTTTTACCTTCACTAATTCTGCTTGTCAAATTAAATAAATAATAATGCTTCTAGGAAACACACATAATAAAAATTTCCTAAAGTAGCACAAGACAAAACAACACAAAGTCTACAAATAACTTGCTTTCTCATTCAGATAAAATGAAATGAAATTACAATCTGAGCTCAAAGTCTCAGTCTTCTTCTTTCAAATGGTCAGAGTTTCACTCCTGTAAAATGAAAAAGTATCTTTTACAAATGAGAGATATTACAATCTTATAGCAACTATGCAAGGATTGGCACCTTTTTCCATGGGACGGCCCATGCTACAGTCAATGTCTTCAATGTGCCTTCAGTCTTGTTTAGAGAGACCATGTTGAGAATAGTGTGCTACCATAACTATGGCGTGTCCCTTCATCTAATATGTCTCTTCCTTGGTATGGACCATCTAGTCCTTTTCTTGATGTCTGCACATCTGTCCAATTTTTCTTTACTTCATGGAAGAAAAATAGGCTATTTGGTGCACTCAAAAGTCTATTTGATCCACTATTTCACCTACTAGAAATAACTCTTTTGAAGATATTTCTGGTCCTTTGTGTTTATCTTCTCTTCCCTGTAGCAATTTGAGTCTTTGGGATCTCTTTTCAGTTAGTCACTTGATTCTTCCTTTAAATTGTGTGCTCTATTTTGAATTTCCATGGATATCCCTTTAAACTTGATGTCCATGGGACCGTCAATGATCGCCAGCTACTTGAACCATGTTGAACCTTGAACCCATTAAACCTACTAAAGTACATTAGTTCATTGGTTCATTGGTTCATTCTATCTCTTTTATTCCATCGCTTCTTGGTTTAATTTCTCTCCTGCTCCTTGGTTGAACCATCTGTTGAACCACCTGTTTGTTGCTTCTTTCCTTGACTGAGGCTGCCTTTGAACCTTTGAACCCATGAACCATTAAACTTTGAACTCCTTCAGTTTAAGGTTCAATTAGCTCATTGGTTCATCCTTTATCTGTCACTTGTTCTTTCTAAGCTCTTTGATCTTCATCACACTGGTTGAACCTTTGAGCCTGTGAACTCGTTGAACCTTTTGGTTCAAGGTTCAACAGTTCAATCGGTTCATTCTTTTTTATTTGGCTATCCTTTTGATCTTTTGGAACCAAACGCATTGAACCCATTGAACTGTTGAACCAAAGTGGTTCAATGGTTCAACGGTTCAATGGTTCAAGCCTTCTTCTCTTTGATAAGTGTTTTGAAGCTGTTGAACCTTGAAGCGGTTAAACTTTGAACCTTGACAAATGTGCTTAACTCTTGCTGATGAGGTTGAACCTTAAACCCATTGAACCCTCAAACCTTTTTTGGCTCAAGGTTCAATGGTTCAATGGTGCTTAGAAGCTTGCTGATGGACATCTTTGGTTGAACCAAGGTGCTGAACTAATCCTAAAAATGACTAGGCATTGGAAACTCATTCTTTTGAATGAACTCACCTATAGAAGCCTTTGAACCTACTAGTCCCTTTACCAAAACATTTGAGAAAATGAGGAAATTGAATGCTTAGAACAAATTTTTAAAAGGGGAGAGATAATTTTGGCCTTTTGAACCAAAATAGTTCATATGTTGTCCCTAAAATGAGTGATATTTTTGGGGGACAACACATATTATAGATTTGAGAAAGAGATCAAGCAAAAGGAAATCTAAAAATGATTCAGACATGTGTCAACTTTAGACTAGAATAATTATGTTGCATTCTATAATATGTTATATTTACAGTTATGCCAATAGAATAAAGATATTTTGAACTATGTTTTGCCATAAAAGGATCCATTGGTTGGAATTTCATTTGGATGTTAAATTTTCCTTTCTAGCTCATTGAGCTGTGCAACAGTGTAAAAACTTGAACCATGACCTATCTATTTCTATTTGTTGTATAACTGATACTTAAAATCTCACCATTTATCATCTTCTCATTTATCTTTAGATGCCCTCTTTCTTGTTTGAAAAACAATGGCTATTCCTTGTAGCTTGAACTTGACATTCTGTGGGTCATCACTCCTTTGTTTGAATCCCAATAGCTAATTTTTGTAGTTTAAATTTGACATTTTATGGGCCGTCACTTAGGTATTTCTTTAGACTTCTTATCCTAAACATTTATCTTTGGGCTTTGTCTTCTGCATTCTTTTAAACAATTTAACTAAAAGATTTTGGGCTCTTTTTTCCTGAAGGAAATCTACTCCTCACGAATAATTCTTCTGAAGAGTCTCTTCAGACTTTCTATTTCAGGCTATGTTTAGTCCTTTATGCCTTTTAGAGTTCTCATAGATAAAATGTCTAAAATAAATGGACTTTGGCACCTCAGATAATTTCTCCAAAAAAATTCTTTGGACAATTTCTCTAAAATAATTCCTTTGGAGTTTCTTCTTGGCTTCCTTTGTTTCTTTGAGATGACCCTTTGGCAAGTGAAAAAGACCTCTTCAAAAGAAAAACATACCCTTCATCTTTTGCTTATGACCCTCCGACAAAGTTGTAAACATCCCTTTCAAAAGGAAAATACCTTTCAGATTTTTGAAATAGCCCACTTTATCTTAGAAACAATCCTTTAGACTTCTTAAAATGATCCTCCCTTTTGAAAATAACCCTTCAACACTTTTTCAATAGTCTATCTTCCTATGGGCCTTCCTTTAGATACCCTTTGAAAAGGTGTAAAATACCCTTCAGGATTTTGAAATGGTCTACCCTTCCCCCAAAATAGTCCTTCAGACTTTTTTAAAAAGTCCCTTAGGGAAGTTGAAAGTGTCCTTTTAAGAAAAATGAAATGATCTTTTGAAGAAAGCAAGTGACCCTTCAGAATTATTACAAGTGACCTTTGGAAAACCTACAATTGTCCTTTAGACTTTTGGAAATGGTCCACTTAGCCTCAAAGATACCCTCCAAAAAAATGCAAAGGTCTTTTTTGGCTTGAAAGAACCCTTTGGGAAAGTTAAAGTGCCTTTTGGAAAAAATATCTTCAGACAAAAAGTCTGAAAGAATTCACTTAAGTAAAAGGCTTCAGATAAAAAATCTAATAAAAGAATTCGATAAGGACTTTATAACAAAATCCCAAAAGAAATATACTTGGTGAAGGACCAAAATAAACCTTCTAAAAGAATTCATTGGCGAGTACTTAGCCAAAAGACTAAAGAACAAAGCTACCAAAAGGAAAACACTTGGGTTTTTTTACATATAATAGACTTCAACTTTTTTTCAAATAGGGGTGCCCAATTTTGGCTTGAAAGGCCAAAACTTGGTCAAAAAATTGGTGACTTGTAGGGGTAGTATGCCTACTATACTGACTAGACTAATATCCTTATAGTCCATTGCGTATGGAGTTAATTAATTTTTTAAGATGGTTAACAAGGGCTTTGTCAAAACACAAGTAAACACACCACACAACAACAATCAAGACCAAGCAAAGACAACACAAAACTAGATAAAGACAAAATCACACATGTGCCTAAGCACTTAGGGTACACAAAAAAAACAAGAAATTATGTAAAAATGAAAGGAAAACATTAGTAATAATTCTTCAAATATGTCCCATTGACTAGAATATGCAGCTCTTCTCCATCTCAACTTAAGAGTTAGAAAGCATTGTGTTGTTTACAATGTGTGATCACATATGGGCCACTCTAAAAAGCACCAAACTTTGTGTGTTTTCTTGGCTTGGCACTATCTTCATCCTATTTTAGTACATTTTCTCCTTATTGGAAGCTCCTTGGCATGGACTTCCTATCAAAATAATTCTTTGTTTGCTATTGGTGAGTAGTCATGGTATGTATAGCTTAATCTCTTGTTTCCTCAAGCTCCATCAACTCACATAATCTAACCTCTATACTATCATATTCCATCAATTATAGTTGATAGGTGAGGTCTAAGTCGGGTAACTCAAGTGAGATAAGAATTCTAGCTTCCTTTCCATACAAAATTGTATATGATGAGTTCCCAATTGCTCTCTTTAGGGTGATCCTATCAGCCCAAAGAGCTATCTTTAGCTTGGTGTACCAAGTCCTTTGATTCTCCTCCATTATTCTCTTTATGATCATGATCAAGTTCTTGTTTTTGGACTTAGCTAGTCCATTCCTTTGGGGGTAATAGTTGGAGGAGGTGCTAAGGTAAATGTCATGCTTCAAATCCCATTCACTTGTCCTTTCTCTTAGAAAAGCCAACATATTATCTGAGATGATTGCTGAAGTAGCTCCAAATCTAGTTATTATACCTTCATAAAATTCCAAGACTAAGTTTTCATTTGCATCCTTAAGAGCTATAACTTCCACCCATCTTGTAAAATAATCTGTGGCTATCAACACCCACTTGTGACTAGCACTATAAGGAGGATTAAACAGCCCTA
Organism: Torreya grandis; assembly: GCA_037957365.1. Classification (NCBI taxonomy): domain Eukaryota; kingdom Viridiplantae; phylum Streptophyta; class Pinopsida; order Cupressales; family Taxaceae; genus Torreya; species Torreya grandis. Next base: position 701,048 of record JARHVA010003106.1, on the reverse strand, counting down.
TGAAATCTAAACCCCATTACATAAAGGGTTGTTCAACCTAGATTGGGTAAAGAGGTAAAGCAATTAGATTTTGTTTGCCATCAAAAAGAGCACACTTCTATAATTTTATCACCCAAGTATGGGTGTCCTTGAATATGCTGGACCAATTCTCATTATCTTGGTAGTTGTGGTTCTTGGAGAAAAGTGACCATTAGTTGGTCCATCATGGAAATCATGTAATACTTTGTCAATCTGATCTGAATCAATACATCTCAACAGTACACCTAAAAAATCTTTCCTAAATATTACTCCATCAACTAGCACATAGGGAATAGATTGCAACCTAAAGTACCTCCTTTTGGCCCTATCAAGACATTGTGGACACTCGTTAGTTTACAAGAAATGAATCATGTCTTGTGTCTATCTCCTTATGGATAAAGGTATAGCTGCTATAGGATCATCATGAAGTGCTAAAACAACCTCCCTTTGCTGTTTTAGCTCTAAAGAAAGATGCTCACATAGTCCCTTTCCTTTCACTAGCTTGGTTGTTTTGATCTCCACATCATATTCCATCACTTTAATGATCCAAATTTCCATTTTCTCACTCAAATATTTTCTCAACAAAAAGTATTTCACACCAAGATGAGGCACAAAAATGTGAATCTTTTTATTATATAACATATATTTGAACTTCTTTAAGCTCCTTATGAATGAAAGTACTTGTTTCTCCACATATGTATATCTTGTCTCATAACCTTATAGACCTTAACTAAAAAAGGAAATAGGTTATTTCAATTTTTTCTCATTATCTTGAGTGAGCATGGCATATATTACCTCTTCATTCCCAAAAGTATACAAATTTAAATCTTTGGAGAAGTTTGGACTTGCAAGGGTAGGGATCGAGGTAATGGCTTGCTTGATCTCTTCAAAACTTTATTTTCTCCTTCTAGTCCAAGTGAATATCTCATATTTCCTTAGTATAGAAGTCAAGTTCTTAACCAAGTTAGAAAAATATAGAATAAACCTCCTAATGAAATTTATCTTTCCAAAGAAACTTTGGAAACCTTTTTTATGCTTAGGTAAAGACAATGCCAAGATAGCACTTACCCTTTATGGATCAATGGATAGACCTTTCTTAGAAATAATATGTCCTAGTAGTTTGCCTTCATGAACAACAAAATACACACTTATTTGGGTTTAGATATATCCCAAAATCTCTACACCTCTCAAAAATATGCCTTAGATACTTCAAGTAATCTTTTACTTCCTTAGAGAAAACTGTTACATCATCTAGATAAACCAATATAATGTCATTGATTCGTCCTTGGAAAGACATATCCATTGCACATTGGAAATTAGCTCCAGAATTTGACAACCCAAATGGAATCTTCATGTAGGCATATGTGCCCCATTTATTAGTGAAGGCTATCTTGTATAAGTCACTTTCTCTTACCAAAATCTGATTGTACCTAGAATAACCATGTAGGAGAGAAAACCTCTCACTACCTACCACCACTTGTAGAATTTACTCCATAGTAGGGAGGGGATAACGATCTCTAAAATATACTCTATTTAGGTCCCTAAATTCCACACACAATCTGATCTCTCCATTCTTCTTTCTAACAAGGACTAAGTTGGCCATCCAAGAATGCTTGATAGGAAAGAAGATTCTAGACTTAATCAACTTAGTGGGTTATTTTTTCATGAGTGGTTCAATATTAGGATTGAATGGTCTTTGTCTTTGTTTGATGGTTTTGGCATTTTCATCTAGATCTATAGTATGTTGAGCTAATCTTGGGTCAAAACCCTTCAAATCACTATACTCCCGTGCAAAAATATCACTAAACTCTTTACATAGTTCAATGAAATCATGCTTCTCTTGACTAGTGCATACCTTTCCAAGTGAAAGTAACTTATCTTTGAATATCTCTACCCTTTCATAGTTCTCTTTATTTATTGGCATGCTTACCTTCTCCTTCTTGAGCTGGTCATCCTCATTGAACATTCTTTCAAGAGTCATTAGGCATTTGGGAAGCTTGTTAGACTTCAACTAGAAAATCTACCCTTCATATTGTTGTTGAAGCTTAGACTGATTATTTGTAGAGAAATCAACTTATTCTTGTAGGAAGAGAGATATATATTGATCACTATCAAAAACCTACCAATTAGTGACATTATCTAGTATAGAAGGTCTCACAATCACCTTTAGATGAGGTTGATTCTTGTCTTCTCTTATGCCTTTTGGAACATCAAACTAAGCTCCAATTGTTGTTAGCCTATCAACATGTTTGTTATCTTCTCTTGAGATAGAAGTGATGATAAATGCCATGAATTATTCTACAAGGTCCCAAAATCTATGTTTTTAGGACTTGATCAAGGATTTCTTGGTCAAATTTTACCCTCTAATTTGATTGACAACAAGCTCACTATTATCAAATACTTGCAATTAATTGACAACTCTTTTCCTTTCCCACTCTAGGTCATGAATGAGGGACTCATATTTAGATGCATTACAAGTAAAAGAGAATTGAAACCTGAAAGTTGAAAAATACCTTTCCTTTGAAGGTGAAACTAGCATAGCTCCACCACCTACCCTAATCTTGCTTCTAGATCCATCAAAGAAGAGTTACCACAAGCCATTCACATCTTCATTTGACTTCATAAAATTGGGAATGAAAGAGTCCTTCTCATGCATATAATAGACCCTAAGACCATATTATTCAATAAAATTGTAAGGATCATGCACATAATTATCATCTCCCACTCATCTAGGAACAAATCAGAAACTCCTTCAAGGGAAGATGAAAGAGATTGATCAATGTGAAACTCCTCTTCATCAATGATATCACAATTAAAATTTGATGCCTTAGGTGAATATGTTTCCAAGTTATCTTTATGAATAGGTTTTGACTCAATCCTCACCTTAGTGCCACACTTTGTTTTAAACACCATGTAGGACTGATTAGTCACCAAGTATCCACCATTTTTTGATGTGAAGTTTCTGGACAAGAAAAGAGAAAAATAGGGAGGTAAATCTACTACCACCACATCATGAGGAATTAAAAAGGTAAGATACACATGAATAATCAAGTTCAAACCTTTCACAATACCCAAAGTATTGGCTGATGATCCCTCTAATTACAAAACTCCTTAAGTCATTGGCTTGTATTTGATGCCCAGCTTATCTGCTATGCATTTTGGCATATTTGATGTGCTTTCACCACTATCTATGATGAAATTATGAACCAATAAATCACCAATAATTAAGGATAGTTATAAAGGAGGATTCTTCTGATCTTTCTTCACCTAACAATCTATAAATTAAGTTTCATTGACCAGAACTACATTGTCACTTATAGATGGGCTAGCTTGTGTACCCAGTCTATGCAGTTCCTTTTAGAGCACATCTTTATACCCTAATAATGCTAGATAATCCCATAATTAGATGTTCATATGAATTTTCTTCATCTGGTCCACAACATTAATGGAAGGATTACTTACCTTAAGGTTCTATTTATGAACATTTGGACCTTGTGATGTAGCTTATGGAGGTAGGGTTGTAGAAACTATCCTAAAATTTAGAATCCTCTAATTTTATTGTATATTAGGAGCTACATTAGGCCCTCCTCTCATATAATCTGATGTAGGAGTCAAAATAGGTCCTTTATTGGTTCCCTAAACTTCTTTAATGGCCCTTTTCTTTGATCTAGTGTTGGTAGCCACACTAGTATTCTGAGTGCTTGTATTCCCCACATAATTAATGGCACAAAACTCACTCTCCAAATGATTCTTGAGAGTGGAATAAAACTAAACCTACCTTATCTCCATCCCAAATTACGTTGGCATCTCAAATTTTGAAAATTAAGATGTTTGATCACCTTGTGTAGTCATGTCTTGCTTTTGCATCTCATTGGCATAAGCAATTTGTTCTTGACCATGTTCAAAAGATGGATAATTAGGTTGTTCTTAGACAAAATTATTTTGAATGGGAAAAAGGGATTTGGAAGATGAATGAACATTAGGATTATAGCTTTGATAAGGTTTGACATGGGTGATTTGGCATTGTCCCTAGTTATTGCCTTGAAAAGGAGGTTTGTTTGTTTGTCTAAAGTGATTGTAGGACTGATCAGGCCTATAGTTTTAGGATTGTTTCCTTTTAAGAGCAACCAATTAATTAGAAACACTTTAAATTAGGATTTTGACTTCATGCATTTCATTGGTAGGGGTAATGGCAAACTTTTATTGACCAGGCAAAGGAGTTAAAGTGGGCAATGCACTTTGACTGGAGAAAACAAATTAGGGAATAGTGGCATTAGAGGTCTAGGATCTATCTTTCCTATGTAAAAAAAACAATTCTCAACATTTATGGATATTTTATGGGTAGTGTGTAATGTGTTTTTACCCATAGACTAAATCATCATGGCAATGCCACTATTCAATGCTTTCAAGTAGTACAAAAATGCATAATTTGTAGTTGGCCTCACAAGAATTGGGATTTTATCCCAAGTTTTTTAAAATATAGTATTGAAATCCTACATGAATTCATGTGGTAACCTCTTTATTATGGTTAATTTTATTATCTAAAGATAAGTGATCACCCTTTTCCCCAAACCTATCAGTCAATAGGGTTCCCAGCTCATCCCATGAGCCAATAAAATTTACAAGTAGGGTCCCATACCAGTCCAAAACTTTTCCTTTAAAAGACAAGACTAAAAACCTATTGGCTACATTTTCTTTAGTGATGTTATGGATATTAATTTTTTTTTCTATATTCTTGATATGTTTAATGGTAGTAATTAGACTATCTCCACTAAAAGATGGAACCCATTTGAGGGCACCTCCTAGAATTTGATCATATTGGGCAAGTTGCAAAGGAGATGCCCCCCAAAAAGGCATAAAAGGTTGTCTTCTAGCCATATTAGGAGCATTAATATAGATGTTAGGATTAGTATGTAATACAAATCTGGAAGGTTTAAACTCAAATTTTCTTTTAAATGGATGAGTGTTGACAAACTTGGACCTTTTGGTTGAATATGGAGGTAATTCCACAAACATGAAGTGTATACCTTTAGAATCAGACCTAGTGGTCACTTTTGGCATGGAAAGAAGGATTGATCAACAAATAAAGACTTTGAATTCTTCAATGGAGTCACTAGGTACTGAATGTAAATGATTCTTTTTTTACAACCGTGTCAAGACCAACACCAATATTGAACAATATTCTAGGACTTAGTGTCCCATCATGTGTGCCAAAAACTATTGACGCTTGGATTTGAAACCTTGAGTAAATTCTCAATTTTCCTCATCCAAGAAGCATAATGGAATCATCTCTTTTTCTATGGGTGACAATTCTATTGAGATGAATCTCTAGATGAGGGGCTATCTCCCCTTGATACACCTTAAATCTCTTTCTAAAGTAATAACTATGAATGAAAAGGGAGAAGGAAAACAATTGAGAAAACAAATAGTGATGCACCAATATTTGATATTATCTTAAGACTGAAACCACTACTTAAAGATAAATAAGGGTTTTTCACACAAAGTCATAACAAAGACATTGTTGCATCAGTATTTCATAAGTTAGATTCAAGAAGGTATTTCATGTTTAGGAGGGTGATGATCGATTATACACAGAGAATAAACATATACCACTTCTAAGATGTTTATACACTTAGTAAAGAATGCTAACAGAGACCTGCAACATCATCTCTTTTGCACATTGGTAAGTGACCATAGATTGATATGCTATAAAATAACCTTTTCACTAGTCATTATCAAAAATATTCAAACTTATACTTAATAGTGTAATGTGAAAATGGCAAAATCACTTATATATTTATTTAAGAGTTAAAGTATAAATCTAGCTAGAGTTTTACCATAACCACCAAAGGCTCCTCAATGAATAGAATGAATACATACATGTGTGTGTGTGTGTGTGTGTGTAGCCTTGAGAAAGAGATCAGGCAAAGGGAAATCTTAAAATGATTTAGACTTGTGTCAACTTCAGATTAAAATAGTTTTGTTGTATTCTATAATACATTCTCTTTATAGTTATGCCAATAGAATAAAGATATTATGAACTACATTTTACCATAAAAGGATCCATTCGTTGAAATTTCATTTGGATGTTAATTGTTCTTTACTAGCTTGTTGAGCTGTGCAATGGTGTAACAACTCAAACCATCGACTTATCTATCTCCATTTTTTGTATAACTAATACTCAAAATATTAACATTTGTCATCTTCTCATCTATCTTCAGGTGCCTACTCTCTGGTTTGAAAAGCAATGGCTATTCTTTACAGCTTGAACTTGATGTTTTGTGGGTCGTCACTCCTTTGTTTGAATCTCAAAGGCTGATTTTCATAGTTTAAACTTGATATTTTATAGGATATCACTCGGGTATTTATTCAAACTTCTTATCCTTGACATTTGTCTTTGGGCTTTGTCTTCTTCATTCTTTTAGACAATTTGTCCAAAATATTTCAAGCTCTTTTTCCTAAAGGTAATCTACTCCTTACAGATAATTCTTCCAAAGAGTCCCTTCAAACTTTTTGTTTTAGGCTTTGCTTGGTCCTTTATGCCTTTTAGAATTCCCATAGATAAAATGTTTGAAAGAAATGGAATTTGGCACCTCAGACAATTTCTTTGAAAAACATCTTTGGATAATTTCTCTGAAAGAATTCCTTTAGATTTTCTGCTTGGCTTCCTTTGTTTCTTTGAGATGACCCTTCAGCAAGTGAAAAATACCTCTTCAAAATAAAAACACACCCTTTAGATTTTACTTATGACCCTTCAACACAGTTGTAAATGTCCCTTCTGAAAGGAAAATACCATTTAAATTTTTGAAATGGTCCAGTTTATCTTAGAAACAATCCTCCAGACTTCTTAAAATGATCTTCTCCTTAAAAAATAACCCTTCAACACTTTTGCAATAGTCTATCTTCCCACAGACCTTCCTATAAATACCCTTAGGAAAGGTATCACATACTCTTTGATATTTTTAAATCATCCACCCTTCCCTTGAAACAGTCCTTCAGACTTTTTTTAAAAGTCCCTTTGGGAAGTCAAAAGTGTCCTTTCAGGAAAAATGAAATGATATTTTGAAAAAAGCAAGTGACCCTTCAAAATAATTACAAGTGACCTTTAGAAAACATGTAGTTGTCCTTTAGAATTTTAGAAACAATCTACTTAGCCTCAAAGATACCATTTGGAAAAATGCAAAGGTCCTATTTAGCTTGAATGAACCCTTCAGGAAAGTTAAAGTGCCTTTCGAAAAAAAATACTTCGGATAAAAAGTCTGAAAGAATTCACTTAAGTAAAAGGCTTCAGACAAAAAGTCCAAAAGAATTTGATAAGGAATTTAGAAAAAAATCCCAAAAGAAATATACTTGGTGAAGGACCAAAATAAACCTTCCAAAAGAATTCATTGGTGAGGACTTAGCCAAAATACTAACTAACAAAGCTACCAAAAGGAAAACACCTAGGTTTTTTACATGTAATAAACTTTAGCTTTTTTGCAAACAAGGGTGCCCAATTTTGGCTTGAAAGGCCAACATTTAGTCAACAATTTCTCTTGCTTATACCTATGTGGGTGATTTACCTCCCACTATTTTTTGGCTAGATGGAGCCTAAACTCCCCTAGCCCTAATAATCTCATTGGGAGTCTTTGCCTGAGACTCTAAACCAGCCACATTTTCCTCTAGGCCAACTATCTCTCTCTTATTATGAGGGAACTCCACATACGTATGGTAAATATGGATAAAAACATATGTATGATTATTTATTCACACATGGAAAACTGCATCCACCAAAATATTATCGATGCTCAAATAATCCTCACCTAAAAAATCCTAACCAAATTTTCTTTGATCATGTTCCACCACTAAGTGATTCACTCTAAAACTATATAAAAAGAGAAGACATTAGATCTCCAATCACATAAACAACTAATAATTGAGTAATAAATTACAAAGTAACATATAAAGTAACTAAAAATAAAGCAACTCACTACTTTACTTGGGTAAATTCATGTTAGTCTAGGTATAATTCCTAAATGGACCTCATATTAGTATTTTCCTCCTATCCTGTTGGTTCCTCTCTAAAAAGTGTATGCTTGCCCTTATTTCCCCCTAAACTTCATCTCCTCACCCTTTATCCTATGATTATTTCTACATCTAAGTATCTACATATTATGGTGGTGGTTGTACTTAATTTTGGCATCCTACCATGATTACAACCTACACATGATATTTTCTAAATGTACTCCTCGAATCATTACTCTCCCAATTTTGCTCATGATTGTAGTAGAGTGTCCACATCATTCAAAAAATATCCTAAAATACCCTAATATAGTAGATATACCAAATATATCATTGTTAGTGTGTCCACCACTCATGGAAAGTCTCTTAATGGTGGCATGCCTATCCAACTAAAAGCCCTAATTGCCTCCACTATCCTAGTCTCTAAATCTCACTAGTAAGGGGTCATGTGCTCATACACCTAGCCCATTATGAGTGTAGGGTGGCTAATAAACATAGCCGTAAACCTCACAATTTGATATATATCCTTGTAAGCATATGGCAACACCTCTTAGACCCATGAAAATTTCCATCCTCTCTCCTCAATAATTCTAACAATAGGTTCCCATCTATACAAAAGGAAATATGTCCCTTCATCTCCCACTAGATGAGAGGAAAAGATCCCTATTTAATATGATTTTAGAGGGTCAAGATAGTTACCTATTCCACCCCCACTAGTCTTACCCCATTCTTAAAACCTATTTTATGTGCATCAGCATCACTAAAGTATTATACCCAATTAACAACCTTAACTTTATCACAATTCTCTATCAAGGCCACAACCCTACATTTAGCTGACAAGCCTAGTATCCTAATTACAACCTTGAAAGTTATAGTCTACTCTCAAGAGACTTGTGGGAAAATTAAACTTTTTTACATGACACATCCTAGTTGGTGAATAGGTTATAAATGAATCTATTCAATGGGACAACAATCCCCACCTACACAATCCAGAGTATCCCTATTATATATAATGTGTCCAAATCATTAGTCATTGATTTATCTATAATATTACTTCATCACTTTACTCCATCAAATTTAGGCCCATCTTTAAAACACAATTTAAAATATCCCAAAATACTCTAAGCTAATCTTGAAAATTCATCCAAAAGGAAGTAGTTATGAGGGTCCTACCTAAGTCAAACCCCTATTTTTATACAAGTAATAAATCAACAACCAATATCGTCCAACATTTAGTATAACATAAATTGAAGATCTTGACCCAAATATATTTATATTTATCAATTTGGTAAAAAAGAAACTAGTATATTATATATTCCTTTTCACATTTTTAATCCTTTACTTTTGGTTTTGGTACAAGGATATTGCTCTAACACTTCAATATATGGCTTATCAATTCATATCTGAGTGTATTTTCATGTTCATGTTTATCTTCTTCTTTCCTATAATGTGTCATTACATTCATGTACTTATATAGATAGCTATTTTATATACAAGTGCTTTTATTGATCATTTTGGTTTCAATATATAAGATTTAATGTAATTTATATAAAACTAAGTGAGACCTTGTTTACATCAATAGTTGATGGCTAGTACTAACACTCCTCCCTCTGTATGAGCTAAGACAAACATAGGCATTACTACTATAATATCAAATACATAGGCGGTGACAAAGGTATATATTATTTATTATAATTTTGAATTATAAAAATAGACTTGTTTTAATAATTTTAGTATATGTACTTGGGGCAAATATAACTTATGTAAATGTATTGTGTATGTAGGGTTATCCTATGACAACTAATAGTCCTAGTTAGATGGTTATTGGGGCAACTTCTCATGTTCCTCCCATATTTGAGATGCCTATTTAGATAGTTGAGCCTGTGATTGACCTGATTGAGCATGAAAAATAGATTGACCAGGATCATGAGCTTGCAATAAGTGTACATGTTTAAATGATTTTTTATTATAGTCTAAAATTAATTTCTTAACAATTGTTTGAATGTATTTTATGTTAATTTTGTAATAATTCTTGTATTTGAATAGGCTCAATTGTAAGCTAGTTATGAGTGTAGGAACCACAATCAGATCTTGGAGCAATACAAGGCATTAGAGGGGTTTCTATCTACTAGCAGGGCATCCTAGGGAGAGTCTTCTTCGAGGAAGGCAAAGAGAGGGAGACTATTTGATGAATGGGATGTCTTACACATAAGATGTAATTTTTTATATGCCTATATGGTAATTGATGTATTTATAGCATTGTATATATGCATATGACATTCAACCAACATTAGATACTATGTTGGTAGATGTAATTTTTTCTATGCCTATCTTGGAAATCTATGCATTATTAACATTGGACATGTATGTGTCTATATTTTATGCCTATCATGGTAATCCATCTATTTTATGTTTAGTTTTTATTTCATTGTGTGTTATTGTATAGTGTTGTTTTGATCTTCCAAATTATTATCTATTATATCTCATATTTAATGTTGTACATGCATAATGAGGATTAAAAAATTATTCTTTTCAATTCTATATATCTCAGATCTTACATATTTTTTTAAATTAAAGTTTTCATTTCATTGTGTGTAGTGGAAATGACTAATGACACTCTTATCACTTAGGCTTAATGGCCTTCTTATCTTTGTACCTAATATTTGTACACTTTGGAGACACTTCTTGGTGTCATTAGACCTCTTAAAAACCTCTCACATTCATTCTCTAACTCATTACTTACATTCCATTCACAAACATGCTCTCACTCTTTCACTATCTTCTCACTAGGCAATCCTCTTAGGTTTGAAACTTAAAAAAACTTGATATAGGTCTCAAGGAGATAGTATTTTATCATAGATGTTCTTACATGGTTAAATCACACCGACATTAACCTATTATAATCACTAAAACACACTTCAATATTCAATTCTACATATAAGGCACAACAAGGTACATAAGGCACCCTACAGGCCTATGACAACCACATGGAGTATTAGTTCAATTTAAAATCTCTCATGCATCTTATAAGAGATTAGAAACCTCATTTTCTTATGGGATCATCTTCCAATTTCATATCTATTCAATGGTATACTTCACAAGATTAAGAAACAACTCTTACTTCCCTTTGCAATGTGACTGTTAACCCAAAACAAGGTATAGATAGTTTTTTTTTTTTTTTTTCTTTCTTTCTTTCTAGAAGTAAATAGGTCAATGGGTAAATAGGTCAATAGGTTAAAGTTATCAAAGTTGTCAAAATTGTCAAAGTTGTCAAAATTGTTAAAGTTGTTAGAGTTATCAAAATTGTCAAAGTTATTAAAATTGTCAAAGTTGTCAAATTTGTCAAAATTGTCAATAGGTAAATAGGTCAATGGATCAATTACTAATTAAGTTTCTAGGTCTCTAGTTTAAGTTGTCAAAGTTGTCAAAGTTCAAATTGTGGTTGCAGAACTCTAGTTATGATGCTTCCTGAGTGAAAAATGACACCTTCAACACATCTAGGGGGTAGATAATGTCTAGGAATAGGTCCTTGGCCTCTTTTTAGGACTGATCAATAAACCCACCACCCATTATGGCCTCAATAATACCCTTCCCAATACAATAAAAATTCAATTTTTTAGCCTAAGTTCAAACATGCATAAAATAAAAAATTTAAGTCATTTTCATAAACCATCAGGTCCCTCATGTACCTCATTAAGCCCTCTAACTTCACCCTAGATCACTTGGGTGGAAGTTTCAATATCAATACATTAGACAAGTTACAATGATGGATCCAAAAATGCAAGTTTTTATCAGTGAGCAAACAACTTCTCAAGCTCCAACTGGCATTTCTACCTTTGAGACCTCCACCTAAAAATATATCACTTTGATCACATATAGATAGGAAAATTACATGTTATCACATTGCCACAAAATTTGAATCCACTGAAAAGTGCCAACTACCACAAAACCTAAACTTCTCTTAGCTTCAAGAATATAGAATTCTTTACTAACAAAGCCAACTATGTGAAAGTGCAAGTTTATCTAGCACCACTAACCTACAAAAAATTGTTAGTAACCACTTAAAAATGAAATACATAAATATACTACCTAGAAAATAAAAAAACATTTGGTAAAATTGATTACTTCTACATTTGAAAAGTCAACATAACTCTATATTTCAATCTAATGAACCACTAGGATCTGCTCTAACCTTGATAGTGTCAAAAATAACTTCATGATCTAACTCTCAAACTTTTCATAGTTTCATTTTTAATGGACTCCCATGATATTTTTGTAATTGAATATTCATTGTAAGAATTAAATTTGAATAGTGCAGTATTTTCATGTGAATTTCAAACTCTTCAAACAACTATTGATTTGAATTTTTTATAGGATATTGTCGAAACCAAATTCTAGTGACTACCACTGACCTAGTGGGATAGTCAATGTTTTCTCCATCTGTAATTGGGGAAGTTAATTTTTTATTTCTCTCTACACATTGACACAAGTATTAATTAGTTCCTTCTTCGTTATCTTCATCTATAATAACTATAAAAACATGTCTTATACATCATAAAAAATCATTTTTAGTGATAATATGAAGATATATAAATAATGATAATAAATTATACATAATGAAAAATATTCTACCTAGTTGCACTAGATTAGATACATGGTCAAAGTCATTTAATGATGTCATATCTATAAGTTGAAATATTGTTATAACCTGATATGTGTTTATTTGAATTATAGGTTTGAAACTCCAATCATCCACCCACATGTATGAATCACACTCATTTCAAACAAAGTCCATGCATGCAAAACATAACATGCTAAGTGTCTCGTATGAACAATCCAAAAACCTACATTTGAGAAAAAAATGAGTGGAGGTCACTTAAACCTGTTAGATTCATACAATCCTCATACTTTGCCAAGTTTTCTTCCTCCATTAACCAAAACTGTCTATGAACAATAGAATTTAGTTAAGAACTATGACACATATTCTCATTGCACCATTCAACTAGGGTTCACTTTAGGAGGCCATGATGAAAACCCCTAGGTTTGTTTATGTGAATCATATTAGCTCCCTTGGTGAATTAGAGTGCATAGAGTAGGTGGAAAATCACCTTGTTTATTTTTTATGATACCATGCTATCACGTGACCACATGATGTCAAGCGACTCAAGATGTCAGATATCATCAAACCATCAAGCACCCTAATGTTGATGGGTGGCATTACACTACCAGAGGTCATTATACTACCAAGAAACACTATGCCATCAAATGGCATAATGCTTCTATAATAACATTCTATCTCATGACATGTTGCTATCATGCAATAATATGCCATCATGAAATAATAAACCATCATGTGACAAGAGGCCATCATGCGACATTATTACATGGTAGCATCTTGTCAGATGATGGTATATTATTGCATGATGGCATATAACAATATGACAATATTATTACATGGTATCATATTGTCACATGAAAATATGTTGTCATATGAAAATTTGCTATTGTATGACAATATTCTATCTTACTATTCCATCTTGTTGCATGGTGGCATGCTATCATGTGGAACCATGCTTCCATGTGGGGTCATGATACCACACAAAACCATGGTATTTAGTGGCATAAAGCTACTATACATCCTTGTGCTATCACATGACATCATGTTATCACATGGCACAATGATTTCACAAGTTACCACACTACTATGTGATAACACACTACCCCACCTATCATCGATCACCGATCATGCCAACTATTTTCTCTAGTTCCCCTTCTTGCTTATGAATACCACTACAATGACCTCATTTTCAAAATTTGCTTAAATATTTTTCTCATCCAACCTACTTCCAACTCAACCTACCTATTTCCATCTCAACCTACCTACTTCCAACTAAAACCTACCTACTTTCACCTTGAATTTTTTAGGCTTCCAATGGCTTCCACATCCATGAAAACTTAGAGTCAATCAAGGGGGACCTAAAACTATGTTTCCAAAAATCTATTATGTCTAGATTTCCTTTGGATGTTAGAGTAGTCCAAATACTTTTTTGACTAGATTGATCAATGCTAACTTAAAGGCCTGGTCTAGATGCCTCAATATGATATGACTATCAACAATAACCTACTGCAATCTCTGGTTGGCTATTTTAAATATAGTGAGAGTCATTTCTACATCTAGTTTAATAATAAAACAATATCCTTTGGCACCTCTCCATTGGATATTAATAATTTAATAGGTCTTCCACATTATGATGCAAGTCTTGTCAGCACCAAGGTTGTCTTATCTGATGTTGATAAAAATTACTTGGAGTTGATCTACAAAGTGTCCATTAACCCCGCTGGTAATTCAATGTTGAATTTATTAATGAAATTATCATTTTTTAATTATTGTTAGGATAAAATAAAACACATGTTTATCTCCAAAATGCATACAAAATAAACTATAAAACAAATCAATAAAGCATATAGAAAATAATCATAAACATGCATAAAATATGAGACACTAGATTTAACGTGGTTCACCCAAGATGGGCTACATAAACCAAACTTGTCTAGTATATTATTTCTAACAATATAATGGAGAAACAAATCCTGTAACAAAACCTATTACACCTCTCTACCTTATCTACCTGCTCTTTGTGTACCATATATATTTTTTTGTCTTAGCCATGTATCAATATATTTTAGGGTGAAAAACACCTAAACATAACCTCTACCATCAAATCTAGAAAACTTTAATCAATGGCCTAGATTGATTACAAAATTACAATTTTATAAGGCAATTTTAATAAATTTTTTTCTTTAGGGACATTGCCCCTAAACCCCCATCGGGGTGCATGGCTCCCAGACCCCCCACCATGGGAGCTATCCCCCTCAAAACCCGCAAGGGGGGTTGGCCCCTTGCAACCCCCTATGCCATCAGAGATACAAAGAATGGGATCCAAAACTTGGCTAAAATAACATCAAAATTTTAACCTATAATCCTAGAAGATAATCAGGCTCCACACCTAAGAATTATACCTACACAATTTATTATAAATAGTTTGGTATCCTAATTCAATTACATTTTTACTTTACTTTTTTCATTACAGATGGTCAAAATCGAAGGGGGATCCCTATGGAAAAAATCATCAATCCATTTCTTAAACATATTGTCCATTTATTTCAAGTGAGAATTATTTTATAGGGAAGACCATCAAACATTCCCTTCTGGGTTGTTTACTATATTATTCATTCTCTCTCGAGTGTTGTATGTGACTAGTACATAGTTATATCTAGCAGGATTAGGGTAGAGTTAAATTTTGATTTCTCAAAAAACATTTAAATCATTTCATCTTCTAAATACATTTTGGCCTTGTACTTTGAGTTCTTATATGAAATACATAATACTAAAATTTATACTACCTTACATCAAAAAATGAAATCTAATGTTATGTCTATCGAGGAACAAGAGGTAAGTTTATTTTTCCCAAGTCTCATTTTTTTACTTTATATATATATTTCAAATTTTAGCATTTTTATCCTATTATTTATTACAAGTGAAAGTGCATGTTTATGACATAATAAAATAGGTGTCAAGTAAAGGTCAGTGTGATCCAAAGGGCTCTAGTGATACCCAATCCATAGAGTCTTCATTCAATTCATTTTAAATTATGAAACATCCAAAAACTGATTTTGTTTCATCTCTGCTTTCAGGTTCCCCCAAATTTCCTTTAATGTCTTTTTCTTATTTTATTGAATGGAAAAAAATAATATTCATATTAGTTTTTAATTTTTTTTTATAGTTGAATCTCAAAATGTTGCCATTGAGGATTCTTCCACAGAACACAATCAATGTTTGACAACTTTCTTTTTGATTTGAAGTTTGTTACAATTTACTAGTTAATTAACTATATAAATTTCTTATTTTTTAGCCACAGATGAAACCACCAATGTCTCTCCCACAAGCACAATGAGATGTCAAGAGACAACTCCCATAAGGACACGAAGAGGGGAAGAGATAAGTCAAGAAAGGACAATTAGAATGGATGAGGTAGTCACCCCAACAAGTAATAACATTAATAGATTTAATTTGAATTTGCTTTAATTTTATGTCTTTAAATTTACCATTTTTGAATGAAATTCTTTTGTAGTCCACCCAATATCTGTTAGGAGATTAAGAAGTATGATGCCACCCCTACCACCCATCTAGATTCAAAGAAGAGCAAATAACATCTCCCTCCTTACACAGAGTTGAGAAACATTGCAAATGTCTGATTTCCTAACTTTTTCTATTGGTGGCCTTTCAAGTGCATAGGGTCTTACATATTTGTAGGAGATTGATCTAGATGAAGATATTCTTGGCATTGAAAGAGGGACCCCAGATGTTGGTGGATTTAATCCACATGAATTTACTCAAGTTGCTAATGTGACTTCACAATTGCCTCCTATGACTACCTCTTCCCCAACTAGCTCTTTCCCACCCCACACTAATAATTTAAATGCCTTTGAGGATTCCCTTACTAATTTTTCATTGGAAAATCTAGTTTTAGAAAATCTACTTGAAAATTTGAAGGATGATGTTATTGACAAATTTAATGATTTAAAACAATGGGAGATAAGGGCAAAAACACTTATCAAATAAATCAATTCCCATTATCACAACCACTCCCAAATAGTGAATTCATTTTCTCTTGTTCAAAATGAACCCTTAAAGATTGATGATTTATTCTAGCAAGCTCAATTTAGATTGATCTCTATGGAAAATGTTTACAATGATAGGATTTTAGAGATTGCGATAAATAGGTTGAAAATTTTAAATGGAGAAGCCCAAACATATTTCAATAAATGATCTAAAGATATCGACCTTGTTACCATTGCACAAGCATATAAGGATAAAGTTGTGGTATGTTTTCTTTATCTGTAATGTGTATTTTGATAATTATAATAACACCTTTGTATGTGTTTAACACATATATTATTTATTATTTGCAAGAAAAATATGAAAATTTGAAGCAAGAAGCACATCTTCTTAATGTACATTTGAAAAATGCCACGAAAAGTATCTCCTAAGCAATTGTCTTAAAGGAAAAGCTGGTTCTGTTAAATAAATATAAAAACACTTTGAAGAAAATAATTAAAAATCATGGTATGGATCCAAGCATTTTATTAAAGAAAAAAAAAATATGTGGATCCTACAATTCTTTCAATAAGAGATGCAACAAATGAGAAAAGGGTGATTCTTGCACAAATGAATTCTGCTACAGAGGGTCTTTAAAAGAAAGTAGTGATAATGGAGGATCCATAGCCATAGCCAGGGCAAGATAGTAGGATTTCCATGGGTGGGGATGGCAAGCAACAAGGGGATGGAGAGTCTCCACTAGAAAAATATCAATTTGTTTGAGTTTATACTATTCAAAATGATAATTCATATTATTTAAAATAGTTTAAATCATGTTTGTTTGAAAAACACTTGTTATATTAAATGATATTTTATAGTTGTTCTAACTTCCAAATGATCTTACCTATATATATATATATATATATATATATATATTGTGGTCAAGTTTCTATATTGGATAGAGAAAAAGCAAAGTAAATATTCTATAAGATTATATTATTCTTGGACGTAGTTCTAGTATTTGATTGCATTGTTATAATATTCTAGTAGTTATAGTATGAAATGTATTGTTATAGTGTTATATTATTATAGTAGTAGATTTGAGTGCATTGTTATACCGTTCTACTAGTTGTAACATTTGAATGCATGGATATAATGTTCTAGTAGTTGTAACATTGAATGCATTGATTGTGGTGTAATCTAGAAATATGTGAACCTAATTGTAGGAAAAATATTCACAGTAATTGTAGTATTTTAATATCGTAGTAGTTGCAGGAAAAATAGCATATTGTAGAGTAAATATTCTAAGGAATTATATTGTTCTACTAGCTGTAGTATTGAATACATTGTTAGTGTTATATTATTCTAGTAGTTATAGATTTGAATACATTGTTACACTATTGTAGTAGTTGTATCATTGAATTGATTAATTATGGTGGAATTTGTAAATATGCAACCATAAGTTCCAACTATAGGAAAAATATTTTCTATATATTTGTGTAATTGTACTAATGTAAATATGTAATAGAATAATTATAGTTACATTGTTATGCATGTATAGAAACAAATCTTAATAATTGGAGTTTTAATGGCAAGAGAACTGGTATCCTATGGTGCACCATGCATGTCTAGACACAAGAATTGTATGCTTCAATGAATGCTATAAGAAAATGATTTGTACAATGTTAATGAGAATTATGATTTCTAATTAATGAATGACATGCATTGCAAAGATAAAGAACTATTTGAAATACACAAAATTTTAATAGGACAAAAAAATATTAAATCTAATGTATTGAATAAGATTCATGATTGTAACATTTAGGAAATAGATTATAGAATTTAATGTATTTGAAGATGAAAGAATAAGAAATATTTTAGAAAATAGTAATGGCTATACTTACAAAACTAAAAGTCAAGAAGCTAAAACAATCTTCAAGGAGCTTGTTCATCTTAAGTGTGATTTACATTTACCATGCCAGTGCCATATTAAGCCTCAATATTCTCATTCTCTGTATTGGTAGTTTTATTAATCATAAAATGCTTCAATGAATTTTATAAGGAAATTCTCTCTATAATGTTAATGATAATTATGATTGTTACTTAATGAATGACATGCATTGTAAAGATAAAGTACTATTTGAAATACACAAAATTTTAATAGGATAAAAAAATATTAATTCCAATGTTTTGAATGAGATTCATTACTATAACATCTAGGAAATAGATTATAGAATTTAATGTATTTGAATATGAAAGAATAAAAAATATTTCAAAAAATAGTAATGGCTATACTTACCAAACTAAAAGTTGGGTAGCTGAAAAAATCCTAAAGAAACTTGCTCATCGTAAGTGTGATTTGCATCTACCATGCCAGTGTTGTATTTACTCTTGATATTCTCATCCCCCATATTGGTATTTGTATTAGTCATGCCTCTTCTTTCCACTAAATAATTTCATGTTGCCACTTATCTGTAATATGGAAACTTTCCCACAAAATATTGTGAAACATATAGTCTCAAGCAAGTCTCTATATTTTTATCCAATTTGTTTCTAAGTTTTGACTTCACGAAGGATAATGTACTAAACACTCGCTCATATTTCATAGAACCCAATATCATTGTTTGAAAATTTTCATATAATCTAAAATATCTACTAATAATTTCTTGTAATATGCTACTTAGATAAAAAAATTTCCATAGATGAGTAATGGCACCATTCTCTGTTGGGTCACTTAAACATCGAAATTGATCCATCATTGTAATCCCAAACTATGTTAACTAAGATGTCAGTAATTAATTATTTAAACTACCATTAATCTAAATTCCATTTACATTTATAGATTTACAAAAATTCCCAACAATTGTACCCATGTATTTATGAAATAATGTGTTGATCTGTTCTTGACTGTTAACACTATTCTAAAAAATGGGATTCACAACTCCCATGCCCTCCAACAACTCATCCCTTTAAAAATGTTCTCTGATCTCAACAACTAAACTTATTGAAATTTTTCTCAATTTAATTCATGTTTTAGACAAAATAGTATCATCATATAGAAAATGTGTCACATGTACATCTTCAAGCTCAAATCCCACAACTTCAAGTCTTCTAGATCATGTGTGCATTGGGATATCAATGCCATTTACCATGACACAAAGATGATAATGTATATTGAATTTCAAATAACTTTCTGGATTTTAAAAATCTATCAAAATTTTCTAGGTTCTAAAAATAGGTCCATTAAAGCTTTCATTTGATGTGTATAATATATCTAAACATAGACATACAAGTTTCTTAAAGCATATGAAATCAATAATATAGATAGATCTCTGTTGGGCATGTTTCATTAAATAGTTGATTTCCTTCAACATTAGAAAAATATTGCATAATGTGAATAAAGTTTATAAATCTATTAAATAACACAAAAAATATTTTGCTTTGTCCACTTCCCTATGATATTTATGCATAAACCCTATCAAAGGTGGATATTCCTCAAAAATTCTATAGGCAGGTTCATACATGGAAATCCATCTGGTTTCAACATCTTTCAATAATTTTTTACCATCTATCACCCAAGTTGAAAATATTTAGAACTCCATAAATCTTTTTAGGCTACTTGAAATGTATGCATGCAAGTCATGAATAATCTCTTCCACTTTTACGACATTATTGAATGTGCTAACAATTTTGTAGGCAAGATTCATCATATGTGCCATGTAATGGATTGAAATCATATATAGATAAATTATTATTTTTAGGTGAACATAAAGACCCTTTTTTTTCCCATGCATCACTGATTCATCATCAACACCAATACACACCATCTTATTAGCTATGTCATAATCATTCATCCCATCTCTCTCTCTTAAATTAGATACAATCAATTTATGGAGGTTTTCTACATTATAATTTTTTACCTTTTTATGGATAGTTAAAAGATGAGATTGCCTTAAATAGTTTTCAAAGGTATACTCATGCATGAAAACCCATGATTGTGTTGTCAATACAATGACCTCATCGATAGACAAAGAGATAAATAGTGATCTCTTAATACTTTCTTTCAAAACTTCCTTCTCAACAATGGCTAGACATTTTGCCATTTCCCAAACACTATTATCCAACCAATGTGACTATGGAATATCTAGAAACCCATTATGTTGAAACAAAATTTTGTAATATATAAAATTATAAATAGGTCTTCCCTTTTTTTAAATGTGGAAAATAGTAGAGAATTGCACATTTTTTGCCCTAAGATTGGACTGCATAACTTTTCCAAATTATGCTTTGATAGTTCCCCCTTTCTCAACAAGATGTTTCTGTCACTTCTAATCATTTTTGTATTCACATGCATATCTTACATTCATGCATTCTTTTCCATTTTTCTATCTATGTATTCTTGTTATCTATTCATCTGGGTGTTTCACAAATATATATATATATATATATATATATATATATATATATATATATATATATATATATATATATATATATATATATTCCCACAATGTTTCTTAATTGTGTCCAATTTAAGTTACATTCTATGTTCTTTTTCAAGTTTCCAATTAAAAATTATACATCTACATTCTGTTGGTAGTTGATTATTATTTTTTGGTTATACAAGTTCTATAAATGGATATTTTGCAGCCTAGTCAACTTAAAAATACCTTCCTATTATTTATGTACATTTCTTCCTCCATCGACTTTTTTGATAGAATTTTCAACAAAATTTGGTGTTTGAAAAGAAATGCATTTCTCTTGTAAAGTGCCTAGAGGAGTGTGTTCTAGTGAAGTTCCTAGATGTGTGTCTTCTATGGGTGGCATTTCATCAATAAAATCTTTAGGTGGTGATAAGTTATTAGGATTAATTATTTATAATGAAATAGTGTCAATATCCATTTTGATTTTTGCATTGAAATGGTTTTACAATTGTTCTATAGTGAAAAAATTAATTGATATTTTTTAAAAAATGATTCTGAATTACCTATATTCAAAGTGCCTGTTGTTTGCATAGTCCTCTTTCCTAGGTTTTTAAAAAAAGACATGATGTTGGATTTTTATGGTATTTGTTATGGTGATTTACCCTTGTTGTTACCTTCTGATGCTAGAGCATTGTTAACAATTAGTTTATTATTGTTGGCTTCCCATTCGTTGTGCCTATCAAGTGTCAAGTTATGGTTGTACAACATAGTTCTATCAGGAGGCAAGTTACCACCACATGGCACAATGTTATAGGGCATCAATCTAAGGCCACACGACACACCACTTTTGGAGACCATGTTATCATTGTGTGGTACATGGTTATAAGGTGATCAATTTCCATCACATGACACATTACTATTGGGTGGTAGGTTATCATCATGTGGCACATTGCCATCATTTAGTAGGTTACCATTGCATGGCATATTGCCAACACATGGTAGGTTTCCATCACATAGCTCATTACCACTAAGCATCAATTTTCTATCATGAGACATATTGTGATCGGGCACCTGGTTACTACCACATAAAATAGTACCACTAGGCATCTAGTTTTCATCATGTGACATAATGTTGGCACAAGTTAGATTGCTAAAAGTAGTCGAGTAGTGGAGTGTAGCCTCAAGTCTCAAGATCTTCACAATTCAGTAAAGAAAGATACTTTGGTGGTAAGTTCATGACCTTTGGGAACATATGTATTATATATAAATGGTGAATTACATGGATAACTCCATAATTATTATAAATCATTGGTGATTAGATCCCTAAAAAAATGACATCCTAAAATTTTAAGTGAAAGGGTCATATGTTGTACCCTAAAAAATCAACAAATTCAAATTTCTAAAAATGGAATACTCATGAATTAATGATTATTCACCACTAAAATTTACCCTACATTCAACCATAGTTTTTTCATTTATCAAATGAACACCCTCTTCAAATTTTAACTCCTCCCTTGCAATTACTCTTTTTACACATGCTTCAACACCATCATGCTCCTCTTTTCCATGTCTAGCCTTGGTGAAACTCCAAATGTGTTATACACCTATGGTAATGTTCATCCTTCTCAACCAATAAAATATCTATACATTTTTTAATTGTGATGTGCAATTATCTGACTAAATGTAATGTTGATTGAAATTAATGTTCCTTTGACTCAACTATTCATAGAACTTCTAAAAAAAACCTTTCACATACTCTAAACGATGTGATATTTCATTATTGATATAGAATTGGTACTCCTTTAATATTTTCCTTTGTTGCTCTGTACTATTAGGTTCATGCATAAATTCTATATACACGAATATGGCAACTTGTGATGAGTTGTAATACTATGATTAAACTTTCATTTGGGGTTTAAATGTGTAATTCTCTACAAAATCAACTACTAAAATAATGAAACCAAGTGGGAATGTATCCTTGCATATCTTGAAATGTTCATCCAACCATCTAGCCTTGTGTGTGCCTTGTATAGTCATAAATAATATTCTCCCTAAGTTTGACAAATTTTTTTGAAATAGGTATCTTTTTTATAACAAGCTCACATCTTTTATATTTTTTTCCTTCTTGTACTTAATAAGTCATTGATTTATATTTGCTTAAACCAACTAATTCCTTTTTAATTGCACTTGTAATCTCTTCATGGATACATTTTTTTTAATTTAGCAATCTACCACAAATGTTGTAATTTCCATTTAAACATGATTTGTTATAAAATAATTTTCCATCTAGTCTTTTGCAGAAGATAGTTGGAATAAATTCACTAGTTGATTTTGGTGGAAATTCAATGCCACAATCCTGAAAAATTTTAGTGTGTAAAGTATAATAAATATGGTGAAAAACATCATAATGCATTGAAAATTCAACATGTTGCCTACAATAACAAGTGGTGCATGTGTGATTTATTTTAACATAAAAAGGTTTTGCCATATCAAAATATCTTTGAAAAATAGAAATTTGTGGATGTTTTTCCAAAAATTTAGAGTATAATTATGTTTGAGTCATATTTAATAATGTTTTGGATACAATTCATGGTTATGAGAACCAAATCTTCTTTTCATAACATCTCTTGCATTGGGTGAAACTCTTGTATTGTTTTTCCAAAATTGAGCAAGTAACTCTTTTAGAGGATCGACAATAGCCTTGTCCTTTCATGAAAATCTACCAGAGAATGCCTAAAGCTCATTGGTATTAGGTTCATTAAGTATTTCACATATTGAAATTGCTTTCATTAATATTTTTTTGTTTATATCAAGTGTTTGACTTGCTTTTGAAATCAATCACTTTTTCACTATTTCATCACTTACTTCACAAGTTGTCATTATATGTCAGGCAACATTAACAATTTTGTTGCATGATCTTGGCCCTATAATATGATATGCATCATGTAGATTTTCAATAATTTTATCATTTTTATCATCCATGTTAGATTTTCTTAGTCCTAATGTGTATATTATAGGTCTCATCCTAATCAATTTTATTAATGAAACAAATAATTGACATCTTTGACTATCATACTCCAAATTATAAAATAAAGTATCCCAAATTTGTTGATCTAGTCTTCTTGAATGGTGATCAAACATTTTATCATGCATTGGTTTTAAAATATTTTCATCGACTTCAATTAAGTACTTATCTTTTCTATGCATAATTCTTGGAGGAGTTGGTAATGGTGGAATTTGTTGAGAGAGTGTTTAAAAACCATTATTACTTTCATTGTTTAGAGGTGGGATGACATTAAATTCTTCATTGTTAATTTATTCATTATATGTTTCCATGAAATTTTATTGATGGTTAATTTCATAATTATTTGTTTCCATCAAATTTTCTACATTCATGGGGGTGGAACATCATACATAGACTCATCATCAACAAAATCAAAAAATTATAACTTTGAATGTGAACTTCTAACATTAATTAATTCATTATTATTCATTTCATTATGGTCAATTTCAACATTATTCATTTCATTATGGTCAATTTCATCATTGCTTAATTCATTATCATCAATTGGATCATTATCTATGGCATTTGGTTCATCAGGATTAGGGTTTGTACCTTTTTTTACCATAAATTTTTTACCTTAGTAGATTATGTTTCTCTTTTAAATATTATAATTCATCTCGTGTTTTTTTCTTCAACAAATTCCTCTTCCTCAACATGATTTAGAACCCATCAGAAGGGACAATTAAAAACATTCAAAGGTGGCATCAAGTACACAAGTACGTAGATCTCATTAAAATATGCAAAATTTTTATGGGGATAGAAGTCTTGATTTGGGCTAAAAATAGTCATTGATAGGTAAACTTATCACTAAAATAATAATAACGCAATCATGTTATATAATGTCATTGAATTATTACATAACATAGGGAACTTAATAGAGGAATTTAAGGGCTGGGGGCTCATGTCTGTGTGGCCCCTTCAAACCCTTCCTCATGTCTACGTGACATTATAATGGGAGATCTATTATTGCGTGGAACTCTATTTTTACCTCGTATTTTTGTATTGCGGATGGAACCCAAGTTAGATTTCCAGCCTGAGTTGGACTGCCATCCCAATCTGGTTTGTGAAGGAAATAATGAATAGATGGGGGAAAATTTGTTTCCTCTGTGTTGGTGTGCCTCGTGCATAAGGTGACTTGCTTTAGAACCATGTTTTATTAAGCCTGCTCAGCCTTTGGTGACCAGATCTAGTTTTTTGCCATCGCCTTCTGTCGACTGGGGTCATGGCTCATGTTGATGTGCTTCTAGATGTTAGGGATTTCTTTGATGATGTTTTGATTACCATGGTGGTGAATCTTCTAAGCTTAGCAAAGGGGGAGAATGAGCAAATGATCGAGTGGATGGATTGGGTGCTAGTGACACTGGTTCTGGGGTTTGTTTCTTTGATTGTGGTGCTATTTTTTACAGGCAGTGTGATTTTAGGGTTTAAGGTCATGGTGGAACATGGCCTTTTTCTCGACATGGCAATGGCTATCATTTGGCCATCTTTATTGCCAGATCTAATGGTGTATCCATCAAATCATAGTGACAGAGAAACCAAAGGTATTTTGGGGTTTTTTATTGTCACGATAAATGCTTGTGTCATTATTGCAATGGCAACCTACATTGTTGGCTAGGGTAGAATGCTAAAGATATATATTTTTATTTAGCATTCTTTTCCCCATGTTGTATGATTTTTAAGGTTACAGGTCCTTGTAAAACTTGGGTACTTGTTTCAAGTTGTAAAACCTAGTTTTGTTAAGGTCTCAGGTCCTTGTAAAACTTGGGTGCTTTTATTGGTCTATGATTGTGGTTTTAGGTCCCTGTAAAACCTGATTTTGATACTATTCTATAGTAGGATTCAAGAATGTTTTTCCTAGTGGTTGTTAATTCTTTATCTTTCTTGATTCTATTAAAGGGTTTCAGGGTCCCTTCAAAACCTGCTTTTACCTTAATCTAAAACATGATTATGTTATATAATATGATCACATTATTACATAACACAATCACATTATGTTTTTTATAAGGTCCCAACTCATCCAACCCATTGAGAATTATATATCAACAATAACATGATCATGTTATTACAATAGATGATCATATTATTATCGATATAAGATTTGGTTTCGGTAATTAACAATGAGGAGTGAGTGTTACCTATGTTAAAATTAATGTGATTTTATTATTGAATAAATTGATCACATTATACTTAATATAGATAAGGGATTATAGATTAGGGATTAAGGCATTAGTGCATAGGGTTTATGGAATAGGGATTAAGGATTAGGGATTAGGGATTACAATTTATGTTTTAGGGATTAGGAATTATAATTAAGGTCTAAAGTGAAGGTGCATGGCTAATGGGACCTTTTCCCTAGAATGGCTTGGCTTTATGGATACTCACATCTCTCCATAATTTAAAGCCTAGGTTTCTAAATTGGAATTGCAATAGAAGGGAAATGGCTTCCCATAATTTTAAAAGATGTGTGCATTTAATAAAAAAACATGTAGTTCACTTTTATGACATATATGGCACAAAAGTGTTTTTGAACACATATCCCAAACTGCATTAAATTCCATATCACTTATGGTTTCAAATTTTTAATTGGCTAACCAATATGTTTCCCAAAGTATATTAAATTCCATGGTATTACTTCTTAAGTCATTTTTCCCCTTCTCCTAATACTTGGAAAAAAAAGCTCTGAACACATCGAATACCTAAAAAATAATAAGTCATTAATAATAAAATGCATTTTTTAGTTGTCATTATACCATGGATGTCATCATGTAGATTGAGTGAATTAGTCAAATGGGGCAATTAATCATGTGATTTAGGCCAAACTGAGCCCTATGAACTTAATTTTTAGTCTAAAAGTGATGTGAATTTGGGATAAAATGATTGGTTTAAGGTTTAAAGAGTTTATATTTATGGTTTAGAGTTTAGGTATTAATAAATTTAAGGATTAGGGCTTAGGGTATAGGTTTTAAGGTATATTTATACAATCGTGTAGGCAATTAGGGAAAATTTGGGAGCCTTGAACCTATATCTATGATTACAAAATGTGAATTCAAGATCAATTATCCTCCACATCAT
Source organism: Torreya grandis (assembly GCA_037957365.1). Lineage (NCBI taxonomy): Eukaryota > Viridiplantae > Streptophyta > Pinopsida > Cupressales > Taxaceae > Torreya > Torreya grandis. Next base: position 673,870 of record JARHVA010003106.1, on the reverse strand, counting down.
CACAAATTGAGCCTACAAATTGGGTTTTAATGCATATACATGGTTTAGGGTACATAGGGTCAATCACAAAGATAATTGAGAAAATTTTGAATCACTTAGACCCATTTGTGACTATAAAATGTGTTTTTGGGTTGTCATTATACCATGGATGTCATCATGTAGATTAATTGAATTAGTAAAATCAGACAATCAGTCATGTGATTTAGGCTAAACTGAGCCCTATGAACTTAATTCTTAGTCTAAATGATGTTAATTTGGGATAAAATGACTGGTTTAAGATTTAAAAAGTTCATATTTATAGTAAATAGAGTTAAGGATTAGGAAATTTAAGGATTAGGGCTTAGGGTATAGGTTTTAGGGTATGTAAGATACAATTGTGATGGTGATTGGGGAAATTTTGAGCTCCTTAAACATAGACTTGTGAGTAAAGAATGTGATTTTGGGATCAATTATCCCCCACATCATCATATATTGAGCCTATGAAGTCAATTATGGTAATGAGTGACGCAATTTTAACCAAGTTCATCCCTATAAAACTATTTCTTACTATATATATAAAGGATGTTAATTGTGGCTAAATTTATCCTAGAGGCCTGTTGAGCCCTAATGTAAGGAATTTAATCCGTATGGTATCTATTAGGGATCCAAGTGCTCACCATATTAGAAAAATAAGTATTTTTTCAATTTGATATGAAATTCATTCCAAAGGATCCATGTGCAAGGAACTATATTCATATATAATGGAAATTAGGGCTTACTTGGCCCTGATTTCATACCATATTGAATCAATAGAGTATTTAGTTCTAGATGATACATAATTGGGACCAATCGAGTCTTTCCTAAGGAATTTTGTCAACATAATTTTAATTAAGACACTAATTGCAAACCTTATTCAAATAATTGAGTGTTATCATGAATTTGATATGAAATCATGACCAATTGAACCTTTTATAAGGAATTACATCCATCTTTAATAACAATCAGGGTTTTGATTGTGTACCAAATTCAACTAAAACAATATTTGGTTCAATATGATCTATGAAATTTAGTCCAAACAAGCCTTGTGTAAGAAATTTCATCCTTCTATTGTCAAAAGGGGGCTCTGTTGGTCCCAAGTACATAACATATTAAATCAAATAGGTATTTTTTTTTTGAATATGCAATTATGGCCAACCAAGTTTCATGCAAGTAATTGAATACATTTAATGTCAATTATAAATTTGTTAGCCCCAATTGTAAACTATATATATCTAATCATGTATTTGGTTTTATCTTATACATAATTAAGGCTAATTGAGCCCCATGAAAGTAATTTTGTCTATATAATGTTCTAATTGGGTTCCATTATCCCCGATTACACACAATATCAAACCAATTGAGTATTTAGGTTCAATATGATATGCAATTGGGGCCACTCAATCCCAAAGCAAGGAATTGCATCCATCTAATGTCATTTGGGGCTCTAATTACACCATATTAAATCAATTGATATATTTTTAAATACTATACACAATTAAGGACAACTAAGTCCTTTGTGATTAACTACTTCCACCTAGAATATCAATCGAGGCATTTTTCACCTCATGAAATGAATTGTGTCCATATAATTTGTCCATTATGAATATTTTTCCCTAATTTCACATCATATTTAAAAAATCAAGATTTTATTCAATATAATATGTAATGATGAGTAATTGGTTCCCTTGCAAGGAATTCCTTTAATATAATGTCAATTAGGGATTTGATAGCACACCATAATAAAATAATTAAATATTTAATTTAATCTAATATACAATTAGGGTTATATGAGCCCTAAAAAAGAAATTATGTCCATATGATGTCAATTGGGTCTCTAATTGCACACCATATCATAAAAAACCAAGTATTTAGTTTAGTTTGGTATGAAATTGGGGCCAACAAGCTCCATCCAAGGAAATATATCCATCTAATGTAAATTTAGGATCTATTAGATTAATTTCACACCATATTGGGATCAAAGGATTAATAAATTTATTCATATGTTAATACATCTCCAATTATCATTCAATGCTATCATTCTCTAACAAGAACATTGGTCCCAAACAACAATCTTAATTTGAAACCAATATTTGATCCTAAGACTACTAGGCCTAATGGCTCTTATTTAGGTTTTAGGATGTTGATAATATGTAACATGATCATGTTATTAACATGATCATGTTATTATATACCATGATCATGTTATTAATGTGATTGCGTTATTAACATGATCACAATATTTAAATTTGAATTTAATTCTTATGCCTTTTGGCTTGGGAATGGCTTGGATTCCCGAGCCAAAGGCTTGGACTATCAATGTACAGCTGAGTTTTGAAAGGTATGAAACAAACAACAAATTTCAACTTTGATTTTTTAATACACCATGAATTTCAACATGAAAATTCAAAAACTTGATACCATCACAATGAGCACATTCTCCTCTTTCCAAAAATATGATTCTTATAATTTTTGAACTAATTTAAGGTTTCAAACTATTTTTATTTCTAATTATGCCCTTTTTAGGAAACTACATGCCACAAACATACATTCCTATACATGTTCATGTAATTTGTCTTTCATTGATCTAAGTGAAAAATAAATTTTATGGTGACATAGTACGCATAATTCTAAACATTCAAAAAAATTGATTTTTCATTTTTTTAAAGGTAGTTAGGCATGTCTCATGGATGATTATCCATTTCTTTGTCAATTTTTAGGATCTATTTACTTGAAAAATTCATAAAAAACAAGTATTCATTGAAAAAATACAAAAAAAATATATGTGATGTGCTAGAATCTTTTATCTAAAATTTTCCCAAAGGGTTTCAAATAATATTAAATGATGCTAAAAAACTAGTGTGCATTATGGCCTTCTATCTACTATGTTTTATTAAAAAATAGGAGTTATTCTTCATATTTTAGATGTTTGACCTAGTTATACTTAACCACTTTTTTAAAAAAATAAAAAAAATTGGAAACTAGACTTGAAATTGTACATTTCATGTTTTTATACCATCTTTAAATTTGGAGTGTAGATATATCAAATTATCTACAAAAGTTCAAATTTTTGAAAGTTTAGAAAAATCATGTCCACAGTTAGACCATTTTTTGTCCCCCAACTTTGTTCATTTACCCTAAAAAGATAATATTAAAGTATGAACCAAACTCAAAAGGGTATTAAAACTAGATGGACCAACTACTAAAACATTTAGCATTATAAAAGGTTTACAACTAACTCTTCATGCTTGTCCTAATTTCTATATCACTTAAGATGTGGTGGTTGTTGATGTGTCACCTCACTTTGATCTATGCTTATCAAGGGACTTTACTACTAATATTAGGGGTCACTTGGCTTTATATTAGTCTTATATGGCATTTAGGACCTTGTATGGTGCTAAAGTTTCAATTAAGTCTAAACCTTTGGCAAAGTTCCATGTGGAGCCTTATGTGGCAAACTCATCTAACATGAATTGCATTATTATTGATGATGGAGATCAAACCAATGACAATAACCAAAGGCATCTCTAAATTTCATACCTGATCTTTTAATGGATGAATGGGGTAAGGAGAATCATGAGTTTGACCCTTTCAATCATATTGAGTAAATTGATCTAGGAGTCTATTATATGCATGACAAAGGAGCAAACATACTAGCCCTTTCAAATCTCGATGAACTTGAAGAGGGAATGTGGCAATTATCTTTTTATGGTTCAAGGAGTAAAAATGGAGTAAGGCTAGGTATAATGCTTATTTCTCATTCCAAAGAGAATTACTATTCTACCATTAGGTTCCAATTTGGCTACTCTTCTAACATAATAGAGCATGATGGACTTGTTCATGTCCTCCAATAGACAAAGAAGAAAGGTAAAATAAATTGCAAGCATATGGGGATAGAGAATTAGTGGTACAACATGTTAGAGGGAAGAATTCTGCCAAAAATACATTATTGAAGAGATATAAACATAAGATTTGAGACCTCATTGAAGACTTTGAAGCTTTCAACTTGAAATTAGTTCTAAGAGAGATTAATCAGTATGTTGATAGATTAGTAGTAGTAGGAGCTCATTTTGATATTCCAAATGATTTGAAAAGTGGGAAATATCAACCACATGTTAAGGTATTGGTGGGACCATCCATTTTAGATAATAATGTAAGTTGGTAAGTCTTTGATAGTGATAGGCATATTGCATCTTTTCTATGTGAGAAATTTGAGTTCTCTTCAAAGAATCAAGCTGTGTTTCAACAACAATATGGTGACCAAATAGTGTAGCATAGTCCAACAAACTCCCCAAAGGATTGGTGGCCCTTGAAAGTATCTTCAATGAAGAAGATCAAGTGAGAAAATAAAGAGTAAGCATGTCTACAAGTGAGGAACATTTTTAAAGAGTTAAAATATTCAAGGAAAAACTCCTCAAGTTAGGAAAGGTATTTACTAAGGATGAGAAGGTTGAATTTATTGAATTATGTAGGGAACTTTCATATGTCTTACATGAGAATATGGTGCATTAAGGGTTTTGACCCTAGGCTAGCTTAACACACCATTGAGTTAGATCCAAATGTAAAACTGGTAAGACAATAGAAAATACCCATAAATCCTAAGGTTAAAGTTTTGATTAAGAAGTAAATAATTAAGTTGATTAAATAAAACATTATATTCCCTATTGATCACTCCTCATGGGTTGTTAATCTAGTGCCTGTGAGGAAGAAAAGCGGGGAAAGTAAATTATGTGTTGATTTTAGGGTTTTAAATAGGGTGTTTTTGAAGGATCATCAACCTTTACCTCCAATGGAACAAATACTTCAAATGGTTATAGGGTCTAAATGCTTTTCACTCTTGGATGGGTATTCAAGTTATACACAAGTCTTTATTAAAGAAGAGGATCAATATAAAACTACCTTTACAACCAAATGGGTCACCTATTCCTACAAAAAGATGCATTTTAGACTCTCTAATGCAGGGGTTATCTTTTTAAAATCACTAAACATGGCCTTCCAAGGTTTGATTAATAAGATAGTGTTAGTGTATCTTGATGATATCACCATTTTTTCAAAAGATGCTAGTGATCATTTGGCTCATTTAAGACTAACTTTTGAGAGGTGCAGGTAGTTTGGGATATCTTTGAATCCTAAAAAAATGTGTTTTTGTAGTCCATGAGGGAAAGCTACTTGGATAGATTATTTCAAAAGAAGCGATGACCATAGATCCTGAAAGAGTGAAAGCTATCTTGGCCTTGTCTCTACTATTGCATAAGAAGGGAATGTAAAGTTTCCTTAGTAAAATAAACTTAATAAGAATGTTTATGCCTATTTTTATAAACTTTGTAGAACCTTTGATATCCATGCTAAAGAAACATCAAACATTCAACTAGACGAAAGAAAGGAGAAGTAACTTTGAAGCCATAGAATAAGCTACAGCACAAGCACCTACCCTGATGAACCACAACTTCTCCAAGGAAATCTTTTTGTATGATTTATCTAATATTGACACCATATCTGCCATGTTAATGTAAAAAAATAATGGAGATGAACAACCCATTTCCTTTTTAATTAAGGTCTTCGAGGCTATGAAGAGAGGTATATTTTTATAGAAAAACATGTCTTGGAAATCATAAGATGCTTGAAAAATTAAGGACATGTGGTATCAAACGACAAGATAAACATCATGATATCTCATCCAAATGTCAAAGACCTTATTCTCAATAGGGATTTGAATGATAAGAGAGTAGGTTGGATTACGAAAGTGATGTACTATGATGTAGATATTAATATCACTGAAATAGAAAGAGGGAGAGGAATATGTAAACATCTAGCATGGGATATACAAGGGAATAAAGAGGAATCTTTGGTACTACAAGATGAGTCCCAAGAAGTAACAACTTTAGATGATATAAGTTGGATAAAAGACAAAACAAGGTTCTTGAAAATGGGTGAGTGTTCAACCAACTTAGATAGGTCAAAGAGGAGATAATTTATACTTCAATCTATACCCTATGACATTGTATATGGGTGATTTTTAGAAAATATCTTAATGGTATGTTACTTAGATGTGTGGAAAATGAGCAAATAGGAAGAATTTTGGAACAATTTCATGATGGGCCTACAAGTGGTCATTTATATCCTCAAATAATAAAAACAAAGATCATGAGAGTAGGTTATTATTATCCTATCCTCTTCAAAGACGCATATTCATGGATAATAAGGTGTTCAAACTATGCTTTCTTTAATGAAAAGCAAAGGTTAGTAACTTTATCCCTCAATCCCATCCAAATTGACCAACCGTTCATGTGATGGGGGCTTCAATTTATAGGCATGATTAATCCTCACTCAAGTATAGACTACAAATGAATACTCACAACCACATATTATTTAATAAAGTTGTTAGAGGTTGTAACCCTTAAAGAAGCCAATAAAAAATCAGTCCTTGATTTCTACAAGGGCATAATGACTAGGTTTAGAGCACCATCAACCATCATATATGATAATGCATTAGCATTCATGGGTACAAATACAAGTGAGTATGAAAATGAGAATGAAATACATCTAAGTACCTCTTATAATCACTACCCCCAAGGGAAAGGGATTTTAGAATTTAAAAATAAGAGTTTGATGAAGATCATCAAGAGGATGGTTGATGAAAATTAGAGGTCTTGGCATACAAACTTAAACACAACCTTATGGGATAATAGATTTATTTCTAAGAGAGAGATAGGTAACTCACCATACATGCTTGTGTATGGTAGATAATCTAAAATTCCTATTTCTCTTGAGATTCCTTCTTTAGAGTTATCACATCAAATATAACTAATAGAAAATAATCGTATGGAGGTAAGGATGGTAGAATTGATGGAACTAAAAGAGAGGATGAATTAAGTCATGCATACTTTGGAATATCATCAATCCTAAATGAAAATTTTTTTTGATAGGAGATCTAGTGAAATAAAATTCCAAGAAGGTGATATTGTTTTAAAGTGGAATGAAGATAGATCCAAGCCTAGTAAACACACAAAATTTGATAAATTATGGAGTGGGACCTATTTAAATATTGGTTGTAAGGAACATAATGCCTTTCAACTATCAAGACTAAATGGAGAATTTCTAAGTATCCCATTCAATGGGATACACTTGAAACCTTGATACTGAGGTTAGTTTAATGTATTATATAAAAATTAGTTGTGTTTTTTTTCATAAGTGCTTAACACATTATTTTGGTGTGAGTTTACTATTTGTTTTCCCTAAATTCCTTTGGCATTATATTTTTGCTTCTTATTTTGTGGTTTTGTGTGAGTTTGGGTTATCTAGAGGCATATCAATTTCATTTTGTATTATAAATAATGACTCCATTGCCCAATGGGATGATAAGGCCCCTAATCTGTCAGCACTACAAGCATGCTACCCCTAAGAATCACCAACTTGTTGACCAATTTTGACTCCCAAATCAAAATGTTCAACCCATATAGGTTCAAAAAAATTCATATAGTTACTCAATATTTTATATGGTATTTTAATGGTCTTGACATGGTGTCTAGGTGGTCACATTAGTCTTTGACTAGTTTTGATTAACATTATTTGAGGTTTGGTTTCACGTGTGCTTGTATAGTCCTAAAGCATCACTTATGAGTCATGGTTTTTTCAAGTATAGTAAAATTAATAACATGGGTTTGAGTCCCTTATATAAGATTTTTTTTATGTCTTTAAATTCATATATTCATGTATTAACCTTTTATTATGTTGATGTTTTTGACTAGCTTTGATTAACATTATTTGGAGGAATTGTACATACCACCCTCAAGTAAAAATATTTAAATAAGTTTCATAGTATAATTGATGTTAGATAATGGTTATATAATGGTAAAATCCATAAAAAAATGCATTTAAAAGCATAAGTTTAGGGAAAATACTCCTTTTTAGGTCGTTATAGGTACTTATATGACCTTAGGAGATCAAATTACAAGTGAAAATGGTTTCATAGAGTATATTAAGATTATAAAAATTCATATTAACTATTGGGATCATGTTTTAAGTCTCATAAATGTAGATCTCTCTCTCTCTCTCTCTCTCTCTCTCTCTCTCTCTCTCTCTCTCTCTCTCTCTCTCTCTCTCTCTCTCTCTCTCTCTCTCTCTCTCTCTCTCTCTCTCTCTCTCTCTCTCTCTCTCTGTCTCTCTCTCTCTCTCTCTCTCTCTCTCTCTCTCTCTCTCTCCATTGCTACCTTCATAAACTTAGAAAGACAAAATTCAAATGCATCATATGACCAAGAGAGATAAATTTGGAGGCTCAAACTTTGGAAAATATTAATGGTAACAATAAGATTCAATTTATCATAATTTATTTGTATATTATTCCCCTCTCCTTTATGAACAATCGTTAAGAGTGACATGAGGTGACTATGTCTTGTTCATTTCAACAGGGTTTGGTTTTACTCATGTTTCTTCACTATATATTTCAATGGAGGAGACTGGTTTTTTAGGATTTTTTCAAAGGAAAAATTACTCATTTTAATTTTTTTTCATCAATCAATTCAATCTCATGAGGTGTCTTCATCAAAGGAACTACTACCTCAAACATGTGGAACATATCACCCCCATCTACAGGTGTTTTTGGTTGGTTTAAAGTGTTTCCATTCTTAGAAAAAGTTAAAATTACCTCATATTTCATGGAGTATATCTCAATTTTATAGGATTCATGTGATATTCCCTTGAAATATGATCCTTATATATAATCATCAAATGGTAACAAGGTATAGTGCATGAGTATTCTTTTATAGGTCTGATTGCCAAACTTGGCTCAATTGCCAATGAAAAACCATGGTAGCATGAAAGTAAACCATTGGAATATTGGAGGTATAAGATATTTAAATTATTATTCAATAATATACTCTCAAACAAAGGTTATAAGTTTTTTCAGGTCACTCACAAGTCTGCAGACATGTGAGCATTCATGGGTCTAGGTTCAAGTTGAAGACTTATATCAAAGGAGAGATGTTTTATAAACTTATAAACACCCATGTGACCTTTAATGATCTCAATAAAACATTATAATGAATTATAAACCCAAATACTCTAATTTCCATGCATATTCCTTGTATAGTAGATGATTGTATACATAGGCTTAGGAGCTGATTATATATATAACGTGTACATACAAATGGACAAGGTGAGGATGGCATAATGTTTAGTCAAGAGGTCCATATAATATTGAGGAAAATGGAATGAAAATTTATAATAAGTTAATATGATCTCAAGATATCAAAATACTCAAGAGTCCATCTCAATAGTTTATACAAGAAAGAAAAGAGACCTATAGGTTAAAAACATATAGGTCCTCTTTTTAGACCAAAAAAATTTGTCCATACCAAGAAGAATTTGCTGGAAACATGAATCCATTAAATGAGAAAGGTAAATACCAATGAAATCACCTAAGTGATTTGAGAGTCAAATGAGGATTAAGAAGATTGGTTCTGTAAGCTTAATTACTCATACACAAGTTTGTATATGGAAACAAGAAGGCAAATGTCTGAAACTGTCATAAAAGTCCAATGAAATTTGTAATATATTGGGAAATAACTTTTATTAATCTTGAATCCTCTTAAGGAGAATATTAATCCTCAAACCTCATGTTCAAACTCTTTTCCAAATATTTTGCCTACAAACATGCCTAGAGAGGTGTAAAAAGGAGATTGTATACTTATGAAAGTGTGTTGTCTTAAAAGAGATAAAATGGTTTAAAATGAGGTTATTTAGGTTTATTAAAATGATGCATATAATCCTTATTTTCCTCATTAATTTGCATTGAGACCCTCAAACTCAAAATGCAGCCCAGCTACAAATCATGACCTATAAGACTGCCTGAATAATGCAAGCTACAATTAGTCCTAAACTTGAGGAAGAGATGCATTACACACTTTAAGGTTAGAGATAAGTAAAATTATCAATATGCATAGGTAATTTTAATATTAGAGGAAACATGAAAGAGTGACCAAGAGGCTGGCCAAGATGATGTTCATACCCTACACACACTGCCAGTTCACCACCTACATTCTTAACCTACCTAAAGTAAAGAGATTGCTTGTTTTGAAGGCATTAGATCTCTATGGATGGATTTATGTCAGTATGGAGATGTTTATCTTATGCCAATTTGGTTTTTTTTATGCACTAAAATGTGCTCACCCTGCTAATCATACTAATTCCCTACTAATTAAACTAATTCCTACTAATTTAGCCTAATTATCCTATTTTTCTAATTACACTAACCCTTAGCCTAATCCCCATACCCATTCCTATATCCCATATAACATTTATATTATTCTAAGATCAATTAATCCCTTCATTAAAACCCCTAACAAGACCTATTATCTACTAACCTATGCCCTAATCTCATTAACCAATTTTAAACTCAAGAAAATACTAACTACCCACCCACCACCCTACACTAGCCTTTCCTAAAACCCTAAAAACCTTATGAAGATATTTGTAGAAATGGATAATTCTATAAATCTCTCCATTTTATCCCTTTCCATATAAAATTTTATATTCTAGAGGATTCCATGGAAAATCCTCCACCCTAGATCTTGATGGCCAAATTCAAATTTTGGACCATAGATCTTCCTCCAAAAACCTATAAAAAATAAGACACCTCCTCCTTGATCAGTTTAATTAAGAAGTCAATGATCAAGTGCATAATATATTATTTCACTCATCAAGATAATCTAAAGAAAAATCCATATCCATCTTGTTTAAAGGAAGCTATTATCAAGCTATCAGAAGTAATCAAACATCTCAAGTCTACTAGCTCAAGCATTGGAATTTAAAGTCTTGAAATAGAGATATGAGAAGGTAAAAATTATGGTAAGGAGTACTTTAAGCATTCTTATTTACCTTTTATATCCATTTTTATTGGTGTCATTAATTTTTGGGTTTGCATTATCATTTTGATGATATTTTCCTTGAATCCCAAAATTTGGTGCACATTTTGGTGACCACGGTGGGACCAACCTCCCTTGTTTAGGTTAAAAATCTTGATGAAAGCATCTTAAGTGATTGCATGACCAACTATAAGTGAAACCAAAGCATGGATTTTGATTTTTTCACATGATTTAGGAAAGTAATGGTATTGCCTTGCAAGTCATAGTACTATAATAGTGATATTGTCAGCACTAATTATGGTATTGCATCTTAGTTGTTATCAGTTAGAGGTTTAGTAGGGTTTTAGGTTCAAACAATCCTCACTATTTTTCATAGTCATGGTATTACCCTGATATTAGTGGTATCATTGATTCTAGTTTTGGTATTGCGATCTCTAATAATAATCTTACATCTTAACATCTGTTAAGGTAACTATGAAATATTTCTATAGGTGTGTTGTTTGTGTTGTGCAAGGTAAGACAATGACCTCTAAATAATAAAACAAGGTTACTTACCTATAACCAACAATCCCACCACTATAAAATTCATGATATTTCCCTAATAATAGTGAAAAGAAGCTAAGAACATCACCTTGGAACAAATAAGAAGCTTTTGTTTATCCTCAACAATCTTGCAAGTTTTGGAATAGCATTATTGCCTTACAAGTAGCAATATTATTGTTCCCAGTAGTGGTATTATTTGATCAGAAAAAATTGGTAAAGTTTCTCCCCTAACAACCTTTGATTCTCTATTAGTATTTCACCTAACCTCTATTTTGAAGAAAAAGTAGGATATAGGGGGACTGTAAGTTTTGAAGTATCACCTCTTGTCAAACAATAATCTTTTTATCTACAATTAACCTTAGCAAAAATCCTTCATTGTGTTTTACTTGTTCTCATTTAGTTGTTTGATAATTGTCTTATAAAGGAATATTTTATTTTGTAGGGTCTATCAGAATTGAAATAAGCTAATGACATCTCATTATTATAGATTTGGTTAACATCTACAATACTGCTACTTTCATAATCATGGTATTGACCTGTAAATAGTGGGATAATATTGTAGGATAACATATTTAGGATCAATTTAGGATTTTTTATAGTCCTTTAAATCATCATTAATTGTATTAAAAACAAGGCCTTGTAATTGTTTCATAATTTATAGACTTGTTTTAGACTTATTAGGATAAATAGGTGAAGTTAGTTTAAGACATACAATATCACTATTCGAATATGGTGATAAGTTGTTGTTTTGTTGATTTATTAGTTATATTATAGATAATCCCACCATTAGTTAGTAGCAATATTGCATCCTAGTATCAGGATTGACTATTCTGGTTGTGATATTTCCCTATGTACTTGTAGGATTGTAGAATTCTGATAACCAATCTTTTTTACAGGTCTTGAGGAACTTTTTGAGGCACCCCTATTGATTCTTAACTTTTATGTTTGTAGGAAGGGGTGCCATTTTGATTAATTTGCTTAATATTTATCATAGTTTTTACATTGAGATTTTAAAAGATCATTGTCTTCTTGCATGTATTTGACTATTGTTTGAGTGTCTATTATTTGTATATAATTTATCGTATCATGTGAAGCTTGCATAAGTAATTAGGAACGATGAATTAATCATATCATGAGCTTGATTGCTTGTTTGAACCCTCCCTTAGGATAGCATATGACATGGATTTCATCACCACACACATGACTTAGTATTTAGGGGTTAGTGTCATGGATTTCACCACCATGTGCTAGCCACACTTTGTATTTTGATAGAGTATAACAATCAAGAGAGCTTGTCATTATGGCCTAAGCAAAACTCCCCATAAAGGGTTCCATGGAGTGAGGGATGATTAATTCCATATACCCAAGACAATCAAATAGCCCCCTATATAGATTTAGACCCCAACATACCATTTCATATATCATGGACTCCCCTAGAGCCTTGTGTAAACCTCAGAATAGGGGGTTGTGGTCATAACAGGTGTTCCACTACCGATGTCAAGAACGGTGCCCAAGTGACCATCAAGTGAAAGCAAGGTATAGAGGGTTCAATTAATTTTATAATGGGTCCTTGGCCTATAGCCTCACTTGTGTAGCCATTATATGGTGTGTGAATCACATTACAATCCCATATAGTTTACTAATTAGGGATATTTTTGTGCATGATGATCTTTGTGTTGTGACGAGACCCATTTTATTTGGTATTTGAATGGGCCACACCCACACTTTTTTTATGAAAACCTTAGAAACCTATAGGATCACTTCCATTATCCTATCTCTATCTCTTCATCTCATTCCTTCATCCCATCATCATCCCATCTTGACTATCTATAGCACATCATCCCTCTTTTCCATTCCATTACATTTATCTTAGTCCACATATCATTTCCTGCACTCATTCTATTATCATCCTTTTTACTATATTTTGACCAATATTTTTACCACCATATACCCATACTTATCATCACACTATATCATTTCATCATCCCACACTTAGTCCCCCTTTTATGTCTACACACATCCCATACCACTTAGGATCCACTACCCTTTTATCATACCCATTTTTGACTACCACATTCCCCATATCCTTCTATCCATACCATCTTCATTTCCTTATCCTACATAATTTAATCCATCTACCTCACTTAGCACCAATCATCTTCTCACATATTTCTTTATCATAATTTAATCCATCCTTTTCTCATCGATATCTATTCCATAACATTTAATACTTTCTTCACATCCTTGTATATTTATCCACCTCCATAACACATTCCTTCCCCATGACTATCTCATCTATATATATATATCATTGAAATACCCCACATAGTGATCCATCCTCTTTTATTCCCTATACATCCATCATCCATAGCCTCATATAGTTATTATTTTCTATCACATCTTATTATCCATATAATCCATCTTTTTACACCAATTACCCACTTATACACCCATCTTGTATTTATATCATCGCACCTTCTCACTTCTTAAGTCATCATATCCTATTTATCTATATAGTCCATCTATTGGTCATCCTCCCATATATATTACCCTTAGAACATCTCACCACCACATAATTCATTACATTTATTTATTCCACCCTCCACATCTATCTTTCTTCCATCTATATTCTCTTTGAACATCACCATACACAATCCCACGTATATTCAATCCACTTCTTAGTCATTACCACACATTATCCACACTTATTCCTAGAATTATATCATCCCATAGCCATCCATAAACCCCCATTATGTATCCATAATAATCATATAACCCATCTTACCTTTTCCTCATCTTATCCATTTTTATCCTAACCACATTCTATTTACTCCATCCCATCGCACCTAGAACAACACCACCTACAATTTTGAATCATATAATATTTATCCCATATTATTACCCTTCATATAGAATACATCCTCATCTCTTCCATAACATATCCACCTCCCATTTGGTGATCCATCTTTCACTCTACCTATTTACATCATAGTATCCCATTTCACCTAGGCTACTCATTCTTATCCCATTATACCTTTACCTGCATATTCATTGCATCAATATAAATCTCCCCCTTTCAGCAGGGTCCTCACCTCATCCATATCATTGTCACCATACCTTTTTCACATCATACATCCTAGCATCATTTTTATATTCTCATATGATCACACTTCCATAGCCCACATATCATAATCACACCATTTTGCATTTGTCATCCTCTTTTTATTGTTCATTTTTGAGTTATATTCATTAGCTATCCTTTTATATAAATCCACCCCCATTTGTTTATATATCATATCTATTTATCATATCTTATCCCATCTTCATTGGATTGTTAATCCATACCCATCTATATCTCCATATGTTTCTTAGCAATCCCTCATTGTGTGTAGACATCACTTTATCACTTCATTCATCTATCTTGAATAGTAGTCCTTGTCCATACATTCTTCTATCACATATCATATATCACCATTCAATTCTCCCACCACCATTTTAAATATTAGTTAAGGACAAAGTATCAAACTATTAGTAGTCACTTACTTCCCACATATCATTAATCATCCTATCAAAACTTGAAATTATCATCGAACATAGCCTTATAAGGTATCAATCTAGTACCCATCTCCATCCTTTATCCCTATCTAGTGTCTTTGTCCCCTAGCACCCATCCATTTTTCCACTTGATATTTGACAAAGATATTTTATCCCATCATCCTCTTTTGTCTTTTGCTAGATTGATCTCTTGAAAGACTTTTGTTTCTTGATAATTTCTAGTTACCTTATCCATCAATATTCTCCATTTGACCATTAGTAGTCTAATGTTTCAAACCAAGGCTTATATTTAAAATTCCCTTAATCACAATTAATCACATCTCATCCTCTTATTATATCACCATGGTTATCTAAACCTGAGCTCAATTCCTCCTAAGACAAGGCTCAAATCAAGATGACAATACTAAGGGGTAAATCATGGACCCAAATCAAGAATATGAGGACTTTCATAGTGATATCCCTAAACTTTGAGAAGAAAATGAGAGAAATAACATCCTTAATAATGATGGTGTTCATAATCTCATTGAAAAATATCTATATGAAAACCATGATGAAGTGTCGGCTCAAAGTATAGAAATTGGAGGCATCTTACCACCCAATTATGACCGCACCCACCTAAATAATATTATCCTCCCATCCAAATCCCCACAACAAAATATTCATCAAGAAGTGGACCATGGGTTTTTGGATGAAAGAGGCCAACAACCACCTCTTGTTAATCACCATGTTGAGACTAACAAAATATAGGCTACCATTAAGGATCATCTAGATCAACTTACATAATAAATCAACCTCATCCTTCGAAATCAATGCCCACTATCCCCATGATGTAATAATACCAACACCTCTCATGATGCATAAAATCCCAAAAATGTCAACAATAATATCCATACTAATCATACCACCAATAACAACCATCATACCCATGCATTGCATTAAGGCCATAACCAAACTATTAATCCTCTTGGGGATTCTACCTTCACCCAAGAATGGAAGATGATGAAGGAAACCCTTCAACAAGTGGATCCTAGGTTTAAAGCATTTAAATACAAATATGACAATTTTTACTCATCACCCTTGGATATCAACATTCTACAGATCCCATTCTCCTCACATTTTAAGGTTCCAAAATTTAAGAAATATAGGGGAAAAGGAGACCCAAGGGATCATGTATAGAAATTTTATGTCACTTGTCATGAAGTAGCCTATGAAGATGCTTATCTATCAAGGCTCTTCCCTAAAAGTATAATAAGACTAGAACTAGAATGGTTCATGCACCTTCCTAAGGGGTCAATATCAAGATTTAGAGAGATAACAGAGCAATTTGTTAGACATTTGTCTTTCAACATCAAGCATGATATATCCATTATTGAACTCTACAACACAAAGCAAAGAAATGGGGAAACCCTTATCTATTTATTAAAATGATGGTGAGCATTGGCAAGCCAATTGAGATGTACTATACCTGAAAAGAAGTTGGCTAAATTTTTTGTAGACAACTTGAATGCAAAATTGAAATATCAACTAAAATTATAGTGTGCAAAAACTTTTGATGAGATTATAGAAAAGGGCATGCAAATTAAGAAGGCCCTCATAGAAAAAGAAAACATCAAGCTATTTTCTTGAAATGAGCACACCTCAAATACAAAAAAATCCTTTTCAAACAAACCCAAGGTCTTTAATAAAAATAAAAATATTGTTGGAGATGGGGTGACAAACTCTAAACAACAATTACAACATGTCCAAAACATACAAAGGAAAGGCCCCCCACCACAACTTCATGTTTCTTCCATCAAGGTTCATCAAGGTAAGCGAAGACCCCATATAGGAAAATAACCTCTTAAAATTTTGGGGATCCCATTGGTGACTATGTTAAAATAGTTGGTTATAGCTAACATGATTACTTTGCCAAAAATCTGGCTCATGGATAATCATCAACCCAAACTAGATTGGTATCATGATGATGAATATTGCAAATTCCATTGGGTGAAAAGACATGATACTAAGAATTATATGCAACTAAAGCACTATGTACAAGATTTGATTGAAAGAGGTGATATTGAACTAGAAGGAGAGTCTACCCCTAGTTAATTGAGAAATGAACAACTGGGTATCTATAAAGATCCTCTTCCTAAACATGAGCAAAAGAATCATAGATCATAATGAGACCAAGGTCATGCATATTTTTCCAATTACATAGAATACCATAGTGTACCATATCATTACATTAATACCATCAATCTCTGTAAGATCCCTACATCTGATAGCTCCTCATCTCTTATTTTGAAGATTAACTTGCCCATAACTAATTGTACTGTCACCACCCAACATAAAAAAATAGTCATTCTGGTAGTATCATCCCAAAAACAATCTACTTATTCTACTACACCAAGGGGGAACACTTATAAGAAGGCTAAAACTAGGTTTGATAAGTCTTATGATATTATTCAATAACTAGAGAAGATCCTTGCCCAAATTTCCCTTATGAAACTCCTTAAAACATCCACTTTGCATAGGGAAATATTAAATCAACTGCTTAATGATCTAAATATGTCTAGTAACCTAGACATAAGATATTTTTAGGCATTAGTAGCTCATCTATCCCCCTCCCAATAACTCACTTTTAGTGCGTGGGATTTACCACTAGTTGGCCCACACCATAATTATCCACTGTATATTGAAGTTTCCATTTCCCATCACTGTGTCTCTCATGTCCTTATAGACAGAGGATCGACACTCAACCTATGTAATGTAGACTTATTAAAAATCTAGGATACTTTAAATCATCACTTGGGCCTACTTTTGTCATGATACAGGAATATGTTGACAATGAGTGACTATCCATGGGGTCTATTTATCTTCCCATCATTGTGGGACCCATAGTTCACCAAACCTTAGCATATGTTGTCACTGTGGACCTACCATATAATATGCTTCTCAAGAGACCTTGGATCCATGAAATGCAAGCCATCCCATCTACCCTTCATCAATGTCTCAAATTCCCTCATTTGGGAATGGAAGCCACCTTTCCTGGAATCATCAACCATCATAATTATCAAATGGATCAATATACTCCTTAATCATTATCTCAAGACATTAAAAACACCATTCTCAGTCCCACGACTATAAAATATATTTGTCCTAATCAATTAGCATCCACATCTATCCCAATGCCAGATCTTACTAAATTTAAAATCACATCCATAGGTTGTGGTGAGTATAAGACACTTTGCATTGGCCATCTCTCAGTATCTCCCTGAAGTTACGGGTCCCTTGAGATGAAGGAGTTAAGCCCATCAAATATCAATTTGGGCCTATAGATTTTGAAAGTGTAGGGTTCCTATCTGATGAAAATATTAAAGATGGAGATGATTATTGCCTCTTTCCTGATGATGACATCTTTATTTCACCCAAGAAAAACTATCCCAAAGTCCACCACATGATAGAGAATATGAATTATAAAGGAAAGGGACTAGGAAGGCAGGAACAGGGTCAAATAGAACCCATAGGTGTCCAAGATAATTCATCCTACTATGGTTTAGGGTGCAAGCCATATGATGATGATGGTCCTTTCAATATCATTATGGATTCTATCATGACCAATAAGCAAACACTCCTCGATGAAGATATTGAAATAGGTTCTGTTTGTAGCCAAATCAAAGAGTTGGTTTCCACTAATCTTTTTTCTGACACCTCCATCTCCACCATCAACATCTCCCTCTATTATCCTTCCCTCATAGACTAGGATACCAAATAAGATCCTATCTTTGACATGTTTTAGAATGATGAGGCCATTCTTGAATATATGGGGCTAGAAGTTTTATGCCATCCGAAGATCATAAGAGAGGATTTTCTATCAATCTATATGAATCATCATACTTTAGAGAAAAAAAATCATTGAGCATTCAATATGATGATGAAATTTAAAAAGAAGAAAAATAACTCTCCATAGAGCTAGATGAAATCCCATTCAACCTTGCTCAATCATAAAATTATTCGAACATTGATATTGAGTTGCCTAGAATTGTCACCTTCAACATGCCAAAAATCAAGTACCCACTTATCTAAAAGATAAATATCCCTCACTCATTGAGGAAGTCATATAAATAAACATTAGAATTGAATAAAAACCCAATATGGTGAGATTTGGGGCATCTCTCACTGACTCAGAGTGAAAATTTCTTATTACATTGCTCAAAGAATTTATTGATGTTTTTGCATGGAGCTTCAAAGATATGTCAGGCCTGGATCCTTCATTAGTAGTCCACCACCTTGATGTCCAGCCCAATGAAAAACCCATCAATCAAAAATTATTCAAGATGCATCCAAAGGTGGCATCATTGGTCAAAGAAGAATTAAAAAAAAAATTGGATGCAATATTTATTTGCCCCATTGACTACTCTGATTGGATATCTAGTATTGTCCTTATCTCAAAAACTCAAGGAAAAATTTGGATATGTACTAAATTTTGAGGCATCAATAAGGCATGCCCTAAATATGATTTTCCACTTGTAAATATTGATATGATTGTAGATTCTACAATTGGGTTTAAGATGTTGTCTCTCATGGATGGTTTCTCAAGATACAATCAAATCAAAATTACCCCTGAGGACTAGTAAAAAACAACATTCATCACCCCATGGGTCACATTATGCTATCAAGTCATACCCTTTATCCTTAAAAATGTAGAGGTAACCTATCAATGAGTAATGACTATCATCTTCCATAACATGATACATGATATAGTGGAAGATTATGTTGATGATATCTTAGGGAAGTCTTATTTATGATATAAGCATCTTGCAATCCTTTGTAAATTTTTTGAAAGACTACAAGAATATAAGGTATGATTGAACCCTAAAAAGTGTGTCTTTGGCATAACATCAGGCAAGTTGCTAGGGTTCATTTTATCAAGAAGAGGTATTAAGGTAAATCCAACAAAGGTCTAAGCCATAATTGAAATATCACCTCCCTGAATGCTTAAGCAAATTCATAGTCTTTAAGGTAAGCTTCAAGCTATTAGGTCCTTTATTTCATAGCTCACCAATAAATGTCATCTTTTTATGCACCTGCTCAAGAAAGGGTTAGTTTTTTATTGGAATTAAGAATGCCAAAAGGCTTTTGAAAGTCTAAAATAGTATTTGGAAAATCCACCTATTTTATCTCCACCAATTCTAGGAAAACCATTTCTCTTATATATATTTGTTACACCATATAACATTGGCACTTTGCTTGCATAGCATAATGATCAAGGAAAGGAACAAGCTATTTATTATCTCAGTCACACACTAATATCATATGAGATAAATTATACACCAATTGAGTGGGTATGTTTAGATATGGTATTTCCATCACAAAAACTTTGTCATTATATGCTTAACAACTGAATACAACTAATTGCCAAAATAGATCCCTTAAAATATGTCCTATCTAAATTAGCATTAACAGGTCAAGTAGAAAAATGGATCATGCTGCTCATTAAGTTTGATATTGAATACATCCATCAAAAATCTATAAAAGGATATGTCATCATTGATTAATTAGAATAATCTCCATTGGAATCGACTGAGCCCATCCTTACTTCTTTCCTAGATGACTCCATCATGAACACTTCATAAATAGAAAGCTGGAAGTTATATTTTAATGGCTCATTTACTACTCATGGGTTAGGGGAAAGGATCCTTTTGGTCACCCCTCAAGGTGATATTATTCCTAAGGCATTTCATCTTGCCTTCCCCTATATAAATAATATTTCAGAATATAAATCCCTCATAGCAGGACTCCATCTTACTATCCAATGGAACATCTAGCATTTATAGGTATTTGGGGACTCTCATCTAATCATCAAATAGGTGACTAAAGAGTTCTAAATAAAAGATGAGAATTTTCTCCCATATAAAAAATTGGTAGATTAGTTAAAAACCAATTTTCAATCCATCACATTTGATAAAGTACCACAAGCAAACAAGAAGGCATCTGACTCCATGGCCACCCTAGGTTCTCTCATTAACCTTCTTGAAGATGTCTTCAAAGGTAATTTTTTGATTATATAATTAATTACCCCAGCCTATCAGTTATTGGCTCCTCTCTAAATTTGTGTTATTAATAATCCCAATATTCCATGGTATCATGATATCTGTCGGTACCTTCATGATAATCTCCTTCCCCCTAACCTTAATCACCATCAATGTAAAGCCTTCATCCATTGAATTTCTTGTTACACTATTCTAGGCAACACACTCTATCAAAGAGGTTATGATGGAACCCTGTTATGATGTCTCACATTAGATGAAGCCACTCAAGCCATCAAGGAGGTCCATGATGGTATCTATGGTGGGCATATTAGTAGAATGGCTCTAGCCAAAATCTCCTATACATAGGGTTCTATTGGCTTACCATGGAACAAGATGATTGCAAGTATATGTGAAAATATGTAGCTTATCAAAAACATGAGAATATTATCCATGTACCAACACATGATTTGAATCCTATCATGATTGTATGGCCTTTTTCTATATGGGGTCTTGATCTAATTGTAAAAATAAATCCTACTTATCTAGATGGACATAAATTTATTGTAATAGCTACATAATATTTTACAAAATGGGTAGAGGTAATGCCATTAACTTACACAACTGTCCTTTAGATATCAAAATTCATCCTTAATCAAGTCATTTTCCAATTTGGCATCCCCGCTAATATAATCTTAGATAATGTCAAATCTTTTAAGAATCAAGATGTTGAGGCATTATGTCAAAAGTATCACATCACACATCATTTCTCTTCCCCATATTATCCCCAAGGAAATGGCCAAGCAGAAGCAACAAATAAGACTTTGATCAAGATCCTAAAGAAAACTATCAATCAAGCAGGATGCAATTAGCATACTCAATTATATCTAGAATTATATTCTTATCACACCAATGTGCACACACCTATAGAAGCCACCCCTTATGCCTTGGTATATGGATCTAAAGCTATACTGCTCATGGAATTAGAACTCCCTTCTCTTCATCTCTCATTATGGGGTATAATCATTGAGCATAACCTCTAATAGGAGCTCTCACAAGAGTTGGAACTCCTAGATGAAAAATGGCAAAGGGCCCTGAATCACCTTTGATCATACCAAAATAAGCTTAAAATTAGTATTGAAATAAAATTAAAGCCCAAGAATTTGAAGTGGGTGACCTGGTTCTCAAGGAAAATTAAAAAAATACTAATGCAAAAGGAGACAAGAAGGAGGAATTTAAAGTAAATTGGTTAGGCCCCTACATCTTTATTGCCAAATTTAGATCAGGAGCATATAAGTTGGCCATTATTGAAGGAGAGGAATTGGATGATACCATGAACATCATGCACCTCAAGTGATTTTACACCTAGTCCCAGTATCCTCTATCTATAGGACCAGCCATCCCTCTCCCTATCGAGTCATCCCAAATCAATCAATCAATCAATCAATATATATATATATATATATATATATATATATATAATCTATCCAATGGTGAAAACCAACTCATTGGTGCCTTGGGCAAGTACCGTGGTGAAAATTAATTATCAATGCTATGGTAAGGATAACCTAGCCTTGGTCTCAAATCAGTGAGAATTTTAATCAAAAAGAAGCATCTAGACAATAAAGACATCAGGGGCTACCCATGGACCATTTGTTGGAGAAACCTTCCTACATCATTTATCTATCCTTGGAGATGTTATATATATATATATATATATATATATATATTTTTATTATTTTTTTGTTTTTTTAATGTGGTCTAATTAGATACTAAAAAAATGTAAATACAGTAAATATAGGGTTTTAAAAATTACCTGGAGATGGAGATTGGTTGTGTACCATTGATCAAGCTTATGGGAACTTCTATTTGGCTAGGGAGGAATGACCTACAAATCACACTAATTCACAAAGAAAATAGATTGATAGAAATATGAATGGGTTTCTTGGTAAGAAAATAAACCCAAGAAGTGATATGCTTCCTTAGGTGGATGTCATCCCACATTTAACATTCAAGTTTATAAATAAACATGAAATTACAAAGATATATATGGATAAGATGCAATAAACAACACCAAATATATCTAATCTATAGAAAGATTAATATGATCAAAGTAATCATCCCAAAATTTTGTAGTTATATCAACATCCTCTTGAATTATAGGTAAATGTTCACTATTGCTATCTTGATTGGGTGTGAAAACCATAGTACAAAGACCTAATTCAAATGAAATATCACTTTGATCAATGAAAAAATGTTATTGGATAATGGGGAGATCAAATATGCTAATAATATCATGTGCTAATTTAAGCAAAGTCATCTACATGTAAAAGATAGATTTTTCAAAAATAGAATGCATATTTTAAAAAGTTTCAAGGATTATGAATCTTATGAAAATAAACTTCAAGGCTATTTTAATAGTTTAGTAGGGATTGATGACAATATTGTAGGATTAATGTCAATTCAGATGGGTCAACGTTGATTCTGAGTAAAATACTAAACTATGAAAATAAAAGATAATAACAACTTGAAATATTGATAAAATGATAAAAATTGAATGTAAACAATGACACAAAGGTGCAAAATACTGTAAAGTTCAAATTGGAATAAGTTAAAATGCAATGCTAATCTTATATGGTTGAAAACATGAAGATAAAGGATACCATAAAAGTAGGCTTAGAAACCTTCAAACTTTATTTGTAATCTCATGCACAAAGGTTCCATCAGGTAGCAAAATGTTGATAAGGTCTATACGTAGGTTCCAAGGTGAATCTAATAGAGTTTTAAATTCCAAATGTGTCATCTTAAACCATGGAGGATCGTTGTATATTTATAGATTAACACTATTCTAGGAAGATCAATGTCGATCTCAGAGAATTGATGTCAATTTTCCCAAAATAGGTGAAGTTAATCCTTAGGTCATTCAAATGAGTTGCTTACAAGGGTAAATAATGGTTTTAAATTTATTGGGTTGTTTTAACCATGGGATGGGTTTATTTGGAGGTTGGATGAGTTTATTTTTTATTTTTATGAATTTATGGTTAGGAATGGTAAAATACGGTTAATTACTATTTGAATGTAGTAATTAACTTAATTAACTCATGTATTAAAGGTAAATGGGTGAGGTAAATGTAATTATTTAAAATAATTATGAATTGGGGCCATTATGTTAGAGATGAAGGATAAACACAATGATGCACCATGTTAATATGCAAGGGTGTATAAAATTAGAATCTACATTTGAACTTTTTATGAAGTGGTATGCAATAGCGTGCCACAAGACAAAAACTATAAGGTTCCTAATGCCCCAAGTGTATTGTGAGGAGGTATTCCCCCTCAAACGAAGCACTAAGAAATGAGATGGAATAGATGATGGGTTTGAAAAAGATGGAAGGTGAAAACAAATTTGAGTGAGTGGAAATGGACAAGTGAAAGATAGCAAAGGAAAATTAGAAGTGCAGATGGCATAAAGAAGTTCCAAGATTACACTTAATAAGATAAAAAGTGATGCAGGTAGTAATTCCCCAAAGACCTAATTGAGTAATAAAATGCCATAGCTAAAATAATTAGGCTTAATAAAAGGCTAGAAAGAGAATAAATTATAGGAATGGTGGACCATAGCATCTATTGTACATATGGTGTATGTGTTACCTATAGATGAATGCTCTCAAGATAAAATATACCCTCAAGATCTGACAATGACAAGATACTAAAAAAAAAGGTACACCTTAAGGAGATTGGGGAATTAACAAAGGGTCAAAATCCTAAAATCTAAATGGTAAGATGTCATAAAAATGGGATAGCTATAGCAAAGGCAACACGATGGGGCTTTAGAACTAGACTAGGAGTATGTAAAATTATCCACAAGTGCAAAATCTAAATAAACTAAGATTATCGACATTGATATAGAATGATCGATAAATATTCATAAGAATCAACATCAATTAAGGAATTGACATTGATCACACAAATTGCTATAAATAGGCATTCAATATGGCATAAGGGTCATTTGACTATTGAGTGAACAAGAAATCAAGAGAAAAAACTTGACGTGTTTCAACCCTTCAAACATATGTGAGAGATGATGGAGGTGAGCATGAGTGGATGGTGATGACAATGACTACACTATGAGGTAGGCATAATGTATTTGTGGAAAAAATTATTATTTTTATTTTTGCTTAAGATATTTTGTTTTTGTTTCTCCTATTTTTTTTAGAAATTTGTGGAAGGGAGGGGAGTTAAGTTAAAAATGTTAAGTCCAACGGGGAGTTTTTTAGGGGAGGGAATTGATGTTGATCCATTAGGACTGATGTGCTTTATGTAGATCGACCATGATCCATAAGGATTAACTTCACCCATTTTGGGAAAATCAATGTCGATTATCTAAGATCGATGTCGATCTTCTTGGAATGATGTCAATCTATAAATATACAATGAGCCTCCATGGCTCAAGATGACACTTTTGGACTTTGAAACTTTGTTAGAATCATCTTGGAACCTGCATACAGACCTTATCAATATTTTTCTACCTTTTAGAACCTCTGTTCATGAGATTACAAAGAAATTTTTAAGGTTTCTAAGCCTAATTTTGTGGTATCCTTTATCTACATGTTTTCAAACATATAAGGTTAGTATTACATGTTAATTTATTCTATTTTGAACTTTATAGTCTTTTGCACCTCTGTGTCATTGTTTACATTTGGTTTTTATCATTTTATCAATATTTCAAGTCACTATTATCTTTTATTTTCATAGTTTACCATTTTTCTTAGAATCAACGTTGATTAATCTAAATCGATATCGATCCTACAGGATTGTCATCGATCCCTATTAAACTATTAAAATAGCCTTGAAGTTTGTTTTCATAAGATTCACAATCCTTAAAATTGTTAAGATATGCATTCTATTTTTTGAAAATCTATCTTTTACATGTAGATGACTTTGTCTGATTAGTGAATGATATTGTTAGCATTTTTGATCTCCCTATATCCAACAACCTTTTTTCATTGATCAAATTGATATTGCATTCAAATTAGGTCTTTGTAGTATGGTTTTTACACCCAATCAATAAATCATTAATGAACAGTTAGCTGTTATTCAAGAGGATGTTGATATAGTTATAAATTTTTGGGATGATTACTTTGATCATATTAATCTTGTTATAGATTTGATATCTTTGGTGTTTTTTATTGTATCGTATCCATAAATATCTTTTTAATTTCATGTTTATTTATAAACTTAAATGTTAAACATGGGTTGACATCTACCCAAGAAAGCATATCACTTTAAACCATGTCTACAAATCTGATCCATGGGGTCCTTATGGGGTGAATCACATGAATGTGCTCATATGCCCAGTAATGTAATAAAAATGTAATATCAAGCCTTGATCGGTTCTTAGTGCACCAAACCCACAACTTCCTATATATTTGCCCCAATAGTGTGGGTGCCTAAGTAAAAATAGTCCTAAACTCCACCACGTTTGCTAGATGCCAGTAAAACTCCATGTTAATTACTCTCTTATAGAATTAGGTAGCACATAAAAGGTCAGTGTCAGCATCATCATTGTCAGTACTAGTCTCTCCATAAGGTCTTGGTCATACAATGGCTAGAATGAGAACCCCTCAGTAAAGAATCTCATGTCCAATGCATCCTCGCTATATAATCATGCCATCATCACCATCATTCACCCAGCCTCATCAACAATATAAATAGGGGTTCAAAGAATTGGTAATCATAAAATATAATGGATATCCTCTATGGTGATCATCATCTCAATGATTAATAAACAAAAATTGTTGGTGGTATAATCCCACCACTCTAGCAAAGCCACTATCATACCGATGTCTCGATAGACACAGTGATAATGACAAATCCTTCCAAATCCTAAAGCATCCAAATGGGCCTAGTCTTCATCACCCATAAACTCCCATAACTACTCAAATAGTAGAGGGACCCTATCCCTCATCATCAATAGCTCTTGTGCCTATCAAAAACATCTTTCTAGCTAATCAAAAGCCTAAGTTTTTTTAATTTATATCAATACTCTAAGAATCGATGTTGATTTTAGTAAATCAACGATGATCCTTATGGATCATGGTTAGTGTACATGAAGCACATCAATTTTAATAGATCAACATTAATTTCCTCCCCTAAAAAATTTCCCCCTTGGACCTAACATTTATAGCCTAACCCCCCTCCCTCCCACAAATTTCTAAAAAAAAACAAGGTTTAATCAGAATCTATACAAACTTATGGGATATCAACAAGGCATTTATTTTACTAACCTGCTATGTGCTACCTAATTATATAGGAGGGTGACTACCATGAAGTTTTAATGGAATCATAGTAGACATGATGGAGTTTAGGAGTATTTTTGCTTGGGCACCCACACTATTAGGGCAGATATACAATGATTTGTGGGTTTGGTCCACTGAGAACCAATTAGGGCTTGATATTATATTTGTATTACATTGCTAGCCATATGAGTACATTTATGTGATTCACCCCATAGGCACCCCATGGATTAGATTTGGAGACATGGTTTATAGTGTAGGCTTCCTTCAGTGGAAGGAAGACCTAGTCATTCCATATATAGATAGGGTAGTACATGATCTAGTGTACTATAGATAGGTTTTTAGTAGCTTACAAATAAGAGATGTTAAATGGAAGCCTTATGTATGCTTCCCAGCATGGCTTGGTTTAGATGTGGAGATAGGGGATATTTCTCAGGAGATATGGGTATATAGATGATGGTTGGAACACACTGATCTATTTTATTTTGATAGGGTATGTCGTTAGTTTGGATTAGTACAGGATGTTCCATTAGCTCTATGCTTATATAAGTGGGATGATACATAGCTGGATTGGCATGCCATTGATACTATAGTAGTTTTAATGGGGCCATAAGAGGATCCTATAACTACTGACCTAGATGACATTGGTTACACTAATGATTATGTATCCTAGTTTGTGGGTGAGATGGTGAGGAGACAAGAGAGAGTAGCGAGATCTACTTTAGTAGAGAGACCAACTCCAGATATCATAGGATCTAGTGATACTCCTATAGATATAGTACCATGATAGAGATACAGAGACATGCTTATCGACATAATCTATTATGAGAGGATAGTACATAGATGGGTATGAAATGTTACTCAGTTTGCATCATATGTGGGTAGCCACAGTATATCAAAGAGGAATCTTGCGGGGTCTACTAGTATAGGAAGCATAGTAGGCCAAGGAGGAGATAATGGGGGAGATGATAGCATTCATTTGAGTAGGATTGATTTTACTGAGTAGATTATATTGTATAGGTTGAGAGCCCCATCTTATTTATGTTATGACATTTATATAGACACTTGATGTATATATATACACAAACATTGCTTATGTTTATGGATGGATCATGTGTGTTTGTTTATGGATATATTGATGGCTATGAATATGTAATGTTTTTATGAATTATTGATGTAATGGATTATAAAACTAGATTTTATGTATTTAAATTTTGATCATTTCTATCATATATGCTATAAATGCTTTATGGATTATGGATTATAGATTTTACATGTTATTTTGATTTCAAATGTTATATTGTGAGATGGGTTTTTACTAATGGATTATGCTACTTGTGATATAGACCATTATTAACCTTGTGGATGCTTATGGTTTCTCAGATGATTGAATGTAAATAAATTATGGATTATAGATTTATGATTAATGATGATTATGGATTATAGATAACTTTTAATTCTTTATTGTTGTGGATTTATGGACTTTTAGTGATTATAGATTATAGATTTTCTTGGCATTGACTTCGGACCATAACCAAAAGAGAACCTCTTATACACATGGCCTATGCATCCTTAGCTAGATGATAAGAGATATTGACACAACCTTAGTTAGCTAGAGCTTCAACCTTGGTCATTTATTAGGATTACATGCTTTTGGTGAGATGGGGGATGGATTGCCTTAGAGATAACCTTTGGTACACCATATTTCAAAATTATGATTTATCTTTTAGGGATCATTTTTATGCCAATGGGTAGACTGGTCAATATGGGAAGCCTAAAACTAGAAAATTGATTGATATGGGAAGATTTCTTGCGATATTACATTTGACTATTTATTTTATTACTTTGTTGATTTTTAAGGATTTTAAGTGGCATAGTTTGAAAACTAATTAATGCAAGAATTTTTTTTCTTGGTAGCCATCCTTCAATGGAGTGGTCTACATTTTTATATTTTTGCACAACTATCCTTCAAGGGATCAATTTGTTATTTGCCTTTTTATTTGATTATAGTTGTCCTTCAAGGGATCAGTTTATTTATTTAGCCCATTTTGATACTTTGATTTTCACTGCTTACTTGATTTTGTATCCCAAAGATAGTAATGCAAGTTGGCATAAAAAGATACCTTAGGATAATTTTCATGAGTTCATTACATGAGGTGATTGTGTTATCTTGGAAAATTAATGGCCTTTAAGAAATAAGGGAAGTAATGATTTGGGGTTTCTCCAATTATAGGTGAAACTTATCCATGAGAGAATGTTATGAATAGAGCTTGGGTATTCATATTTAAGGTTGAGGTTATAGTGACTACCAGATAACCACATAACTCTCATATCATTATTTAGTATTTTGGGATAAGGGGATATGATAGTATTTAAGATAAGTTAACCAAGATGAACCAAGATATATTAACTATAGAAAGGACATAGATGTAATGCATTAAGAGGCTCTCATTCAGGTTTACCATCAAAAGAGGCCAAATGATATGCTTAGGATCCATATTTATGGGTTATGATGTATGATCCAAGCCAATTAGGATCAAATTTACCCCTTTTAATTCATTCTATATTAGTGAAATGTTGATTTTATTTCAGTACAAGGTCTCCAATATTAAATTATCATTCTCTTACATGATTATATTCTTATTTTAGCCATTCTTGATATATACAAAGGTGGTCAAGGGATATTACACAATGCTCATCTAAGAGTTTGAGCTGGGATAAATGCTCTTGATGAAAAGCCTCATAAAAAATGATATCTTTAAGGGAGACACAAAGAGAGGGAATTTGGACTTATAAAGGAAGTACAAATTATGTACCATAAACTAGAGAAAAGGGAGTAACACCTGTAGGGGTTCAAATACTAGTTTGATATGCCCATAAGGTGAAAGGCATACGAAGATGCCAATCCTTCCCATCTTCATTAAAGACTTTGGTTAGGATTTTGACTAGGGTTTTATTAGATGCTTTTGATTGACCATTGGCTTAAATATAGTAAGGTGAGGAAAAAAATAATTTGATTTTAAATGAGTCACATAGTGCATGGACTTTCTTATTCTTAAAATATTTCCCATTATCTATTTGTATTTTATATGGAATTCCAAAATAACAAATAATATGATGGTGGATAAAATCCATAATATTTTCTCATTTGGTTGAGATAAGCAACACAACTTTTACCCACTTGGTGAAGTATTTTGTAGTGGTAATGATGAAGCCATGACACTGAGAGGACCTAGGGTTGATTTGCCCTATAAGATCAAGACCCAATTATAAGAATGGCCAAAAGTTCCTTGCTGCCTGCAAGGCTTTACTAGGGGCATGGGATAAGTTTACATGTTGCTAACATTCTACACACCTCTTAATGTATGCACAACAATATTGATTTAGAGTGAGCCAATAATAACCTAGACATAAGATTTTTTTAGCAATTACATGACCACTAAAGTGTCCACCACATGACCCATTATGTACTTCCTAGATAGCTAAGATAGCTTCATGATTTTAGAGACAATGAAGAAGAATGCCATAAAAACCATGCCTATAAAGAACACCCTCAAGTATAGTATAGCAGGCAACTTTCTATTGGAAGACACGCCTAACACCTTTGGACAGATGGGGAGAAGATAGTCCTATAGACAAATAAGTAAATATTTGTGCATACCATGGCTCCTCCAAGTTTTCCTTGATATTATTGATACATGAAAGATTAGTTCTCATGTAAGAAGGTTGGATAGCTCAATGGATAAGGACAAATAGCTTGGACTCTTGAGATGAGGATGGGATAAAAGAGGCAAGAGATGCTATAGTATCAATGAACTTACTAGTTGATCTAGGAGTAGTTTAGATGGTGTAATGTTTCAAAGTAGATAAGAGTTGATCGGCTAAGGTCTTATATCTTTGGAGGATATCATTTTTGCATTGATATATACCATTAATTTGATTCAACACTAGCTGAGAATTACCATAGATATGAAGGGATTTAATTCCTAATGTAAGGATAGTTTGGAGGCCTATGATCAATGCTTCATATTAAACCATGTTATTGGTGCAATCAAAGTATAATTTAAAAAGATAAATGCATGGGAATACCTTGAGGAGGAATTAATATAATTATTATGCCACCTCTATGATCACATTTGGACCCATCAAAGAATAGAGTCATTTGATATTCTGAGACAAATTGGGAAGTGGATGTGATACATTCATTAGGAAATTCATAATTGATTAGTCAGTTGTCATTAAGAAGTGCCTCAGCTAGGTGATCATCAATAATCTATCCTTTAATAAAATTTTGATGGAAAAATTCTAGATCAAACTCAACTAGAAGTATAATCCATTTAGCCATTCGTTGATTTTGATAAGGCTTAGAATGCATGAACTTAAGGGGGTCAATAATCATAATTAAATATGAATTTTGGATAAGTAGGTAATGATGAAGCTTAGAGGCTATAAGAACCAATGCTAGGCATAGTTTTTTGGTATTCAGATAACGTGTTTTATATTCTATGAGAGTATGACTTATATAATAAATAGATTGTTCTTTGTGATGCTCATCTTGATGGACAAGCATATCACTTAGAGCATGATCAGTAGCTGAGATATAAAGGAAGAAAGGTTGCCCCTCCTTTGGTGGAGTGAGGATTGGAGGTGATAGAATATAGTTTTTGAGTGTGTTAAAGGCTTCTTGATAATTAGAATCCCATATAAAGCATCTATCCTTTTTTAACAGATGGTGGAAAGGCTGACTCTGATCAGAGAGCTAGGAGATAAAATGATGGATAGACTAGAGCTTGCCTTGTAAACTACATAGTTACTTAAGGTTTGATGGAGGAGGCATTTATATAATAGCCTTGATTTTAGCAGGATCCACTTCTATTCCTTGAATAGAGATAATGAAACCCAAGAGTTTACCCATCAAGACACCAAAAATGCACTTTTTAAAATTTAGACACACATGATACTGGAGTGGAAGATCAAAGATAACCTTAAGTATAGCTAAGTGATCCTTTTAGAATTTTGACTTCCCAAAGAGATCATCTACATAGTCTTCAACAATTTTGTGGATTATGTCATGAAATATATAAGTCATGGCTTGTTGATAGGTGGCTCCTACATTCTTTAGGCAAAATGGCATAACATGATAGAAAAAGGTCCCTCAAAGAGTAATAAATGTAGTCTTATGTTGATCTTCTAGTGTAATAAGCATTTGATTGCAACCATAAAAACCATCCATAAGGGATAAAGTTTCATGGCCAACTGTTAGGTCCACTAATTGGTCTATGTTAGGGAGAGGGAAATCATTTTTTGGATAAGTAAGATTTAAATCATGAAAGTCAGTATAAATGTGAAGTCCCCCTATAGGCTTAGTGACTATAATTATGTTGGACATCCACTAAGGATAATCAATGGATTGAATAAAGTTAGTAGATAAGAGGCACTATAGTTCCTCTTTTATCAAGAGTGTGATATGGGGATGCATTTTATGAAGCTTTTGTTTTACTAGTTTAGCATGAAGAAAGGTGATGATATTATGGATAACTATTATAGGGTCAATATCAGACATATTTTTATAAGACTAGGCAAAGGCCTTGCGATGGTTTGATAGAAAAGTGGTAAAATCCTAGTTTTCCTGGGGATATAAGGCTTTGCTAATTTTAACAATCCTTGGGGTTTTCTGATACTCAATATTAATATCAAAAATGGATTCATCTAATAAGCTAGATGTTTTAGATGGAAGCAAATTTCATAGATAAGATTTTTTAGTGCCCAAATGAGTCAAGATTGATTCACCATCTTAACATTAAAGAACATGGATGGTTAGCGTATCATGTCCTATTAAGTTAGGATATGCTAAAGGGATGGTTTAGGTCTCACCACCATGATGAAAGATGAGGGGTTCTATGGAGATTGAATTGACTAAAAAAATTAGAAGGGATGGATACAATGTCATTGGTTGAGGAAGACGTATTAGATGACGACGATTGTTCTTCTTCTAAAAAGGGTAGAAGAATGGGTTTAGAAGAGGATTTAAAATATTTTTTAAAGCCTAAGCCATGTTTTTCATGTGGTTTTCTAAAATCTCCTAATCCACTGTCATGGGGACCCTACTCATATATACCCATGTTAAAGCCCTTCCAGGCACAATGATAAAGGTAGGATTACATGAATTGGGGTTTATTGAGAAATGAGAAATTAGGTGTAAAGGGTTTATCATAGGTGTTATTATTAGGTCCTAGGGTGGTTTGATCGATTCTACCATTTATCAAGTGGGTGCATAAGAAAGGTGGCCCAAATGGAATGAGCTCTCCTAGATTGGGTAAATACATAGGTTACTTATCGGGATAGTTGTATTCCCTAGGAATGGGTAACATGTTAAGGGTTAATAGTTGGTATTCCCCTATTTCAATATGTTTCATAATGAAATCAATGGACTCCTAAGTTGGTGGTTTTGAAGCAGGGATAGTCATGCTTATTGAGGCTCTATTAAAAGATGAAGATGGGATTATGTCAAGTGAGGGTATTATGACATCGCTTGGTCAAAAAGTTAATTTTCATGATTTGAATGGATGAGGATCGGTGGAGATGATGTGGACCTGGCCTTCATGTTCAAACTTAAGGCACCAATGGATGGTGGAGGGGATATATCATATCACATGAATCCACAGACATCCTAATAAAATCTTATATTAGAATGTCCCTTCTATGACATAAAAGGGTTCATGGAGGGTGTGAGAACCTATGCAAATGGGAAGGACAACCATTCCTATTATGGGTGATATTGTGTCATTGAATACATAAATAATTGCTAGCGATTGGGAAATAATGGTTTTTAGTAGCTATAATAGTTGAAAAGTGTGTGAAGAAATAATATTAACACTGGTTCCATTATCAATCATAATTATTTTAATCCAAGTTTGATTTATTTGAGTTGTGATGAAAAGTGG
The DNA here is from genome assembly GCA_037957365.1 of Torreya grandis. Lineage (NCBI taxonomy): Eukaryota > Viridiplantae > Streptophyta > Pinopsida > Cupressales > Taxaceae > Torreya > Torreya grandis. Next base: position 639,644 of record JARHVA010003106.1, on the reverse strand, counting down.
GGGATCTTGATCTTTAGGTGATAAAGGAATGACCTTAGAATTAGTGAAACTAACAACCAACACCATTTAGAGGGTCCCTATAAATACTGACAATGGTTGAGGCTCATCTGGCCAAACCTCAATACCTAGAGAGAATCTATCATTGTTTGTTGATGGTGTGGAGAGTTTTTGATAAGTTCATACAATGACATTTTTACAAGCATTTGGTGGAGTTATTTTAATATGAAGATTTGTACCAACTTCTTGGCTTTGACCAAGGTCATTATTATAATAAAGACTTTAGGATTTTATATATATGGTTTAGGCATATTATGGGTAGAGGCTCTTGTAATTAAAACCTTAGCTTTATTGGAGTTTTGATTTTGAGAGTGGGTAGTTATATGGACAACATCGATGTGTAATAATGGAGGGTCTGAAGAAGCCACTGACTCTTTATCGCTTATAGGACTAGCACGATTATGGGTGGGTGGAATATTTGAGATGGTGACTTTTTTCTTAGGAGTATTATCGTTTAGATCATCAATTAATAGATCATCATCCTAGACTAGCTTTTGGATTACGATCTTAAGGGCATTATAATTTTTTGTATCATGTCCAACTAATCTATGATATGCACATATCTCCTAACTCCTATACCAAGTAGGTCTTTGGAGGCAAGGGTTATTGGGCCATATAGGTGGTACCATTATAAGGGATGTATCTAATAATTTTTTAAAGATTTTAGCATAAGATCATTTTAAAGGGTCATTTTGTGGTCTTATAATAGTTTGTGCAATCTCTTTTGGCAAAGTATTGATAATTTGGTTTTGAATTTTAGATTTTATGGTAGGGATGACCTTAAGAAATTTTTATTTAAATTTATCTAATGGTCCTTTACATAAGATGATGGATATTGGTATGGAGGTCTATTTCATAATAAAGGGAGACTTTACATTTTCCCATGTGTTTGAATAGAATAACCTATGACAAGGATAGTCATTTTGGAAGATAGATGAGGACCTAAAATAGATGATGAAGATAATATAAAATGGGTTGCCCCTTTACTCTTTCATGTGTTGAGAATAGAGGGGGTATTTGGACTAAGTTTTTTGTCTTTTGACATCTGAAAAAGATCAACCTTGACTTGAGGATGGGCCAAGGCTTTCTTTAGGGGAATACCAAGATAATTTTCCTAGTTATCGATGATAGGAACTTTACCCTTTCCCTTAGTAACTTTAGGATAAGGAGATGTGATATAGGATGATTTCTAAGGGTCTTGGTATTGATCAAATTGATAGTAACACGTTATATTTTGATGTAGGTGCATACCATGAAGAGGTTCACTAGGGAGTAAAGGGGTGGAATGTTTGACTCTAGAAGTATCAAGATGTTTATTTATGACATCCCAAGGACTAAGTTCATTTTACACTTTAGGAGATTCTACTTAGGAAGATGAAGGGGATGGTTCACATGAACAACCCCATGTAATGAGATTAGGGAGCTCTATAGAGATTTTGGGAGTTGCTTTGAAAATTTTAGGTTGACTTATATCAAAATCATCTCCCATAAGGAGATCCAATATTGAAGATTTATTTGGAGCTTCTTTAAGCAATAATTGGTCATAGATTATATCAGTCATATGTGTAGATTGATTTTGTCTTTCTCTAGGGTTAGCTTGGATTATGTTTGATGTGGATGGATGGTTTGGAAATGGCTATCTAAAAATATCTAAAGATTAGTTGGGAGGAGCATTTGGATTATCCAACTAAAGGTCCCCCTTATCAATGAGGTTCTATACCAATCATTTAAAGGATTGGAATCATTCTATATCATGTCTTATTACCCTATGATAGACACAAAACTCATCCTCTTTATACCAAGTGGGTTTAGGATGCATATAATTGACTAGTCTAATTGGGGGAGTTCAAGAATGGTTGCTTGTAGGAGTTTATCTAATACAAAAGTGTAAATCTCTTCTAAAGGGGTATATTGCCTAGGGTAAAATGAGTAAGGCCCCTAGGTGGCTGTGTTTGAGAAGTGGATGGTCCTAATTTATTGGGTGTTGGAGGGGGAGACATTTTTAGAATAACAACATTTTCTACCCCTTTTAGTTTAGGATTAGTTTTATTGCTTTTTGAGGGGTCAAGTTTGAAGTTTTTATTGCT
>JARHVA010003106.1:467500-632500 GCA_037957365.1 Torreya grandis | reverse complement strand
TAAGCTAGCTACCCTACTTACCCATCACCTCAAGCATCTACCTAAATGTACCTATCTTATATCTCCATGATCTAGGAGCATTCCTATGAAGGGGCAATCACTAAACTAAATAAGGGATCAATACATCTCACATAAATATATCAATATAAATAATTCATCATGTATACATCATCCATCACATAAGAACCAAATAAACATCATAAGATCTATCAAACATCCCATTTAACCACCTAACCATCACATTCAACATCTACATAAAACCACTAGCATATAAATAAGATTCATAAATCATGATAACACCATCATACTCAAAAATATCCATGAATCCTAACAACATCAATCATATACATTGCAAGCTCCATAACATAAATGCATTCAGATACATCATCATCATAACTCATATCCATACAACATAAATAATACTCACCATAAATCATGTCTATACATCATCACATAAATCCTAATCATAACACCATAAATCATAGCATAAATCATTAATCATTCAAAAACATCACCATCATAATCATAGTATCCATCCATGAATATCATCATCATAAAAATAGATCACATATATCATCATGCCATATCCATCACTCATAACAACATCATCATCACAAAATATAACATAATCATAACACATGTACATAAATCACCATCATCTACATCTATAAATCATTACATAAACCATTTCAAATCACCATAAATAATAAACATCATCACACAAATCATTAGAAACCATAACATATATCCATAAGCATAATCACAAGGCATGCCCATAAATCATAATCATCATCATAAAAGACATCACATGAATCATGGAAACCATAGAATGTATCCATACATCATCATAACACTAACATCATCATACAAATGTACATAAGCATCATAACACATGATCATTAGAATCTAAAATCATGAATCTTCATCATAGATATATATATATATCCTCAAATACATAGAATACATAGGCCCACATGGGATCAATGTAACAAAACATATATAGTTTACATCAATCTCATGAAGAAAACATGAACTATACAAAATAATCCCTTGTACACATACACATAGACATACATCCAAAAATGGGTCATGGTTGTGGTGAGGGCGGTGGCTGAGATACTTTGCTCCTCGATGGCTACCTCACAGAAGACTAATTAGCCTAAAAAGATCCTACTTGATTCTTGATAGGAATGGTACTCTCATATAGGGTCTTGTAATACTATACATCTCAAGTTAGAAAAATGATATGACTCATCATGCCCATCATCCCTTATCCCTAAAAACCCTTGTTTGCCACATCCTAAGATCTCTCTTTTATGGCTAACTTACACTGAAGTCTTAAGAAATGGGCTTATAGCTACACCATCTGCCTTGAGATCCCATCTACCTAGCTCTTTAAAGTGGAAATATATGATTGTGCATGCTCAAGCTGACATCCCTCTAACTAATTTTGGTCTACAAAGCCATCACCTATCCCTGTAATTGAACCAACTCACTATCCCTCTAAATAATGTGAGCCTGCAACATTGTGATCTCACCCCACGCCTAGGTCAACTACACATTCTCCTAACCTCATATTGCCTAAAAATGTGCATGTAGTTGATCCCTCTCCTAGCTAATCTCCCCAATATCCATAACACATACCTGTATCTCTACCTATAGGCTCACTACTAATGCCTCATCCTCCCTTAATCTAGGTGGATGAGAAGGTCCTACTCCACCTGATGGATGACTATGAGGAATCTATGGAGCTAATGACACCTTATGATGTATTACAACCTAAGGAACAATAGGAGCTTATGGAATATGTACCTATGAACCTACCTATACACCCACTTTCCTTAGATCTACTCCTTGCATATCAACCCCATCCTCTCCATCTACAACCATCGCATCATCCCCTCCATCCACATCCATTGCCACCTCTTAATCCCTCATCTATCTTCACTAACAAGGTCAGTGATGAATCTAATCCTACACTACCAACACCCGATGCACTACCCCACTCACTTCCCCTCATGATTGGGTCAATCACCTCAATACCTGAGTCTACCACCAAGCCAAATTTGCCATAGTTACCCTAGCTCTAGTATCACTATCACAAAATCCCATTATCATGGTGGTACCTGATCATAATCAAATACAATGTCTAGCCTCTCCACTGATCTCTTCTAGTAAGGCCTCTCTTGCTCATTCCATGTAAAAATGTGCTTAGGTGAAGGCATATCCTGAACAAAACCAAACTATCATTGAACATGGTTAGGCATATATCTCTCAATGATGTAGTCCTAACTACTAGTAATGTAACATGTGATCAGCATAAATTGAGTGAACACCTCATCCCCCCATCTAAAAATGATTGCCCTATATGGTATCCATGTGATATGATCTAGTTGCAAAGAATCAAAGGCCTCCTTATAAAAAATCATATCACTTGCATGGCCCAAAGACACTCCCACTATCACTCACTGTCTGAATACCATGGGCTAACCTGGCTAATGTACCTAATGGATGCTGTATAATGATGTGATTTTAGCTCCATATCTACAACAATAATGAGGGTCCAAATCTCTATGCTCCCCTATAAGTCCCTAGATGTAGCTCCTTCCTTATACAAATGGGATAACACCACTAGGCCCCATGAAAATACCTAGTGATCATGGATCATATCTACAAACACATTTCTTAGTCATAGATGAAACCATCACCCACTCTTATCTAACAATAAGATGCTAGACACAAGGGTCATCACCACCAAAGTTAGTCAGTCTAGAGTTCCCTCCCGTCAGCACCTATCTAGGTCAATAGATCCATCATGCACATGAATCTATAGGATGCTACTCAGCTACTATAATGCCTTCATCAAATTACAAGATCTCTAATAGATCCTTGTGTCCCTCATCAGTAGGTGTAAGATCCTATAAACATCCTCTAAAGTGACGGTCATCTCACTAGTCATGAAATGAAATGTGTTGGTCTTAGAATGCCACCTCTCCACCAATGTTATTATTTATACACGGTCAATCTTGATAGGTGGCATCATTACCACATCATGTAACCCCACCAGGTCCAACACTTCATAATCCTCTAGTATCACATGTCACATCTTATGAAGGATCTCGAGATGCTAAGATCATGATGACAAAATCCCTAAATGCTCATGCATAACAAATAAACACAACCTGTCATCATCATTATTGTCTTCAAATCTTGCACCCCATAAGAGGGTTATTCAGGCCTCCTCTAGATTTGGGTAACATTGGGACATTTCTAGGCCTATGGGTGTGCCTATAAGTGGAAATGAATCTCTAGGTTGAAAGGGCTAACTCCTTATATTAACTTTTTGTGCAATAAGCTACTGAACTAGTTTATATGAGTGAAAAGAGTCAGAAGTTTGCATAAATGAAAAGCCTAGTCTAAGATGGTGATACACCAATAATTAGTATCTACATGTATGCCCTATAATTATGCACAATACAATATAATATAGTCTATAACTCAAGCTCTAGAAGATTCCAACATAAGTATTTCAATGTAGAGATAAAATGAATGAGATCACACAAGGTAAATATCTAGAAAAGATAACCTATATAGTCTATAAAAATGGTTACACATGTGTAAAATCTCATTCAGCTAGAATACACTCTCCATGACTTGTTGGATCAAATATTTTCTCTAAAACATGAAGGATAAAACATCACTTGTTGTCACTTTATATCTCTTGCATGCCTAGGCAAATGTCTAGAACTTAGAAAGAAAATCAACTTATGCTTCTTTGCTCAAAGGCAAGAAAATGGCAAAACATTCCAGTAGGGCTTCACCATACTATCTATCGATGATAAAACAAGATCCCAAGGGTCCTATCATTTCATTAGTGGTGGAGTTGTAACCTGTAAATTCAAAAATTACCATTTTTTTCCACCAATTTGGACTTAGAATCTCTCTCCTCGACTAGGTAACAACCTACGTGCCTTGCCAAGGATATAAAAACTCTACTCTACTTAGGATTTGATTAGTTTTATTTTGGTGTGGTCACTTTCTTTATGGTTTTGGTTCATCACTCATTCTTAGCTCTAGTAATTCAAGAATCAATCTAATTTAAACATAAAATGGATTTATCTTACCTATTTATAGGTTCCACAAGGGGTTTACCCTCATTAATTCCTTCCTTTTCCCCATCTCTTCATAGAATATATGCATATATTTTAATGACCACCATATTTTGAACCTACCTTATATAATTAATGCCTTAATGGTTTTATCCCATCATGCCTTTGGCATGATTTTTACCATAACAAACCTCATCGCATTAATGACACGTCCCTTCTCATGCCTTTCTTGGAAGTGGGTGACAGCTATATCCTGCCCTTTTAGTATGATGGAAGATAGCTATTACATTTTAAATTTATAACATATGGAGGGAACCATATCCATTAGTGCCTTAAATTATTCATGTTCCCTTAATAACTTTCACATCTTTAAGATTGTCATGCCCACATATCTCACATTCCTAGATATCTTGCACACTTTTTATTTTTACCCTTTATTATGACTTCTTACCCCATACTAAAATGGTTCATGGTCCTCCATGAAAACAACAACATAAAAAAAATAAAAATAAAGAAGAGTTATATTCAATAAAGGCAACACTTTTATTGAACATAGTAAATAATAATCTAATAACATAAGCCTTATTGATTACATAACTCTAGCTATTCTGAAGTGAAATACGATTGAAGTCGATTTCCATTATAGTGCCCTGGGAGGAACTGACCATTGATTGTTTGTAACTAATATGCCCCAATAGGTTGAATGCTATGTATTATAAATGGACCATCCCAATGGATGTAGAGCTTTCCAAGGTGGCGCGTGAACTTAGAGTCATACAATAAGACCTTCATTCCTAGAGAATAGACTTTATTTTTGATATGGCAATCATGTCATGCCTTCTGCTTTCATTTCTCTACATCCTAGCTCCAATGAGTGAGGAATTGGGTCTCATATAATTACATTAAAATATCAAAACATTCTTTCAAGGATGACTCATCATACAATTATCCTATGCATGTGATATGGAGGGATGAAACTAAGAACTCTATTGGCATCACTATTTCCTTGACATACACCAAATTGAATGACATGCTTTTGTTTAGGCACTTGTAGGTATTTTGGTAGGCCCATAGTACTACAAACACATGATCATCCCAGTCAATAAAACTGACATTACAAATTTTCATTAAATTGGTACCTAGAATCTTATTGAAAGATTTAGTAGTTATATTGGTTTGTAGGTGGTATGGTGTTGTCTTGTGGTGCACGATCATGAACTCATAAAAAAAAATGTAAATTGTTTCATTCAAAAAGTGTGTACCACGATCACTAGTGAAACTAAGGGGGAACCCAAATTGAGTTATTATGTTCTCTAAAATGAATTACATAGTAGTAATAGTAGTACAATCCTTTTTTGGTGCTATTTTGGCCCAACACGTAAGGTAGTCTGTTATCACAATGATGTATTGAAAACCTATTCATTGTCCTACTGGAGTGATGGGCCCCACAAAATCAATAGCCCACTTTTCAAAAGGTTCTTGAGAAGGGATGGGTTGTAAAAGCATAACATCTCCCCTGTTAGGTATACCTACATGCTGACAGATGTCACATTAGCTAACATATGCCTTAACATCTTGGAATAGAGTTGGCCACCAAAGATTAACTAGTAGAACCTTGCACATTGTAGCCTCTCTATCATAATGTCCATCTATAATACCTTCATGAACTTTTAGAAGTACCTTAGGGTGCTCATGTTGTATTACACAATAGAGAAGCACCTTGTCATGGTATATTTTTTAAATATCACCTACTATAAGCTAAAAGGGTATGGCATGGACCACAATTTGCTTTTTCTCCTATGAGGTGAAAGACTCGAGAATGAAGCTAGTGCTTAAAAATGTTGTAATATCTTCTAGTTCTTTAGGTACCCATGTAACTCAAAATAGCTATACATCAAAAAGATCATCCTCTATGGTGTATAGGGGGGTCTTCATTCTCAATCTAGAATAGGTGGTTAGGTCCATAGTTAGCCTTCCTAGGTTTCACCATTACAAAAAATTGGAATTCTTGGAATAACACAATCTAGTGGTAAATCCTCCCATGTAACATTGGTTTGTTAACTAGGTACTTTAAATCCTCATGATCTGTATAGAAAATAAATGAAGTGGATAAAAGGTAATGTCAAAACTTTTTTAGGATGTAAACAATTGATAAAGATTCATATTTAATGGTAGTATAGTTTTGTTCAACTAGTGTGAGCTTCCTACTAGCAAATTAAATGAGGTGATCCATGTGACCGTCACTTGGTTGTGCAAAGATTTTACCAAGAAACATGACAGATGCATCCACATGGACATGAAATGGATTTATCCAATCGGTTAATTACAGAATAGGGGTAGTGACTAGCTTCTCTTTGAGTGCTTCAAAGGCTTCCTTATAAGAACTAGTCCATATGAACTGCTCATCGTGCTTTAAAAGTTATTCCAGAGGTGTGACAATATTGGCATACACACGAATGAACATTTTATAATAACCTTATACCCCATGAAAGGAACATACCTCTTGTTGAGTCTTAGGCACTGGTAGGTGAAGAATCATAGGTACCTTTATTGGGTCCACCAGGAGTCCTTCCTTATAATTAATATGCCCTAGGAGCACACCAATAGGTGTCATGAATAGGCACTTCTTCAAGTTTAAGGATATTTGTAATACCCAAAAATGATCAAGAATGAGCCTAAGATTAGCACAATGGTCCTTGACCAAAACATCTATCATTCAATCATCCAAATAGAATTAGAGGAACTTATGAATGAAGTCCCTAAAAGCCTTGACTACCATACATGAGAACACTATGGGAACATTTTTCAATCCGAAGGGCATAATAGTATAGGCAAATGATCTCCATTCGGTGGTGACTGTATTCTTAGGTTAGTCTTACTTAGCTATTTATACCCAATGTTACCCAAAAAATCCATCTATAAAGGAGTATACTTAACAACCATCAACACCTTCAAGGATTTCCTTTGTGAATCACATTGAAAAGGGATCTATCACATAGGATGCATTGAGCACTTAGTAGTCCACATAGATACAGATGCACCCATAATTTTTGATACTAATCACCATGGGATTGACCCAATTAGATTCATAAATGGGAGTAATTACTCTAACATGGATCATATTTTCAATCTCTTCTTTAATGTGCGCTCAGAGATTAAGATTCATCCCGTATGGTCATTTTTCATTGGTCGAGCACCATTGAATAGTTTGATATGCATCTTCCCTAAAGATGAGTGGACTCCCTTAATTTTTCTATAGTTATTTAGGAAAAGATCTTGATACTCTTTTAACAACTCAAAAAAAATTGTAATCTCTGTATTAGTCTAGTAGTTTCCAATTATGGCCATCTTTGGTTCTTATTCAGTGCCAATGTTATAGTGAATAGTCTAAATAGGCCCATGATAAGGGTTATACATTTAAGACCTTATGTCCTAAATAGTTCATGTCCTAGTGCTTATAAAAACATCTAAAAGTTTGGTCAGGGGGTCAAGTGAAGTAGATCCTTCACCTTCATCTACTTGGAAGACAAGCTTTTTCTTCCCCAACAAATCTCTTCACATCATTCTTCATAAAGAACTGGTGTAGGTGCAAGAATTAGATGTGTTTAAGGCTCAGTGAACAAGTTTAAATGTTCCTTAGGTTCTTGATGGTTATTCTATAGGTGGTATTCCATGGGACTTGGGTCTCCAATAACTACTTCACACATGGCTTAGAGAGTGAGGTGCAAGTCCATCCTTGGTGATGAATATGAGAGTTTGAGTTCATGTTTTCATTTAGTAACTACCAAAACCTAGTTCCCATGTGTCACTCTTTATAAACATACTAGGCATATGCCCATGTGCATAAGGTCCCATAGAATGCATGCACCCATAGGTACTCTAGTAAGTATGTTTTCTCATTTCTTCACATTATCTAAAAAAATTCAATGTGAGGTTCAGGTGCTTACATGCCACTATAGCTAATTGTTCTCTTGACCTTGTTGTTGTAATGGAATCTATGGTGTAGAGAAGAATGTACTTGATCCTAGTACATAAGGTGTTATTTATGAGTACAACACCATCTTGTGGTGGTACCATAAAAAAGGTGATATAATGATCTTATCAGATCATTTTTGATATCATAAAGCTCTTTGAGATGTTAGACAAAGTCACATACCTATATTTGTCCTTGGAACTATGGGGCTTCATTAAGTCTTTCCAGTGGTGGTCTTATTAGTGGCCCTCTCATTGCTAAACCCATGAGGCAAAAAAACTTATGATGTTTATGGAGTGGGTGTAGGAGATTCTCACGACTATTGATGGTGATACATACTCTCCTAGTGACATCATAGTCACCATGTGACTAGTAATTACAAGCATTGCTTGTAGTGTCAGAAATAGACTGGGTATCAATCCACTATAGAACACCAACTAGGGTTGGATCACATTTCTCATCATTTTAGGTAGTGACATTATATATATGGTTTATGTCCTCATAAACATTGATGTTTTTTGTGTAAGAAGGTCTTTATGATTGATCCAATTGTATTACCACACATTGATCAATGTTCTTAAAGCTAATATAACACTTTTTAAAGTTCAAGTATGCATTGTTCTCATAGCATCATGGTCTTCCCAATAGATATAGGTAATCATCAACGTCAGCTAACTCCAAGACCTCAAAATATGCTTTGAATGACACTCCATTATGTCGATCATGACATTCTTGAGGACCCCAATAGGGTGAACACGAGTCTTATTTACCATAAATAAAACATGGGGTGAAGGCTATAGCACTGGACTAGACATTTTTCACCATGCATCCTTGGTGAGGACATTAAATTCTACATTAGTATCCACTAAAATGTCCTTGATTACCCATCCATTGATGGTAGAGTTAGCCAATATTTCTCTCTTTTTTAGGGGAGTAGATGAACTAGGAGCATCTTAACACTGAGCATGATTTAAGCAGCTATCTTCGCTTTGTCAAATTATGTGAGGGTGAACTTCATTTGGTATTTAAGCTTGAATATTAAGCCAAGTACTAAGCTATGGGATAATATCTACATCTATCATCCATTTACATAGTTCTTGGAAGTCATTCTATGCCATCGGTTAAAGTTTAGCTTCCCTTTGCACAATAACATGCTACATTACATCATTATCTTTGAGGAACTGAATCTTGCCCTAAAGTTCTCATATGAGTGCCATCATATCCTAGAGGACATACTTTTGTTGCTGAATATTAGGGTACTTTCTAGCTTATGGTTCTTCCCATTGTACCTTTTCAATTGGATTAGTTATTGGCTGGGTCTATCCCCCACTATGAGTGGTAATTTTTACTTGTTAAACTATAGGGATGGTTGGGTGCATATGCCATTGTGGTTTATCAATTAGAATCATACCATCACCCTTTTAATTTTTATCCTTGATGATATTTGCATATAGATTAGGATACTCTTCTAGCTGGTGGTCCTTTTTATAAAAAGCGTACATCGAGTATTCTGGGCAATCCCTTTCATACAGGTCTGGAGATACACATTTGTAATGGGTTCTAAGTGGGAACTAGCCACATCCTCATCCTTATCCTCTTCCTCATCCACATTAACCATCATTATCTTTATTATTAGTGACTGAGGTTTAGTGCATGCCATGCGCTCAAGCTTCATGGATATCACTAATCAATTGACAATCATTGGTGTGATGAGTGTAGGCATCACAAATTTTATAATACTCAAACACTTTAGTGTGTGTAACTTGATATAAAAGAGGACAATATCAGACATCATACTCCTCATGTTAGATTTCACATGTTTGTTTAAGTATCACGTGGATGCTCTTGTGTGGGAAATTACTCTGTGTATGTCCTTTAGATTCACAATCTGTGCACCAAACACAACTGCATGTTTCATGTGCATTGTTGGCTATTAAATTTTATAACTATGATGCTATTGAGTCTATCTATGTTAGGACAAAATAAAACATAAATTTGTCCCCAAATCACATACACGATAAAATATGAAATGAATCAATCAAACATACAAAAAATAATCATAAACATGCACAAAATAGGAGACACTAGATTTAACATGGTTAACTCAAGATGGGCTACATCCACCAAACTTGTCTGGTATACTATTTTTAGTAATACAAGGAAGAAATAAATCCTGAAATAAGCCCTATTACATCTCTCTACCTCTTTTTGACTCCTCTCTATGTGTAAAATGTTTCATCTTTCATTTCAACCATGTAATAATACATTTTAGGGAAAAAAACCTAAACATAACCTCTACCATCAGATCTAAAAACCTTTAATAAATGGCCTAGATTGACTACAAAATTACAATTTTACAAGGCAATTTTAATAAAATTTTCACTCTGAGGGCACTACCCTTGAATCCCCATTGGAGATGCATCCCCTAGACCCCCTAAGGAGGGGTTCATCCCCTTGGATGACATAAGGGGAGTTCCCCCCTTGTAACCCCCCTCCCCCCTATTTCCCCACCACCCCCTTGCCATCATGGATACAAAAAATGGGGTCCAAAACCTAGCTGAAATAACATCATATTTTTAACCTCAGATCCTAGAAGATAATCAAGCTCCATGCCTAACAATTTGGACCTCCATAAAGGGAATAATCTTGATATCAATTATTCTAACTACTTAAATGCAGAGAGTATATTCTAAGGTCTTGCATGGGCTATTGAAGGTCTATTATGATATGGTTCACGAGAAGGGTAGTAACAGTGCCCCCATAAATCATTGTACATGTTGGGAAATGTTAATTTTAAAGGATAGTTTAGATAGTATGGCTTTAAAACTTGTGTCATACTCACATACACTCTCTATAAGTCCTTTTTTTATGTCCTTTAGTACTACTATACTCTACTACTTAAATTTAGGAATGTCAAACTCTAAAAGGAGGCTATTTTGAGTTGATCAAAATTGACCACCATTTATTAAGGGTCAAACTTTTGGTACCAATTATGTGCATGTTCTAAGAGAATAGTTGTAAATTATGTGGCTTTACATTAAGAAGATGTGATGCCTCATACCCTCCAAATCAGTTCATAGTTATGGACATGCTCATCTACATTCTCCACCCCTCAATATTCAGTAAATGTAATATCATCTCATAGTAGACCATGGTTGGTTGAGGTGTTTGGGTGAGTATTTGCTAGGAACCTCCAACCCCAGTACTTTAAGGAGGGAGTCTAATTCCTCTTGTGCCATCACTTAGTCCTCTTTTAGTTCCTCCAATAGCAGTGCTTGGTGTAGAACTTGGTTGGGTAACTAAAATTGGGCCTATTTTTTGTCCTTGAAGTCCAGGTCCACTAGGTATCCCAAGTTGTGCCATAGAATTCCGTTGAAGAGGGAAAGATAGTGTTAAATCTAAATGAGCCTCAACTGACTTAGTTTCAATATTCTTTACCATTTCAACTTTTGAATTTGAATTATCTATATCCGAATTTTGAATGTGTACTCCATTTGACTCAAAAGTATGAACACACATAATGTTAGGGGAACTAGGTTAGTTCAGACTTGGTTCCTCAGTTCTTATCATCTAACTTATTTTTCCTTCATAAAATAGAAGTGGCATAGAATGAAGTTCAAAATTAACAGGTTCCTCATGTGTTTATTCTTTCGTATGGTTCCCAACAACACTCGAGTTTTCTCAGTCTCTTCCCATTCCACTAAGTCCCATGATCCTTTGCCAAGCTTCATCATACTTCCATTTTCATAGTGCATGCTAACTGGCTATCATTTTAAACCCACAATTTTCAATCAACCTCTACTTTCCCCTTCTAAATGTGTGGTTCATGCACATGAGGATTTAACTATTCATTGGTATGGTTTCTAGTCCAAGGTCAATAATTAATTTCTTAATTTTGAAAGCAAAAAGCATTAGATAGCGACCTTGCAGCTCTCAAAGGAATTAGAATTTGGCTTCATCATGACATGAATATGTGGTCACAATATACTCTAGAATGTATTTGATCCAAACTCCTCTCCAAAAAAAGTTGACTGCTCATGTCCACAAGACTTCAAGTCATGCTAGATCCCTTTATTGTTCTAGTGTCCAAGATTGCTTCCTTCTAAGATTCCTTGATCATCCTTAAGAATATGCTAGTATCCAAGCATGTAAAAGAATCAAGAGCTACAAAAAGGTTTCATACAAGGGACTTTAGATATTATGCTCCACCCACTATTGTGTGTAGATTCCTAGTCCAAGATATGTAATTGCAAACTTATCTTCAATACTAATAACCCATTCTTCTTTATTTTATAGCATAATTTACTCAAACATTTTCCCATGAATATGCTTCAAGTGATTTGAGTCCCAATAATAGAACCAAAATGTTGGGATATTTTAGTTAATTATAGCTCTAGCATTAAAATTTATCCTAACAAGCTAGCGTGTTGGCCCTATGACATGAGATTTAGGTTTTGTGCACTCACCTGAAGTGCACATCAAAAGATTGGTTCTTGAAGGTTTTGTAACACACTAATATATGTTTTTCCATGTATTTATCTTTATGAAATTATAAATAAGGATTATTTAATAGCATAAATATACTTCTATGATCCTTGATGTAGAACATATACCAAAGACACTCACTTTATGCCTTATTACAATATATATTTCTTCTCAAATGGATGGCTTGTTACTTCTTGCTAAAATTTCATATATTTAATCTTTTACAAGAAAATGGGATTCTCTTGATATCTTTATATTTTAAATTGTCTTAATTCTACTTAGTAGGGTCTTTGTAACCCTTTCTTCTCAATCACTAACTCTAAAAACCCTTCTAGGTTTTAACCCCTTACTTTACATAAACTTTTCATATCCTTAACACTCTCCTTGTAGCCTTGTTTTTCAGCTTTCTAGGTTGGTATGGATTTGTACCTTCACCAAATTGAAAAAAAACTTTTGATTTAGATGCCCTTTTCCATATACCTTCTATTCCCACAATTTCCAAACTTAGATATGCACCACTTTTCTTTGACTATTGCTCTTTATTTACTTGTTTTAAGGTCTACTAGGTCTCTTTTCACTGTCTGATATACCCAGTCATCAATAATAGTACAAAAAATTGATGACATGTCTTGGAAGCTAATTAATCACTTTTTACATATCATCACCTAGTTGTATATCAAATTTTAGGGTATTATGATGATTAGAATCCAAGTTATGGCACAAACCCTAATTTAGGGTTTCTAAAGGCCTGCACTAACTTGAGACCATTCAAAATTCACTTCCTAACATTTCAAAAGCTTTTAGAGGACCAAAATAGTTTTTTAAGGTCTTTCTAGACCTGATACAAGTCCTACCTTCACTGGATTCTTGTTATCTCTTCTCTGCTAAGGTTTTCTAAGCCAATTTGTGATTGATTGTGTAAAATACATTACTATCTATAGTCCAATATGTGTGTGTAAATGGATTACACACTTTGAAAATAAACACAAATTTAAAATAAAAATTATTCACATTCAAGTCTCACCTCAATGTTCTCCAAACTCCTTATCATTGAATCAAGATCACTTCTTTACAAGGAATACACTTACAATCCAGTTAACCATATTTCCCACAGTGAATAGGGTTTTGTTTGAGGAAATGCACGAAAAAAAATGATCTCTTCATTATTTATTAAAATTAAACATCTAAAATAATAATAAGAAACTTGAGGAACACAAATCTATTCAATTTCAATATTTGTATCCTTCAACTAGATAAACTCAAGATGCAAGTAAAAACAACTTGCCAATAGGGATCTACTTATGAAAATGTCTAAGAAACCAATGTCTTTCATACTATTACTTAAAACTTGACATCTCAAAAATAAACAAATACATATCTAATATTTTTCAAACATATGAAGATGCATTTACCAGTCAGTCTTTATTAATAAAACAAATTCAACCTATAATTAACCACTTATTCCAAAACAAGGGTCTATACATTGCATTATTATCCAAAATTTTATTTTGTTCCTTGAATCTTGGAGAGATTATTAATCAATAAAACAAACATTAATTTTCAAACACACAAGGAAATAATGTCCAATTCATTCTTTCATCATCACACCGCATACGTAGTAGAAACATATTCAATGACCTGGAATAGAGGTATGTCTGTGTTCATTTAAAATAAGGGTTATAAACATAAAAGTTCCCCGTCATCTCTCCATAAAAACTTTTTTATCTTCTATCTTACATTATTTTAAATGGAACACCATTCTAATACTCAAAATTGACTCCTCTATGATTATAAAAGGGCATAACTACTTCTTGACCACTTTTCCCACGTAGAGGTTTTTCAAACCTTGCATCTTCTTGATTTTTTACACAATATGACATGTAGGACCATAGATTTAGACTAATGAACGTCTAGTGGACCTTATATATTGTCTAAAACCTCTAGACATGTTAACACATTTTCCATCTTTATAGAATTGCACAACAATCCTCATACAAGGCTTACAAATTCAAATTTACTCAAAGAAGGTTTTGGTGGGAAAACTTAAAATTCAAATTCTATGCACTTTGAGACACTATAGACTTCACATATGGACTACATAAGACCTATATAACCTATAAGACATTGATTAGACCAATCTAAGACAAAATTAAACAACTTTTTGGGTCCTTATAGGATTTGCCTACATCATACTACCAAGCTAGAAGAATCTTTGCCACAAGTGTTTGGTGATCCACTTGGTATATATTGTTGCTTGACGGTAATGAACCTTCTCATAGAAGGTATTTTACTTCACTTTCCTCTCATATAGGTTTACATGCTCTTAGGCCCCACATTTAGGCCTTCTTTGTTTCATCTTCATCCATAACATACGTGCACATGAAACCAACTTATTAAGAAAAACATAGTTTCTACTTTCCTCTTCTTTTTTAACTGGTATATACCACTTTTCCTCTTTTTCCAACTGATTTAGATTCTTATTTTCTATATCATCACCCACAGATGCAAGTATACACTCTTAATTCTTTACCACTACTCCTTATGCTGCCCATTTGACTTCATGCACAACTTGTGCTTATTCTTTGTAGACCTCATACTTGTGTACATGTTTAGTTTGTTGCTATATATTTAACATCTTCATGATTTACCTCTTTATCTTGCACATTCAAGGGCTAAATTCTTCCTTTCAATACCTCATCTTCTTGAATTATCATTCTTTCATATTCATCTTATTTAAAATTATCCAGTTTTCTTTCTTTGGTTGCCTGCTTCATACCTACATTTTCTTCACAAAATAATTCATTAGACATAAAAAATTTATCCTTCACTTTGTACATTTCAATCTCCATCTTCTTCATTTTCTTGGTGTCAATTCTAAGCCACTTCTTTTCCAACTCAACTACAATATCAAACTCTATTATGCTATTTTCTCTCTAACATGCTTGGCTGCCATGCTTACCTTGGCTATCCTCTTGTTTGAGAACTCTCATAAGTGTCATGTTTTTCTTCTTTTGAAGACTACTTGCTTCCACTTTGCAACCTTGTTCAAATCCTCTCATGTCCATATTTTTGGACTCACAATGTTGCATATTAATAAAATACAAACAACACTCCTTTTCTTATTTTTTGGGTGCTTTGACCAAACCCAAGATCTCTATTGATTTACCCTAATATTGCCTTGTCATCGGCATCATCATCATCATCATCATCATCATCATCATCATCATCATCATCATCATCATGATTCTCTCATCCTTTCTATCTCCTTCACCCTTCAATAGGATTAGTGTATGTGTCTTTCCATACTGATTAATGGTGTATGTGTTTGTTTATCATCATGTATAACATTCCTATCAAACTACCATGGTCTCCCTAGCAATAAATGACACACATCTATAGGCAAAATATCACATAACACCTTATCTCTATATCCACCTATCTAAAACTCAACCCAACTCTGTTCACTTACCAGTATCTGATGACCCTTCTAAACCCATGAAACTTTATAAGGTTCTGGATGTGACATCCTCTTCAAGCTAAAATTATGCACCATCTTAAAATAAACAATGTTATTAGTTCTACCTCCATCAATCACCAAATGGCATGCTTTACCTTGTCTTACATCTACTTCTGAATAGACTTCTCCTTTAGGATGGTTCCTTAAATTTCTTCAGCTGAAATGAGAATCTTCTCATGAGTAATGACTCATTTATTCCTTACCTTATTTCCTAATTCTCTTCTCTCTATTGTTTTATACTTCTACTCACATTCCCTAGACACTCTGCTACCCTATGTCCCTCTCTATGGCAATTCCAACATTGCCCCTAAAATCTCTGTCTTGGTCCTTGTCTTATTGGACCTTCTTCCCTTCTCAATATTCTTTCTACTAATGGTCTAATCTACCTTGAATGGTGTTTTCCCATATCTTCTTTCACTACTATTGCATGATCTTGTGGTCTCTCTTGAACAACCTCTTCATTTCCTCTCTCTTCCATACTTGCTTGTAAAGGTAATAACTGACCTTGCTACCTATCATCTTTTTCTTCTCTTTCTCTTTTTGATATTTGTTATCTCTCCCTAATAACATCTTCAATAGAATCCATCCTCATCACAAATTGGAAATCAATTGTGTTACTTTTTCCACCATACTCCTGACCAACTCATCATCCCTACTAGTTCTCTCCATGGAGCACTATCCTTAATTACCTATCATGTAATGCACTTCAAAACACATTGTTGTCAAATATTTCAACAATCCATAAAATATTTCCCTTGTTATGATACCAAAATTATGTAGAGAATATACCAAACACACTCACTTTATGCCTTATTACAATATATACTTCTTGTCAAATGGATGGTTTGTTACTTCTTGCTAAAAGTTCACTGATTCATTGTTTTACAAGAAATTGGGATTATCTTGATATATTTCTATTTTCAATTATCTTAATCCTTATTGGTAGGGTATTTTTAACCCTCTCTTCTCAATCACTAACTCTAACAACCCTTCTAGGTTTTAATCCCCTATTTTACATAAATTTGTATATCTTTAACACTCTCCTTGTAGCCTTGTTTTTGGGATTTATATCTCGCTATGGATTTTTACCTTCACCAAATTGAAAAAAAAAACTCATAATTTACATGCCATTTTCCATATACCTTCTATTCCCACAATTTAAAAACTTAACTCTACATTTAAACCACTTTTCTTTGACCATTTTGCTCTCTATTTCCTTGTTTTAAGGTCTCTTAGGTCTCTTTTCATTGTCTAATCTAATCAGTCATCAATAATAGTATAGAAACTTGATGACATGTACTATAACTTAATCACATTTTATAGATAATAACCTAGCTATATAACAAATTTAAATGGATTCTGATGGTTAGAATCCAAATTATGGCACAAACCCTAGTTTAGGGTTTTTAAAGGCCTGCACTAACTAGAGACCAATCAAAATTAACTTTTGAATGTTTGGAAAGGTTTAAAGAACAAAAATAGTTTTATAAGGTCTATCTAGACCTATTTCAATTCCTACCATCATTATATTCCTGTTATCTCTTCTCTGCTAAGGTTTTCCAAGCCAATCTGTGATTGACTATGCAAAATACATGACTGTCTATAGTCTAATATGCCTGTGTAAATGGATTACATGCTTTGAAAAATATACCAAATTTTTTTAAAAAATTATTCACATTCAAGGCTCACCTTAATTTTCTCCAAAATCCTTATCATCAAATCAAGATCACTTCTTTACAAGGAATACACTTACAGTCCAGTCAACCATCTTTCTTATAGTGAATAGGGTTCTATTTGAGGAAATGCATGAAAAATAATGATATATTAATTATTTATTGAAATTAACCATCCAAAATAGTAATAATAAACTTAAGTAACACAAATCTATTCACTTTCAATATTTGTATCCTTCAACTAGACAAACTCAGGCTGCAAATAAAAACAACTTGCCAACAGGGATCGACATATGAAAATGTTTGAGAAACCAATGTTTTTCATATTATTACTTAAGAATTTTTATCTCAAAATGAAACCAAGACCTATCCAATATTTTAAAAACATGTGAAGATGCATTTACTAGTTAGTCTTTATCAATAAAGCAAATTCAAACTATACTAAACCACTTATAACAAAACAGGGGTTCATACATTGCATTATTATCCAAATTTTTATTTTTTACCTTAAATATTGTAGTAATTATTAATCAATAAAACAACCATTAATTTTCAAACACATAATGAAATAATGTCCAATTCATTCTTTCATCATCACAATGCATATGTAGTAGTAACTTATTCAATGACCTTAAACAGAGGTTTGTCTGTATTCATTTAAAATAAGGGTTGTAAACATCAAAGTGCCCCTTCATCTCTCCATAAAAACTTGTCTATCTTATATCTTACATATATTTAAATGGAACACCATTATAATACTCAAAATTATCTCCTCGATGCTTACAAAATTTCATAACTACTTCTTGATCACTCTTCTTGATTTTTTACACAATATGACATGTAGGACAATAAATTTAGACTAATGGCCATCTAGTGGACCTTCTATATTGTCTAAAACCTCTAGACATGTTAACACATCTACCACCTTTATATAATTTCACAAAATTCCTCATACAAGGCTTACAAATTCACATTTACTCAAAGAAGGTTTTGGCCAAAAACTTAAAATTCAAATTCTATGCACTTTGAGACACTCTAGACTTCACATATGGACTACATAAGACATATAAAACCTATAAGACATTGATTAGACCAATATAAAACAAAATTTAACAACTTTTAGGGTCCTTATAGGATGCCCTTGCATCAATCCTTTTAGTTCTAAATGTAATTATTATTATTACTACATGGATCACCATCATTATCTAGCATTAGTGACTTAGAAAATAAATAGATGAAAATAACAAGAGACTAAAAAATGACTCATATTCAAGTCTAGATATCTCATATTAGATGTGTAATGAACTAAAAGGTAAAGCTTCACCCTCTATTCTTCAAAATATCATCCTCATAAAAGATTACAATAGGGGTATTTATACTTGTTTTTCCCTGACCAAGTGTTACAATCATAAATGTTAGGAGTGAATGGCACATAGACTCTCAATAGACTGAGAGTCATGGCACATACAATAAGTTCTTTTCAAAGGCCTGAGTCCCTATATCCCTAGATCCTAGCTCTTTGCTATATATTGGTGGCCATGTGTTCTATTCCTTATGGGTTGGTGTAAAACCTCTAATCAATAAGGTCAAAGTGTCCCATATGAATCTCTCTCCCAACTGATCTCACTTCTTATACACTCTCCTAGTCTTTTGATTTCATTCTGAGTCTAATGTTCTCAAGTTCTCTATGAATTGATATCCTTTGATTGGGTCCTCTCATGATAGTCCCTTCTATGCCATTATCCTTTCACATTGATTTCCTCTTGCACCCAATATGTTCCATGCCATGGTGTTTTTTCGCTTAGTAGTCACATGCCATGGTCTTCCTGTGCCATGGTCCTTCCATGTCGTGTTGGTTCTATACACTTGGCATGGAGTTGTAAATCCATACTGGGTCCCTAAATATGTCTTTAATTTCCTAGGATCATCGATACACTATCCTACACAAGGAGGTTTACATGATTTTAGGGCTACAAGGAAAAGAGGTTTAATGAGAGCAAAAAGTAAAAAATAGAGTCTTGGGAGTTGTTTCATGAACCAAAATGAATTGATTTAGGTATGATAAGGTATTTTAATGACTTTCATGGATAGATAATTCCTTGATGAAGTTGAATTCAAGTTTTGATCCATTTGGACAAGGCTAGGCATGGTAAATGAAGGAGTTTCTTGACATCCAAGGAGTTATATGATGATTTCCCTTGAAATGTTAGAGTAAAGGAGGGTCAAAATGCATGATAAGTGTCAAAGATAAGGTCTTAAAGCATTCATGGTGATTTGATGATGAAATGGTCCATTTGTCACTTCTCACATGCAAATAAGGGTAGTTTTGAGGAAGCTGACCAATGTGTCAAGAAATATAGTCTTGAGGAAGATGACCAAGGTGTCAAGAAATAAGTAGTATAACTCCCACACCACTTAGATGATGAAGCATATTCAAATGATA
Organism: Torreya grandis; assembly: GCA_037957365.1. Lineage (NCBI taxonomy): Eukaryota > Viridiplantae > Streptophyta > Pinopsida > Cupressales > Taxaceae > Torreya > Torreya grandis. The sequence goes on along the minus strand of JARHVA010003106.1, from coordinate 612,300 downwards.
TACATTTATATTTATAAATTTGTTTAGACTATTTTATAACTCATTTCTTATTTTTAACTCATATTAGACACTTGGCAATCTCCTCCTTTATGCCCCACTCTCTCTCTTTCCCATTTCTCTATATAAGCTACCTCTTTTGGCATTGTATGACATAAAAAAGTTGGTATGGTGAAGCCCTAATGAGTTAAATACTAATTTTTTCTCTAAAATAAAGATTCAAACTAGTTTTACTTTCTCAAATTCTTGCATAAGTGTGTGAAGTAGTCCATTAATGAGTAACAAGTAATAGTTCTCTTTCTTTGCACTTATATATCTCTTTCATGCTTAATAAGAGTAATATAATTTATACTAGGTCTTATAAAGTGTAAATGATAGATTTTTATGATTTGAAGTGCATACGAGTGTTACTAGAGTCCATTATTAGACCTATTAATCATCTATCTTGAGAAGTACTTTGCATTATACCTTCATTTTGAAGCATTGTGTTATGAAAACCTTGAGTTTCAAATTAGTTTTTTAGTTATTCTTTCTTAGTGCATGTTTAATTAAGTTGCAAAGTTTATCATGGTGCATAACCTCCATTATATTAATTTTGATCTCATTCTATCCCTTTTATTTCAAATCAAGTAGGTTAGTGATTAGTTGTAGGTGTTGTGTAAGGGAACTAGCCATTCAATCTAGAGACTCATAGCTAAGAATTGTCACCCACAACATATGAGGTGTTTGAATGTTATTTTAAATTTAAAGAGGCTAGAATTGCTCTCCTTAGGGTGAAAATTTGGTTTATAATAGTAAACTATTTGAATTCTAGGTTGGATGATGAAGAGAGGTGCATCGCATTGTCATTCTCTTTTACAGACTCATGGGATAATTTGGTGATGAATATCATGAGCACCACATCAGAGTTGAAATTATAAAATGTAGTGGTGGATTTTTTATCCTATGAAATGAGGTGAAAGTTTGTGGAAAGTCATAAAATTAATGATGCCTTGGTCGTGTAAGGCCAATTATAAGAAAAAGATAAAGTAAATATTGGGGAGAATAACTAGAAATCTAAGATTCAATCAAAGACTTTGGATATATCCTTGAATAAATGTTGGAATTATGGCATGATAGGGAATATCAAGAAGGATTGAAGAGTGAAGAAGGTGGAGAAGGGAATACCATCAAATATTGTATGTCCTCAAGTGAAAAGTCTCTAACAATGGAGATGAAGATTTATATTTCACATCCTTAGGCTCACTCTCATGTAATGATTCATGGTTGATAGAATTTGGAGCATTTTATTGTATGAATCTATTAAAGGATTGGTTCTATGAATATGGATACTATTATGGTGGTGACTTATTTCTATGAGGCAACTCAACCTACCATATTGTAGGTAAAGGAAAAGTCATGTTGGGATTCAGAGATGGGAAGATCAAGAAACTCACAATTATTTTACACATTCCCAAATTTGTGAATAATTTTATCTCTATGAGTAATATGAATGATGTTGGTGTCTGAGTCTCATTCAACAAAGGCAAATGTAAAATGGAGCATAGATCCACATTGTTATCAAGGGGCATGAGCATAAGTATTATGCTTAGGGTTTATGCAATTATGGTAAGCAATACATGTAACCTAGTTTTCCTAACCCCAAGGCTAAAGAAAGAACGTGCACACTAATTTCATCAAAGGAAATAATGCTTTGGTATCAAAGGCTGGGCCATATTGGTAAAAATGTTTGTACATGTTTTAGACTAAGGATATGGTGAAAATGATAGATAATTTTCCCTTGGAATTAAAATTATATGGAAATTACGTATATAGAAATCAAATTCAAGTAAAGTTCCAAAATATTTATGCATGGGCAAGTGAAATATTACAAGTGATCCACAACAATGTGTTTGGACTAGTTGATGTCCCATAAGTTAACATGTCTCTTTTCTATGTGACCATCATAGATAATTGTTCTTGTAAGACTTGGATACATTTTATCTTGAATAAATTTGAGGTTCTAAAGAAATTTGAAGAGTTTAAATCTCTTGTGGAGAATTAGATGGAAAAGAGGATCAAGGTACTGTACATAGACAATGGGGATGAATATGACTCTAATAAGTTTGATGAGTTTTGTATCTATAGTGATATTCAAAGATAAAATATCAATCCATACACTCCGTATCAAAATGGATTCATATATTGGATGAACAAGATGTTCTTGGATAAGGCTTGGAGTATGTTTAATGGTACACATTTGGATAAAAATTGTCGAGCTAAAGCAATGGATATTGCTTGTTATCTAGTCAACCAATCCCTAAATATAATGACAGTTGAAAATAATTTACAACAAGTATGGACTGGTGAATCCATGCTTGAAACATCTTCATTTTTTGTGAATCATACTCTCCTATCCCAAAGGAAAAGAGATTGAAACTTGATGTTAAGTCTATAAGGTACATTTTCATTGGTTATGGGGGTGACATCAAAGGGTAAAAGTTGTGGAATCCATCATTTTATTAATATATGTGATTAAATTTATGTGATGCAATATAATTGAGGTCCATAATTTAAAACATCATTATCATTGAATTTGGTACAAACCCAATCAATACTGTGATGATATTTCAAGTGGTTGTTGGGAAATGTATTAACATTGCATGATTATGTGTAAAAGTAATCATACACATATTTGGTATTGTGAAAGGTGTTTTGTGTATGAGGTTAAGTAGAGTGATTGTGTAGGTTGGGTTGGTTGTGAAATCTTTCACAACGATTGTCTTTAAAAATTACATAATGTTGAAAATATTCAATGATGATGGAACAATTGCACATTGTACTCTATGTAATTTTAGTCCCACTCTATAATATTCTAAAGTGGTGCTCCATGTTTGAGTTTTAATAAGTTTTTGAGAGTTGTGCAACATGAAAATTAATGAAAGTTTATTTGAAGGGGTTCAAAACACTCATCTAATTGTATCTGTCAGATCGAGGAAGTTTTAGAAACATCTTGGTGATGCTCTAACATAGATTTGTTATGGAGTGTTACACATTATTCACTTATCATAGTATTTGGTGAATTCAGATTATTTCATAGTGAAAACATTGTAAGTGAAGTGTTTGTTATAAAAAAATGTTCATCTAACTAATACTGAGAGTAGAGTTACATAGGATATGTGTAACAAAGTTTGTTAAAATCTAAATACACATGGTTGAGTGTATGCATTATAATATATATTAAATATCTATATGAGGGTTATAAAACCCTATAATCTGATCATAAAACTATTATATGTCATGTTTATGTTATAATTCAATTATGTTAATGTGTTGGTTTTTACCCAAAAGGGTTTTCTTAGGTGAAATCTATTTTGTGCTTGTCATTCTCTCTTCCTATATAAGATTCACAATATAAAAACTGTTCTTTATGTTTATTTATCTTAGTAGAGTCGATTCCCATAATTTGGTAGCAAAGCTTGGTTTTAATCTTCATATTTGTTGGAATAATTTATGACAAATGATTGTGTAGTGGGAGTTTGGCAAGGGAATGTTATATGAAGAAAATGACTAGAAGCACCAAAATGGAAATGAAATTTACAATGGTTAGAATTTTGAATTATAGTAGCTCAAGATGAAAAACCTCTTGGTGGATACAAATGAGTGGATTAATATATTAGACATTGCACCCAACACATTGAAATTGGAAGAGTGGAAGAAATTCAAAAAGAAAGCATGAAACTCTATCACATTGTCAAGTTATATTCAATTTTACTAAATGTATCAATTAAAAATACTATGAAGATTCTATGGGACAATTTGGACACATTGTACCAATAAAATATGTTGATAATTATTTTTTTCCTATGAAAAAAGTTGTATTCACTATGAATGAATGATGGTGACTAAGTTGCAAATCCCATGCACACATCTAATGTTATGGTAAACTAGTTGACATCTGGAATGGATGATGAAGAGAGGTGTATCATATTATTATGATCTTTTCCAAAGTCATTGTATAATTTGGTGATGAATATCATGAGCAATAGATAGGAGTTAAAATTATAAAATGTAGTGGAGGATTTGTTATCATAGGAAATGAGGTGAAAGTTTGTGTAAAGTCATCAAAATAATGATGCCTTGGTCATGAAAGTCCACTTATAAGAAAAATATAAAGAAAATATTGGGGAAAATCACTAGAAGTCTAAGTTTAAATCAAATAATTTGGAGATATCCTTGAATAAATGTTGGAATTGCAACAAGATAGAACATTTCGAAAAGGATTCTAGAGCAAAGAAGGTGGAGAAGGAAATACCATTAAATATTGCATAGTGCTCGAGTGGAAAAGTCTCTAGTGATGGATATGGAGATTCATATATCAAAACCTAAAACTCACTCTCATGTAGTGATGCATGGTTGATATACTTTAGAGCCTTCTATTGTATAACTCCTGCAAAGGACTGGTTTTGTGATTATGAAGAATATGATGGTGGTGAATTTTTTTATGAGATAACTCAACCTAATAGATTGTAGGAAGAGGAAAAGTTAAGTTTGGATTCTGATATGAGAGGATCAAGAATCTCACAAGTTTTTTGTACATTCCCAACCTTGTGAGGAATTTTATCTCTATGAGTAAGATGAATGATCTTGGTGTCCAAGTCTCATTCAGTAAAGGTAGGTGAAAAATAGAGCAGGGAGCCTTAGTGTTAACAAGGGGTATGTGTATAGGTACTATGTTCAATTTTGATGTAATTATGGTAAGTAGTGCATGTAACCTAGTTTTTACTAACCCCAAGGCTAAATTATGAACATGTGCACTACTTCTAGAAAAGCAAATAATGCTTTGGTATCAAAGGCTAGGCCATATTGGTGAGAAATGTTTGTCAATGTTTCAGACTAAGGATATGATAAAAAGGATATAGAATTTTCCCTTTGAATTCAAATTATAAAAAAATTACATCTATGGAAATTAGAGTCAAGTAAAGTTATAAAAAAGTGAGACATGGGCAAGTGAAATATTACAAGTGATCCACATCGATCTGTTTGGACTAGTTGAAGTTCCATAAGTGAAAAGTCTCTTTTTTATGTGACCATCATAAATGATTTCTTAATTTTGATGTAATTATGGTTAGTAGTGCATGTAACCTAGTTTGTACTAACCCCAAGGCTAAAGTATGGACACGTGCACTACTTCTAGAAAAGCAAATAATGCTTTGGTATCAAAGGCTAGGCCATATTGGTGAGAAATGTTTGTGAATGTTTCAGACTAAGGATATGGTAAAAAGGATAGAGAATTTTCCCTTCGAATTCAAATTATAAAAACATTACATCTATGGAAATTAGGTCAAGTAAAGTTATAAAAAAGTGATACATGGGCAAGTGAAATATTACAAGTGATCCACATTGATGTGTTTGGACTAGTTGATGTCCCATAGGTGAACAAGTCTCTTTTTTATGTGACCATCGTAAATGATTTCTTTTGTAAGACCTAGATACATTTCATCTTGAATAAATTTGAGGTTATCAATAAATTTAATGAGTTTAAAGCTCTTGTGGATAATTAGATGGAAAAGAGGATCAAGATGCTACACACAGATAATAAGGGTGAGTATTGATATAATACTTTTGATTATTTCTACATCTATAGTGGTATTCAAAGATATAATATCACTCCATACACTCTATATAAAAGTGGAATCATAAAATGGATGAACAGGATGTTACTAGACAAGGCTTGGAGTATGTTGAATAGTGCACATTTAGATAAAATTTATCGAGCTGAAGCAATGGATACTACTTGATATCTAGTCAACTGATCCCCAACTTCAATGATGGTTGAAAAAACTTTCCATTAAGCACAGATTATTAAGAATCCATGATTGAAACATCTTCATGTTTTTTTTTACAAAGCATACTCTCATATCCTAAATGAAAAGAGATCAAAACTTGATGTTAAGTATATAAAGTGCATCTTCATGGGGTATGGGAGTGGCATAAAAGGGTACAAGTTGTGGAATCCTAAGAATAAAATGGAAGTATATATCTAGAATGTAGTCTTCAAGGAGGTGTGCAAGATTCATACACATGAAAAACCAAAGAAGAAAGCCAAAATAAGAATCAAAAAAGGTGAAGTTTGAGACAGATGCTAAAAATCATGTATTTGATTATGGTGTGATAAATGAAGAGTCCTAAGATGAAGTAGAATCAGATCCTGTAACTCCAATTATGAGGAGATAAAAATGAATGCATAAAATACTTGAAAGGTATAACCCAATATAATTTCATTATACATACTAGTTATTAATGAATGACAGTGATGAACACAAGATGGTAGAGAAAGTTCTAGGATACACAGAGAGTAAGTCTTGTAAGAAGGCTATGAAGGAGGATAAATAAACTATGTACACTTGAAATCTAGTGAAAATACCTCCTAGAAGAAAACCTATAGGTTTGAAGTGGGTTTTCAAAATTAATTAGAATGAGCAAATGGAATTTGGAGAGGTACAAGGCTTGCCTAATGGAAAAAGTATTATCTCAAGATGAGGGAATTGACTTTGGTGAGACTTTTTCTCTAGTTGCAAATCTCCCTTGAATTAAGTTTCTTTTAGCTATTTTCGTATTCAATCTAGACATATGACAAATGGATGTAAAGATAATGTTATTTCAAGGGGACCTTAAATAATAAATCTACATGTCATAGCCTAAGGAATTTAAGTTAAAGGGGAGAGAGGACTTATTTTTCATATTTAAAATTTCTTTTTATGACTTGAAGCAATCACCTAGAATGTGTCAATTATTAAGTGGTTAGACTCGGGCATGCACATAACAATGTTAATCCTTATGTCTACTATGAGGAAGAGGGTCATCAATTTTTCATCATATTCGTCTATGTGAATGACATGTTGCTGATTGGAAATAACATGGGCAAGATCAATTTGGTGAAGTCTCAATTGTCTACGTATTTTGACATGAAAGATATTGGTGATGTGAGATTTATCTTGGGAATTGAAATTAAATAGGATCCTATGAACATGAATAGTTAGTTAGACTAGAGGAAGTACATTGAGATAGTATTGGAAAGGTTCTAAACGCACATAGATAATTGGTGTGCACCCTTTCCCAATTGGTCAAAAGCTATCAACTTTGAGAAGTTTAGAGACTTATAAGGAGTTGGAGGACATGTTTCAAGTTTCATATGCAAGCATGGTAGGAAGCTTGATGTACATAATGATACGTACAAGACCTAACATTTCACAAGAAATAGAAGTAGTTAGAAAATTCATGTCTAATCTAGGCAAGGAGCATGTGTAGTATTGAAGAAGATCTTCAAATATATGCAAGACACATCTAATCTTAGGGCACATATAAATGAAGGATGACCTTGAGTGTACAAGGTTTTTTGGATTCTAATTTGGTTAGAGAACTTGATTGTCATAGGTCTATTGGTGCATATGTATTCAATTTTTTTAATGGAACGGTAAGCTGGATGAGAAAAGGACAAATTAGTATCACTATATCTACCATTGGGGATGAATATATTGAATTTACTCATGCAATCAAGGAATTGGTATGGATTTAAAGGTTGTGTTCTAATGTTGGGCTCAAGGAGGAAGAGATAAATATAAGTTTTGATAGTCAAAACATAGTTTTTATAGTAAAGAACAATTAGTATCATTCTTCAAATAAACACATTTATGTGAGATATTATTTTGTGAGGGAAATTATGGAAAATAAAAAGATGTCTTTAGAGAAGGTGGACACAAAGGAAAATGTTGCATATTTATTGAACAAGGAATCAAGTATTGAGAAGTTCATTCAAGTGACAAAAGGAGATAGGTATGATTTTCCAAAGCTGTTAAAGCATGAGTGTGTGTTACCTTATACAAAGTGTTCAAAAAGTTGGATATTATTGGGAAATGTCTCAACTTTGTAATGAATCTATACAATAGTTACTGTGCACACATTTGGTGTTATGTAAAGTGGTTTGTGAAAGTACTTGGTTTTGTAAGTTGATTATGCAAAGTGGGTTGGTTGTGAGGTCTTACATGGAATTGTATTTGGAAAATGCGTAAGGTTGATAACGTGTGAATATGATGAAACCATTGCATAGGATAATCTACATACTGTTAGTTTCACTCTAGAATATTTTGAAGTGGTGCTTAATGGTTGAGTTGTAGTAAGGTGTTGCAAAGAACTATGCAACATGTGAAGCAATGAAAGGTTGTTTGAAGGCATTGTATATATTTTTTTAATTATATTTTATGACTGAGGAAGTGTTAGCTATGTTTTGGTGATGCTTTAACAAGGATATTTTAAGGAGAATTATGAATTGTTCACTTGGCACAGTAGTTGGTGTATGCAAATTATTCTGTAATGCGGACTACAAGTGAAGTATATACTATAAGAAAATGTTCACCTATGGAGTAGTGAGATTAGAGTTATATGAGATATTTGTAACAAAGGATATTGAATACACATGGTCAAGTGTGTGCATTATAATATAGTAAATCATTGTATGAAGGTTATAGAACCTTCCAACATGATCATAACATTATAAGATGTCTTATTTATTTTATGTTTAAATAGTTTACTCTATTGGGGTTTTTACTCAAGATGGTTTTCCAAGGTGAAATTTATTGTGTGTTTGTCAGACCTTCATGATTTAGGAGGATCATAGATGCTTGGTTCTCTTATTTTGAGAGATGTTTGGCCTTATTTAACATTTAGTTAGAGAATTTACTTCTACAACGATATGCCTCTAGAGGATTTCCTATTTGTTCACCTTGTTTCTTCTTCAAGATTGAGAAGGAAGTGATTCTATAATAGGCTTAGAGATATGGTGAGATTGGTGAGGCATCAAAAGACATTTACAACATATTATCCTATTTGCATATTATTATTATGGAGGCATTTTTTATTGGCATCTTCATACATGAGATTTATCTCATGGTATGTCATATTCCTTTCTTAAACTATTGGTTTTGAGTAGGTTGGTATGATTTCACAACTAACATGTTTGAATGATGGGATAGACATCACACTTGACCAATCAAAGCCAATGAGAGGCATCAACAATCATGCCTCATTCATTGCCTAGTTGGTGGAGGCCATTTCTATCTCCATGTCTCATTCATTGCTTAGTTCGTGGAAGCCATTCCCAACTTAAATATATAAATATTGCATATAGAAAATGAATGTATTGAAATTAACAACACTAGAAGCCTAATAAAAGGTTCAATTTTCAAACCAGATTTTGTATTTCTCCTTATTAATTATTGTAACTAAACTTTCGTGAAGTTGCAACTTTAACTATTTTTTATTTTTGGCTTCATCCATTTTTGAATAGTTGTACTATAACACAATAGTATGTGTTTGTAATTATGGACAATGCATCATGCATATCAAACTGATAAGTATGTGTTTTTAACTTTATTTATAAATTTATTAAATTAAGCACCTCAAAAAATGCTGTAAAACTCTTTCAATAGTTAAAATGACATAATCGTTAATTGAAAGATAAAAATAAAGATGCAACATTATTAATTGTTTATTTTATATATACCTCTCATATTCATGGGCATTTGAGGGTTGAAGTTGAGACATGAGAAATAATCAAAGCAAAAGAATTGCCCTTTCTAAAGTAGATTAGATGGCCTTTTGAGAGAAAAATAAGCTTGTTGAAGCTATGGAATAATTAAAAAAAAGATCAATTAGTAATTACTCCCATTTGTAATATTTTATTTGAATTCATGAAAGATATCATTCAATGTGATGGAATAAACTAGGTCTATGTTGTTGATATGGTGCATTTTACATACGACACAAATTGAGATGTAAATTTTATTGAAATTAAAAAAAAAGGTATGATGAACATCAAACCAAAATCCTAATGACAAATCAATTTTATTTTGAGTAATTTTTTGATGTAATAAACTACATATGAACTACAATTGTTGTGTATTCTACATAGTCAACAACAAACCAAACCAAACCAAACCACAAAAAATAGTCAAAATTATGACTTCATGAAAAATTAACTACAACAATAAAAAAGGAGAAATACAAAATAAAATGTAATCTGAAGAAAATAAAACAAAACCTTTTGTGCTCTTTAAGAGAATTATTTTCAACCCATTGCCACAACTATTTAATTTTGCTTACTTGATGGGTGGATTTTGAGAAGGGGAACAAGTTTTGGGTCTCAAATAGGTGGTCAAAAAATTTCATGGAAAAATAGGGAATGAACTTGTTTGACGCAGTGCGATAGGCTTTGATGGCCAGCAAAGCTTAATGAAGAAATTGCCACATACTAGGGGCGTTGAGAAAATATTATTTTGATATGTGTCTACCTATTAATAAAAAGATTTAGCTCCCCATGTTGCAAGTGATAGTGACATTATTTTCATTTTTTAGTCTACTCTTCCCCACCAATGCTCAACTTTAGCCAGGAGGAGAAAACAAAAAATCAATGGATTCTATTCACTTTTGTTGTTTTTAAAAATCCAAAAAAAAATTACACCCCTGGATATAAAAATATATTATTATAAATATATTTTACAAATAATATTACCTGTTATATTATCTAATATATATTTAGATTACATTATATATTATTAAATAGAATATTTATTTATAATATAATTATTGCAATAAATTACTTTTTTAATTTTAGTATATTAATATATTATACTATAATGAATGAGTGAATGTTTTAATGCAATTAAAATTTTATTTAAAAATATATTATGATAAATAGATATTATTGAAAAGTGTAAATAACAAATTGATAATAAACATAAAACTTAAAAATGCCTTGATTAATACACGCATTATTTATTGAAATACTTTACAATTTATTACAAAGCAAAAATATAAAATTGATAATATACTTAAAAATGAAATGACTTTATAAATACACATTTTAGAATGTTTGTACATATTTATTTATCAAATTTAAATGAAGCACTTGCTCTTACATAATTTGATATATAAAAATAATGAAAAGTTTTTTCAAATAAAAAATTATAATTTTGTAAATAATATTATGTCGAATTTATAGAAGCTTAATGTAAAAACTATGAATGTAAAAAATATTTACAATTTAAATTTAAAAAAAAAAAAAATATATAAAAATATTGGCTATAATTAAAAAAAACAAACAAAAACAATTTCATCAATAACGGTTAAAATTTTGAAAATTTATTATAACATACAGAAAATCACATAGATATAACAAATTGTTTACCGAATTACACTAGTAGATGTATCACGTATAAGATAAAAAATAACATCAATTTTTAGCACAAACCTAACTCTTTTAAATATAAAACCTAAAATTGGCTTTGGGCTTTTGTAATGTAAACATTTTCAAATATCTAAATGTATTATAAATTTGTATGTCTGTGTAATCAATTTAACATGGGCACACACATTCATTGTCTTTATAATAGATATGGCAGATGTATGTATTGATATTATCGAGGAAGAACGAGGTAGCTTTGAAAGTTATCCTTTATTATCAAAATTGAAGTCTAGAGTGAAGTCAATTAGTGTAAGTTATCCTCTCTCTCCTTATACTTTGTTTGTACTTGGGCGACCTCTAAACACCACATACATTTGACCTCCCATCACCTTTTTGTTTCATTGAACCTTTTAGAAATGCACTCAAATCTCTTTGAAATTGTGTAAAGTAGGTATTTGCAACCCTAGTTGGCTCCTTAGATATATAATTATATATGTAATCTAATATGGCCCATCTATTGTATGATATCAACTAAAATACCTTGTCAATGCTTCTCACCATCATTTTCTAATGCACATCAAATGTGAAGCCTTCTCATAATATAATAATATAATAGTATATTCAATATTATATTAAAATGAAGGGTAAATTTGAAAATTATCGTTTATTATCAAAATTGAAGTCTAGAGTGAAATGAATGAGTGTAATGTGGTAAGTGTACCTCTCTCGAAACCCATTACCAGTGATCTAATCTCACCTTTTGTGATGTGCAAGGCCAGTTCACTTGGTTTAGTATGTGATGATTTGCATTCTTTATGGAAAGAGAGAGCAGTTTTACCCAATCTCTATGTCTAAACTACAACTCCCTTGATTTTAATCAAGGACATCTGTTTTAGTTAAATACTAACAATTTTGAAAAAAAATACTCAGATATTAGTTTTTTAACTTAAAAGGCATTTTCTATTAATAATATAAATTATGAATACTTTTGCTTAGATACCATATCTAAGTATATGGTATAGACCACATTCATACATGGGTGTAAATCTTGTAGATCAGATTTTTGAAATGTCAATCATGATAGATGCAAAAATTGTCAAGAAATTGTTAAAGATACATCCTTACTTGATAGGAACTCTTTAAGAGCCCTACTACATTGTTTGCACTACTTTCACGTAAAGATATATTATTTTTACATATATATTATGTTAATTTGATTAATGACTTTTGGTTCCACCATAGCTGTAGAAAATTTTGTTTTTATAATTAAATATGATTCCCTACAAAACACCTTTTGAGAAGAAGGGCTATGTTCAAATTTTACATAAAACTCTTTTCATTCGTATATCTCCCACAAATAAAAATAAAAAACCTACCATAAAAAACACAAAAACCAAATATGCATTAAACTATCTTTGTTCTGCCGTCCAGACATTCCAGATGGCAAACCGCTTCCTCTTCTTGTCTCGGTGTATCGTTTCTTCCTTCGTCTTGGCGGCAGAGGCAGCAAGCCTCGACTTGTCGTTCCCTTCTACAAACGATTTCAAGTTGCCTCAGGATGCTTATTTCCAGGTTCCTATATGGGACGACTCCTCTCAGGCGCTTGCAAATTTCTCTACCCATTTCCAATTTATCATTCGCAAAGTCAACAATTTCACAGGGGATGGAATGGCTTTATTCATGGCCCCTTTCTAGTTTGAGCCACCCGTGAACGCTACGGGCCAGTGGCTCGGCCTCTTTAACGGAACAACCGACGGAAACTCATGTAATCAGATTGTTGCTGTCGAGTTCGACACGTACAAGAATTACTTTGACCCCGATGACAACCATATGGGAATTGATGTCAATTCTATCGTTTCAAAGGGGAACGTCTAGCTGAGTAAAATTGCAAGCAATTCTTTTCAAAACGAAACTCTCAACAATGGGGCATATTGGGACGCATGGGTGGATTATGAAGGCGGAGCAAAGCAGCTTCAGGTATTTCTCGTATATAACCCCTCTGGTAACAGCAATAATTTCTCCAAACCAGAAACCCCAATCTTTTCTTATGATATAGACCTGCGGAAGTTTCTACCCCAGAACGTCAAGCTTGGCTTTTCGGCTTCGACTGGATCCCCCACAGTGTATTCCTGGAATTACTCCTCTCAATATTCCTGGGAGATCTTCAGTCCTACAAGCCCCGGAGATCTTCAAGGCAACAACAGCAATTTTGTAAAAGTTGTTCTCATTTCAGTCTTCGCCGGCTTGCTTACCGTAAGTGGTTTCGTATTCGCTGCGGCGCGGTGGTATTTCAGAAAAAGCAAGCGCGGCGGCGAGGCTGAAAGCGAGGAGAGCGATGTGGAGCTGGACGAATGGTTTGCGCAGGGCCCTCGCAAGTTCTCCTCTCCCGAGCTCAGTGCCGCTACCACAAACTTCAGCGAAGACTAAAAGCTCGGCCAAGGAGGCTTCGGAGCGGTCTACAGAGGCATCTTGCCTGGCACAAACGAGGTTGTGGCAGTGAAAAGAATATCCCAAGGATCGAAGCAGGGAAGGAAGGAGTACGTTTCAGAGGTTACCGTGATCAGCAAGCTGAGACACCGTAACCTTCTGCAGCTCTTGGGATGGTGCCATTAAAAGGGCGAGTTGCTTCTGGTATACGAAATCCTGCCAAACGGAAGCCTGGACAAACATTTGTTCAGGGAGCAAAAACTTACTTCCACTACTCTTCTTCAGTGGGATCAAAGGTACAGCATTGCTTGTGACGTAGCCTCAGCTCTTGTTTATCTTCACGAGGATTGTGAACAGCGAGCGGTGCACAGAGACATCAAGGCCAGCAATGTTATGCTCGATTCAAATTTCATTGGGAAGGTAGGGGATTTCGGTCTGGCTAGAGTGGTGGAACGGGATCAGGGAGCCTCCCATACGACCGTGGTGGCGGGGACATACGGGTATTTGGCACCAGAGTGTGTGATAACGGGAAAGGCGAGTACAGAATCGGACGTGTACAGCTTCGGAGCGGTGACTCTAGAAATTGCCTGCGGACGGCGACCAGTGGACCGGAGTTGAATGAAGGCCTGGTTGAATGGGTTTGGGCTTTGTACTGGCAGGGGAAAGTTTTGGATGCAGCGGACGAAAGATTAGGTGGGAATTTCAGAGCCGAGGAAATGGAGCGGCTGATGTTGGTGGGATTGTCCTGTTCTCATCCGGATCCAAAACTTAGACCAACAATAAGAGATGTGGTAAAGATTTTGAAATTCGAAGCTCCATTGCCAAATGTTCCTCTGAATATGCCTGTTGCTCTGTATATCGACGCTGTTCGTTCTGGTCTAACGTCGTCGCGACATCGATCGGCTGTGAAACTTCAATGACATTTAACTCGTTCGACTGTATCATCAACCTCGTCGGCTTTGCCTTCGCCTTCCCCAGCCCCTCTTATATCATTCCGAACCATGAGACTAGGGTTATGGTGTTTAGGGGAATTATATATACGAGAATTAAATGGTATATGGCGTATTCGGTTTGACTGTTCACTACTTAACATAAATTGTAAGAAGTTTAATATGTCATTTTGAGATTCCAAATCAAAAGATTTGTATGTAGGTACCTATCGTGTAGTTTAATTATTTATTTAATCGCTTATTCCTATTAATTTGTATTGAGAAATGTCTAATGTAAATGTTTTCTTTATTTTTAAAGTTTTGATATTAGATTTATAAAATATATTGGATTTTTAAAAGAAAAAAATGGAGAAAAAACAATTTTCTATTTGGATAAAAGATAATGAAAATGCAGATTTTTAAAGGAAATTTAAGTATTCATGAAATAAAAAAATAAAAAAAAATGTCTCCATCAAATTTATTGACTTTTTTTTTATAATCATTATTCTTTTTTTTTTTGGTCATTTGTATTGAATATTCTACGTAATAAAGATATAAAAAAATATTGGCCACTATGAAATTTATGATCTTGTCTAAGGGTAAGTGTAAAAAATTAGGGGACAAAAAATGTCCTATCCGTGGACATGTTTTTCTAGAAAATTGAGAAATCTCAACTTATGTAGATTATTTGAGATAGTTACACTCAAAATTTGAAGATGGCGTAAGAACATGAATTATAGTATTTCAAATATAGTTTCCAAAAAAATATTAAAAAAAAAAATGATTAAATATAAGTCAAATATCTAAAATTTGACAAGGAACTCTTATTTTTTTAAGAAAATATAACAGATAGTTGGTCATGTGACCTTCCATTTTTTTCGCATCGTTTGATATTGTTTGAAATCTTTTGGTAAAAATTAAGATAAGATCATATAGTTTGTGACCGAGTTTTTTGTTAAAATTTTCAATGATATTTTAAAATCAATTTTACAAGTAAATATATCTTGAAAAATGACCCAAAAAATGAATAGCTTGTCATGTGTCCTCCCTCCTAACTATCTAAAAAATGAATTAAGCCTAGTTTATGACCATATAATATATTTTTGCATTTGGATCAATGGCAAAAAATATATAAACATATACATGCATGTATATTTGTGGCATGTAGTGGCTTAAAAAATCCATAATTAGAAATTAACATAGATGAAAAACTTAAAATAGTCCAAAAATTAATAAAATCATATGTTTGAAAAGAGGAGAGTGTGTTCATCATCATAGTAATAATTTTATGAATTATCTCATTAAAATTCATAATACTTTTGGCAATGAAAGTTGAATTTTCTTACTTTTTGTCAAAGATATTGGATTCGACTTGGTATCTACAAGTCCAAGCTTTTGGCTCGAGAATCCAAAACATTTCTAAGCCAAAAAGCATGGTTTTTATTTCAAACATACCATAACACATACACATTATAGTAACTATGCATTACATTGACATAACACCAAAAAAGAAGTCTTTGTATATGTTTATATTTATCTATCTATCTATCTATTCACATTTATAATTTTTATAATTTTTATTTTAAAGTGGAGTGTGTCAATATATACACTACCATAAAAAAGACATAATGGATATAGTGATGTAATTTTTGTGAGTTTGCATCTGTGATCATAATTTTAACTATATAAAATATGATTAAGGGTTCAACCAAGCTTAGTTTCATTACAAAATGAACGAAATAGTCAATTATTTCAATGGTGTTGCCAATTAGGGAAAATGTAAACCCCTTGAACTTAATTGCATATACATGATGTGATTTAAGACTAAATTAGATTAGTTTTTACTAAAATATTGAGTGAATGAGTGAATTGGTGCAATCAATGATGCAATTTGAATAAAATTGAGCCTCATAAACCTAATTTCGACTATAAACGATGTAATTGGGGCTATCAACCCCAATGTCATAATAAAATAAAGCAAATAGTCCATTGGTTAAAATTGAAAGAAATTGGGATTAATTTGATCCCTTTCAACATAATTACAAGTAAAAAATGTTATTTGGGGCTTAATCCACTCTAATTTCATTAGAGAATGAAGTAAATAATTGTTTGGTTCAATGATAGATGGAAGTTTGACATGTATAAGATATGGTTTTCAGCTCAATAAACTCCAATGTCATCATATAATGAATGAAATAGTTAATTAATTCATTTGTTGAGGAAATTAAGGTCAATATGAGCACTTTGACCTTAATTATGACTATACAATGTGATTTAAGACTAAATTAGCTTTGATTTCATCATATATTGAGCCAATTAGTCACATGGTACAAACAATGACATAAGTTTAAAAACATTGAGTCATATGAACCTATTTTTAATTGTATATGGTTTGATTTAGAGTGAAAGTGACCCTAATGTCACCATATAATAAACCAAATAGTTGATTCATTCAATCAAAGAGCTATTCCAAGGTAATTTGATCCCCCTTAACCTAACTACAAGAGTAGGACATGATTTGGGGCTAAATTTTCTCTAATTCCATCATGAATTAATTCAATTAGTCAATTAGAATAATTAGAGACATGATTTGGGCTAAATTGAGCCTCGTAAACCTAACTTATGGCTTAATTGATTATATAGGATTAACATATGGATTAATTGGCCCTAGTTTTATCACAAATGCAAGCATAAAGATAATTGGGGTGAATTTAAACTTGTTAAACCTAACTATGAGTATAGAATGTGATTTGGGAATAAATTATCTCATATTTCTTATCATATTGACCTAATTAGTCTATTGTTACAACCTTAAACCCTAAACCATAATTTTATCACAAATACAAACATGAAGGTAATTGGGGTTAATCTAAATCTATTAAACATAATGATGAATCTAGGATGTGATTTTGGGTTAGAAATCAGCTCATATTTCTTGACATATTAAGATAATTAGTCAATTGTTACACTTAGTGATGCAAATTGGATGAAATTAAACCCTGTGGACCTAATTTTGACTATACATGATGTGATTTGGGGGTCAATCGACCCAAATATCATTAAAAAAAAAACTAAATAGTCCACCAATTCAATCATGAAGGAAATTAGGGCAAACTTGAGCCCCTTCAACCAATTCCATCATGAGTTGATCCAAGTAGTAAATTGGTTAAATTAGGAAAATGATTTGGCCCAAATTGAGCTCTATGAACTTAATTTATGGCTCAATTGATTGTATAGGATGTAACATATGGCTTAATCAACCCTAATTTTATCACAAATGTAAACATGAAGGTAAATGGCGCTAATTTGAACCCATTGAACCTAATTGTGAGTATATCATGTGATTTGGGGTTAAATTAACTCATATTTCCTAACTTATGGACCCAATTAATTAATTAATTATTACAATCAGTGTTGCATATTAGATGAAATTAGACCATGTGAACCTAATTTTGACTATATAGGATATAAGTTGGGGGTCAATCAACCCCATTATTATAACACCCAAAATCAAATAACCCATCAATTAAATCATGAACAAATTTGGGGCTAATATGAACTGATTGAATCTAATTACAAGAGCAGACATGGTCAATGAGGTAATTAGGTGTAATTTGAACCTCTTAAACCTAAATGTTAGTATAGGATGTTACTTGGAGATAATTGAACAAAATTTTAGTTGTATGGGTTGTCATTTGGACATCAATCAAGAGCCAATTGCATCACATAATATTATAATTACATAGTTATATTATATATAACTATGTAAATATTATGCATACATTTTATGTTCACAATAGGCAAAAAATATTCTTTCAATGATTATTTTTAACATCGATCAAGGTTTGTGTCCCTAACTACATTCTTTGTATCATTTTTTCACCTGTACGTTGAGGACAAAAGCTATCATATTATTTTTTTCGACCCTACCTTCAAAAGCTATCAAGTTATTTTTTTGTACATGTGTCAAATTTATGTATTCATGCGTAACATATCTCATTCAAATAATAAGAATCAGTTAAAACACAAAACATAGAAGCAATTAAAAGTGTTGAGAGAAAAATTAAAGGTATGAGTGCAAGAGTTTCACTTGAGGTAAGGTAAAAACACTATCCCTAATGAACCAAATGTCATAGATAATGATGCAATTGATAATGATGAATTGAATTATGTTGATGAATGTTTACGTAAAAGTCCAAATTATGTTACAAGTCCACATTCAAAGTATGAAGTTTTTGATTTTATCGATAATGAATCTGTGCATGATGATTTACCCCATAACAATGAATAAAATTATATTGAATGAAAGAATGATTAAATTAACAATGAACAATTTCTCATGAAAACACTAAAGAATGAAAGTGACAATGAAGAAACTAGTATTTAACGATATGTAAATACCCTCTAAAAAATGCCATAATTAATAACACCTCCAAGGATTGTGCATTTAGAAGGAAAGTACATAATTGAAATTGATGAAAATATTTTAAAACTAATGCATAAACAAATGTCTGACTGCCATTCAAGAAGACTAGCTAAAAAAATTTGGGATAATTTATTTGAAAATTAGACTTTGATAGTCATAAATTTCAATTATTTGTTTCATAAATCAAATTGATTAATATTACACCTATAATGTACACCTTAGGACTATGAACATCTAACATGGATGGTGAAGACAAGGAAATTATTGAAAATCTACATTATGCATATCATATTGTAGGCATGAAAAAATGAAACAAAGATTGTAATGTTGACTGATGTATAATTAAAACTTATGTTGTAAGTGGTGAAATAGGTATAAAATGATTGATTTCAAAATCTAGCTGAGCACTGAATATAAATAGAAAAATTATGAAAGCAACTAGAATACGTAAGAGACTTAATGATGCCAATACCAATGAGGTCTAGTCATTCTTTGATAGACTTACACGAAAGGAGAAGGTTATAGTTGATGCCCTCAAATATTTACTTGCACAATTTTGGAAAGATAATACAATAGTTTCACCCAATATAAGAGATATATTGAAAAGAAGAGTTAGTTCCTATAATCATGAACTGCGTTTGAAACATTTATTGGATATGACCCAAACATAATTATACTCTATTTTTTGACAAAATATCTACAAATATATATTATTCAAAGATATTTTGAGATGGTCAAACCATTTTATGTAAAAATAAATCACACACACACCACTTGTTGTAGGCAGTATTTTGAATTTTTAATGTATTATGATGTTTTTCATCATATAAATTGTACTTTGCATATTGAAAACATTTTGTATGAGTGTGGCATGGGATTTATACAAAAATAAAAAAGGGAATAGTATTCCAACCAATTTTTTTGAAAGACTAAATGGATAGTTTTTTATAAAATAACATGTTTGGATGGAAATTATAGCATTTATGGTGGATTACCATTTTTTTTTTAAATTATTTTTATCATTGAGGATAGTACAAGTTTAATTAGATAGTTAGTTTGATAAAATATAAATCTATGACATATCAAGTAGAAGATGGCAAAAAATCTAAAAGGTGTGAGCTTGTTACAAAATAAATATTAGTTTTAAATTTTATGGTCAAATTTAAGGAGATAATTATTTATTAGTATGCAACGAACACACATAGGGATATATGGTTGGATGAACATTTCAATTTAAGTAAGGGAAAATTTTCACTTATTTCTATTGTTTCAGTACTTGACTTTACTAATAATTACACATTCAAACCACAAATGGAAGTTTGGTCATAATATTACAACTCAGTATAGGTGGCCATATTCATACATATAGCATTCATGCATGAACTTGATAGTAAAGATTGAGATTGAAAAATATTAAGGGAAAGCTATTTATATGTCAGTGATGATAGATCACATTGTATAGAGTATATGCAAGGTTATTTTAAGATGTTCAATGGAAATTTGACTGAGAGGAACATTAATTTCAATCAACTTTTTATTTGGTAATAAAATTATACATCGCTACTAAAGAATGCATTGATGTTTTATTGGTTGAGTAGGATGTAGTTAACACTATATTAGAATATAGTTGGAGTTTCACTAAGGCTAGCCTTGAGAAAGGGGAGCATGATGATGTTAGATCATATGTGAAAATATTCATTACAAGAGAGGAGTTTAATTTTTAAGATGACATTATTTTGGCTGATGCAAAAACTAATGTTGAATAGTGTAAAGAGAAAATCAGCCATGGTGATCAATAAAATTCCAGTGTTCGTAGATATTTCTAGTTGATGGAGGAAGAACAATTGGAACAGTATGAGGATTGTATGACCATAATGAGATTAAGTAAGCTCCAATAATTTTGTAGCTCAAATTCAAGTTCTTGGAATGTTCTTATGAGACACTAGAATGTTTATGTTTTGCATGCATGCATGCATTTTATTTGGAATGAGTCACAAGAGTGGGTGGATGAATGGAGTTGCTGACCTCTAATTCCAATCAACACATATTAGGTTCCACCGACATTACAACATACGAATATGACATCGTCACATGACTTTGACCATATATCTAATTTAGAACAACTAAGTAGAAGATTAATCACTATGTACTATTTATTCTCATTATCTATCTTATTAATGTCATTATTATTATTTATACAGGGCACGTTTTTGAAGTTATTGATGATGAGGACAATGAAGAGGGAAAAATATAGTACTTATGTTAGTGTGTAGAGTATAAAAATAAATTGAATTACCCAATCATATATGGGGAAAACATTGGCTATCCCATTGGATCTATGGTAGTCATTGGAACTTGGATTCAATGATACCCTATCAAAAATTTAGATGTATGGTTGTTTGAATACTTTGAAACACATAGGAAGATACTACACTATTTAAATTTGTTTCTTACAAAAAATATTCAATTTGTCAAATATATTGGGAGGCCCATTAAACAAAAATCTACAGAAAGTATGTGAGTTAGACCATGAAGTTATTCTTACTACTATCAAGATTAGAGTAGATCCTAGTGGATCATTGGATTGGAAATCTAAGGTATGTTGAGTTTTCAAATGTAGATGTATTTAATTTTACCAAATTTTATTGATTTTATAAGTAGTACATATACATTTCATTTTCAATTAGTTTTTTTTTAGGTTAACGGTGCCAAATAAGCTTCCACTATCACATGGTTGGCATTGTTAGTAAGGAATTTAATATTATTGAAGCTAAGATAAACTTAATAAAGGTACACCATTATTACAAAAAGGGCATTTTTAAGGCCAAAATGGGTAGTGGGTCAGTCTATTAGGAACGATTAAAGGACAATGACCTAGTCTTGGGTGTTATCCTCCACCTCAAATGTGTTAGCAATGCCAATTTCCTTTAGTGAATCACTATAGGTGAAGATATAAAACCATAAATTCAACATTAACAACATTTATTATCAATGTTTCCAAGCTCCTGAATAGTTTTGAAAACATGCATCCAAATGGATTTGAAGGTCATAATCATGGGATGATGTACCATTTCCCTGCTTAAATGTGTTATAAGTGATAGATTTACATGTGGATGTGTTGGAAGTGAATGTGTTAGTTTGAGGACAATATTAATTTTCACCTTGGAAGGTTGTTCAAGCCTTCTAAATTTATGGTAACATGGATACAATCCTAGGATGTGGGTGGCCGAATAGGTGGATTGAATGTTTAGATTATAGGGCTAGCTCCCCTTTATGTATTAATTAGGCTCAAAAACACTACACTATTAACTTGAAATGGAAAGGGGATAAGTATAACATGAAATAAACCTAACTAAGGAGGTGATACACCAACACTAATTGACCACTACCTACCAGTTGTATGTGCACATCAACCATGAGACTAGCTTGAACATACACTAATCCTAATTTGCATCTCCTACATTAGTACTTCATGTAAATCTTGTGAAAGATGTTTTAGGATAGGAGGACTAGACAAGAGGTCCAAAATGACAATAATGAATAAAAAAACTTAATCAACCCTTAAACTTCATTTGAACACTTCACATGACCTACAAAATAAGCTTTCAAACTAGATATAGGTGTTACAATAAGGCAACATGTCAAAGAAGGCTAAGAAAATCACTTAACAAGATCAACTATCTATACATACATACTAAGTAAAACCATAGAAGTAGTTAAAATAATTAATATTCATTGATCAAAGGCATAAAAATGATTAGGACTTCACTATACTTAGATAGAGGATCCATTCTTAGCCATTCAAGGTTTGTTTTATAACAAGATGAGAGAAGATGATAGAAAAAATATGACATAGGTAGTCCATCATTGTAAATTTTCATTAAAATAGTTACAAAAGATACTAAAATAGACACTAATCTATGAGGATGTGTTGTCAATTTGTTTATTCAACTCCTATGACTAAGTTCTTATAATATTCCTTGTGCATATTAGCATAGGAGGTTATTTGGGCACTCTTGAGTTCTTGGATCTAACTCTTTAATTTTGAATCTACACTTTTACACATGTAAGGATAGTTACAAAGTGTTTATCTAAAATGTGGCATGGTTGAGGAGATGATAAGCCATTCTTCTTCAAGGTTTGTAAACTTCCTCTTTTATCTTCAAAAACACATAATATTTACTAGCTCTTTTTAGTTCAAATGCTTCATATCTTTTTTCCAGCTTCATGAATATAATATTTCTCCATCAGTAATTTGTTTTTGCCTTAAATTAATTATATCAACTCTTGTTAGTGTTTCATACACTCTCAAACACCTTATTTCACATCATTCTTTGAGAATAACTCACAAACATGAGAAGATCCAAAATGATCCAACCTTTTCACTCAATGATTTGGAAATAATTGTGTCTAGAAGAAGGATTTCACCTCATATGAAGCAAGCAAAAATAGGTCATTTTTTTGTCTATCATCATTTCTCATCATCCATTATTGTTCAAAATGAATTTTTTCTATGTAATTACAAAGAGGACATAATCTTATTTTCACCATGTAAATCATTCAACAATCTACCTAGAGTAATCCATCATGACCCTATCTAATCTACTAGACATGAATGGGAATAATCACCCTAGTACACTCTAATCAAAATAAAAGGAATTGAAACACCATTCAAGATTCATCTAAAAAAGATATTGTTCACTCTGAAACAAATTTATATTGAATAATGGATTGGAACACACTCTACTAGAGGAGGGAGTGACTAGGGATGATGATAAAGTGATTAGGTATGATGAGTGACAATGACATAATTATTAGGGACATTGAGGGATGAAGACAGATGAAGAGGGGATAATTAGGGATGATTAAAGATGATGAGGGTCGATGAGGGAGTGACTAGGGATGATGAGGGGTCTAATGAAAGGTGATGAAGGATTGACTAGGGATGATAAGAAATGATGATTGTTAATGAGGGAGTTATTAGGGATGATGAGGGATGATGAGAGTGTGAGTAGGGATAATACTTGGGATGATGAGAGAGTGATTAGGTATGATTAGGGTTGATGAGATTTGATAACCTGGAGTGTTTAATAATGATCAATTATAATGAGGGATGATGAGAGATGATGAGGGAGTGATTAGCATCAATGAAGGATGATGATAGCCAATGAGGGAGTGATTAGGGATAATGAGGGACAATGAGAACTAGTGAGGGAATGAATAGGGATTATAAATGAATATGAGGGTTGATGAGGGAGTGATTAGGGATGATGAGAATTAATTAGGGAGTGTCTTATGTGAATTTGGAGTGTTAGAATATGACTTTGGAATAATGCATGAGATTAGAATTGAAGAATGCATGGATTGACCATCTATATGACATTTGTTTTAGAGTGTATGGTATGTTTTTAGAATTAATTTTAATGGTGTGTTGATTTATTCTATTTCAAATGTAGTCTATTAGGGTGATTAGCTACATTCATGTCAAGTATAAGTTATTGTATCATGATTACAAGTAGATGTCATGTATGAGTGAATGCATACATAAATGTAATAGGTATGTGATAGATGTCATGTATGAGTGAACATATCATGACTATAGGTATGTTACAAGTTACATGATACAAGGTAGTCATTTATGCATATTGATAGACCCATTGATTGAAAAACCCACAAATTATTTAAGAATCCACTTTCAAGCCTAGGTATTCAATCGAGTAAGGCATACTCAAGTAGGTAAAGTAGGTAGGGCATAATCAATTAGGTGAAATATGGAGCATAATCAATGTTATAGATCTATTACATATGTAACATGATTTGTACCCTTGTTTCTCATTCTATCTTCTGATCCTAAAATTATGAAAACTAATTATTGGTCAGAATAAAATTTGAAAAACTAACTTCTAAATGGTAATTCTTACATCTCTATAATCAATTTCAGAAGATGTTGAGTGGCCCTAATTTGTTATATTTAGTGAAATAGATTTAAAATATAAGAATATAAAATGTAATATAAAATTAAATGTAAACTTAATACTACATTAACATTACATTTAATTTTATATTCTTATACTTAACACTTATTTTAATAAATATATGCTTGCAAAACATCAAACATAACAAAAAAAATTATAGTCCAAGGTTCTTGACAACAACATCTAGTTGAAATATATATATGCATCTTTCAAAAACCTCAAATTGAAAAAAAATAAAAACATTTGCACTCCAAAAAGGGTGTACGCCCTTTGCAAAGGGAATGTGTCCTTTGCATAGGGCATACACCCTTTAAACATTTCAATTTTATTTTATTTTATTTTTCATTTTTCCTCCAAATCTGCCTTGGGTATAGGCTTGGGGAGGTCTAAACCTACCTTAAAACTAGGCATGGAGCATCACACTTAGTTTCCAGGAAATTTTAGACTCTTGTTTCTTTATCAACACATTTGATCAAATAAAATTTATTAATTTAAAAAAAATTATATGGGTTTGTAGAGGAGAAAGTGTAGTTTTAGAATATATAATTTTTTTAATGTTAGAATATTATTTATAATTATTACTTAATTTATACATAACATACCTCATTATGGACTATACACATATCATCACAAATTTCTTTATAACTTTTTAAATATTAATCAAAAGTTTATAAAATTTATATCTCAACAATTTACACATTATCAACTATGCTTGAAAAAAAAATTGATTTTCATGAAGTTAAAGTCAAAAAGTTGTTTTTTGTACATTTGTAGTTTCAATTTTTGAGTTGTTTTGACTTGTAAATTTATTTAAAAATTATATATAAAATAAAAAATTAATAAAAAATATTCTCAAAAATCTTTGACATTTCACCTATTTGTATATGAAATTTCATACAAAAATTTAATCATTTACTCAAAAAAAAGTGTGTTTGTACACATGCACTCGCCTTATCTTTTTACAAAAAAGGACCAATATAATGTCATAAATGCATCTATTTCACACACTTTTATCATTTGGGTATTGAAAAAAAAAATTAAAAACTACATTCAAAATGCCAAAATTCATATTTTTAGGTCATTGTCAAATTCCTTTTTGAATTGTCTTTAATATTCTTTCCAAGTTCAACTATTTTTGTTTTAAAAAAAAAGGTTCACTTTATCCCCCCCGCCCCCCACCCCACCCCCACCCCCTCTTTTGTCCCCCATTATCCCACATCTACTCAGGGGAAGTCATCAATGCCAGGGGATTTATCATTATCCATGTGAGACATTGCTTTATGCAAATTGTTAATAGTGAGGGTCCTGTCACAAATCACCCATTATGTAGGATTGAGTTTGCATGGCACCACTGAAAGACATTATTGAAGGGAAATTTCATGCTCAGTCAAAGATGCTTGAGATTTGAATGCTTGCTGATAATGGTGGATATAAGCTTGTACAATCTATAGAGTCTTTGTGAGTTTGTTACTAGCCTTAGTAAAGACTAGTATTTATTGCTTTGAGTTTTTGGCTCATATCAATTGAAAGAAGTTCTTAGAAGTTTTGTCCCCTATTTTTAGACAATAAGCTTACCTTTGACTTAGGCTCTCTAAGCATTGTAGTTGTCTTCAATCTGAATATGGTGTCACAAGAATGTAACTCTCACCTGCAAGATCTCATTAAAGGGATATTTTCTAGAGATAGAGCTGCATAGCTCAATTCTAAGGTAGTAGCAGAGTAAGAGTGTCTCTAAATTTTGGCAAGTTGGTGTCAATAGATCCACAAAAAGTAGGAGGTCCTTCTGATGGCATCATCCCATCAGAGAATCCAACCAGATTTTTGGGAAGGACATGGATATAAATTCTAAACTCTCATAATGTGTACCACCATGGACCCATGCTTGAGCAAGGAGGTGTTAAGGAGGAATTACATTTTGTGGACTTTAGGTTTCATGAACTACCATGTCACATGAAACTAAATGGGGGAGTGGTTAAAAAGCCCAAAATTTGGTAATGCTTGTACCATTAGGAAAAAGCCATTATCAAAAGAGAAGTATGATTGGGTAGACATCATTTCTTGATCTAAATGCTTTAGAATTCAAGTAGGACCTTTCTTAAAATTACTCTAGGTGTACCAAACTCCATCTGCAGGCCACCATGTTAAATTATAATTATAAAGGGCCCATTTAGTGCACATGTAAAACCATGCCTCCCATTCGCCAGCTACCCACCTCATAGGAAAGTGACCCATTTTGTCTTTGAGAGATGCCATCATATTAAAGTAACCATATAATACCCAATGGGCATCAGGGAGATCATCCTTTATCCACTACCATAAATGGGTATGCTCCAAAGCATTATTCAAGGCATAAATATTAATAAAGCCAAAAGAGTGGCTTTCAATGCTAAAAATAACTCATACTAATCGGTTAGTGGGGTCTACACCAGATTTCACTAAGTGTGGCCACAACCTTGGAGAAATGAATGTGATCACCCCTCCACATCCTGTGACATGGTTAGTATGAAGAATGATATTGTCATGTCAGATGGAATTATTGATAGCTATCAATAAAAAATCTACCATTTTGACTTCTTACAGATAGAAAATATCCATCTTGGGAAACTTTTTCTAAAATCATGCACAACAAACTTGCATTTTGGATCTATGAAACCCTAAACATTCCATGAAAATAAATTCATAGATGATGGGTGTCAAGGGAAATGTCTTTGAGTCCAACCCTTCCAGGGTGTCATACTGATTCTGTAGAAAGTGCCAAATATTGGCACTCAATAACTCATTATTTACTCAAGTCTAGATTAGGAAAAAACTCTCCTTCCTCCACCTCATCAATCCTTTGAGGAGGGTTATAAGAGCATTTAGGTGTATCCCATAGAGAAGGAATTGGAAGAGTGGCTAAATTTGAGTCTGAAGAATTGGGAACAAAGGCCTCAAAATCTTGGGATAAAATGTTAACAGCTAGAGGAGTGTTAAACACCCTAATCTTTTCTACCAATTTTGGGGTTGCATTAAGAGAGGGCTCTTTAGCAACATGAGCCTAATCTTGTGGGCCATTGCTTGAATATGTATTGCCTCTTTTGGGAGTAGCAACTGAGTTTGCAGCTTTGGTATGAGTGTTCTTTCCAACCATCCTTCACTGGTGTCTTACTATCTTTAGGAGAGGGATTGAGAGGAGAGACTGAGTGGTTGGATGCATTATTGCAAGCCAACTTAAATGTACAATCTTGTATCTTATGGTCTATGGCTTGGTAGTAGAAGAAAGTGTTAGGCATGTTGATATATAGGACTCATTAAGAGTACCTTACATCCTCGACTTGGATTTCCATAAACTCCTTGAGGTCCTGAGAGAGGTCTACTTCTACACATAACCTTTTTTTATAGTTTAGCAAAGTAGAATTAGTTTCTTAATGATATATCCATCCATCCAAATCTTATTTAATTAAAATAATATATTTTCTTAAATTAGAAAGGGTTAAAATTAAGAGGGAAATCTTTAATCCCTATTATTCCTTGAGTGAAAATTCACCTAAGCCTCTTCCCCCTTTTAAAAAAAATATAAAAAAAATGGTTTAAGAAAACTTTGACCCATCTTTTAAACAACCTCAATTTTTTCTGGTAAATAAAAAACTTAATGAATAGATTTTTATGTATGAAAACCAAATATAATTATTCTTTGTCCTCTCCCTTGATTTATTGATCTAATTTGGTTATTAGTACTTAATATGAAAGCATATATTATAATCCCTTCTTATTAATTTGTATTAAAAAAATATGTGATACAAATATTTTGTCAAATTATAAAGTTTTAATATTAGGTTTGTAAATATATTGTATTTTTAAAAAGAAAAACATTGTAATTATTTTTTCAAAATTTTTATTGGTTAGACGACAATGAGAACACAAATTTCTTAGAGAAATTCAAGTATTTATCAAACCAAAAAAAATTTGAAAAAAGTTAAGAGCTGACAGCTCCGAGTATTGGATGAAAATATCTTGATTTCGTCCAATAACGTACTGAGTCAAAGACCTCATTTTTTTGTGGTAACTTATTGAGCTAAATGACCTCGATTTTCTATGGTAAACAAAACACTAAATGAATATATTTTTATGTATGCAAACCAAATATAATTATTCTTTGTCCTCTCCTTTGATTAATTGATCTAATTTGGTTATTAGTACTTACTATGCAAGCATATATTATAATCCTTTCTTATTAATTTGTATTAAAAAATGTGTGACACAGATATTTTACCAAATTGTAAATTTTTAATATTAGGTTTTCAAATATATTTTATTTTCGAATAGGGAAAACTTGCAATTTTTTTTCCCATTTTTTTATTGGTTAGACAACAATGAGAAGACAAATTTCTTAGAGAAATACAAGTATTTGTCAAACCAAAAAAATTGAAAAAATAGTCTCCATCAAATTAGCTAACATTTTTGTATCATTATTTCATTTTTTAATTAAAAATATAGTTTGGGCCACATGTATTGAATGTTCATAGTGACTCCTCTATGAAATAAAAGGATAAAAAAATATTGACCATTGTGAAATTTATGATATTGTCCCACTGATATGTCATAATTTAAAATTTGTGGTTGTAAATTAAATGGTAGAGGATGACCATTTTGATTTAGATTTTTATGGACTCAAAAAAAAACCAACTATGTGTATTAAATAGCCACATCAACCCATCACATGAATTCAATTACTTGAACCACTTTGGATGTTTGTGGAAGCTTTATGAATTATTTTTTTTTCTTTAACATTCGCTTAAGTCTATCATGACTCCCTTTGATTTATTTTAAATCTTATGGTATATGATCAAAACCATTTTATACTATTTTTGAAAGTCATGGTTGATGCAAATAAATCTTTAATATTTCCATGTAAACCAATGACCCCTTTATAATTATTTTATTGATTGTAACCCTTCTATAGTATATAAATTTAGGATTATTATGTTGACCCAATCACTAAATTAAATCAAATCATATATTTAAATAGGTCCATAGCTTTATCAAATCTTGTGAGATGAACCTGTGACTTTGAGAGTCTATGATCACACCATGTCTCCTTTTAAGTTGTTATATTTGGTTTAGGAATAGCTAATCCCTTAAATTATACTCCATGACTACATGGATTATAATAGCTTGATGTATGTCTTTCACATTAGACAACAATATTTATCATAGTTTGAACACTGTAACCCCTTATGTACATGCCATGTGCATCATTTTAATCACAGATTAAAATTTAAAGTAGTTCACTTAAATGATGGCCATTTTTTATTTATTCAAAATTTTAATAGTTCACATTTTGCAAAACTAGTCACTTTAAAATTTATACTAAATCTAAAATTTGGGTCAAAACCAAAGGGGTATTCCATGAGTAATCCCACCCTGTGATGATGACACATGGCACAATGATTTTTGTGATTATTTTTCTACTTAACACATGTCTCTATTTTAAACAAATTTTTATTAGATTTAAAATTAATATGTGCTTAATTGATATATATTCTAATTGCAACCTAGCTTTTGATCACACGGTAAACATACAAACTTTAAAATAGAACATTAAAGTTGATTGAAGATATTAATGAGTCTGTGTAGTCACTAAAGCCACTCCTTGAATTTGTTATTGAATTTGTGATCATGAGGGAATCACTTGAAGAAACATGGATCATTCTGAGGAGGCCATAGTGGAAAATAAAATCAAATAACCTATGGTATTTTATGACATCGAGGCCCCTTGATGTTTCCATGTGGATGGTGTTAGTGCCCAAAATTGCATCGAAGCAATTGGGCCCTTGTCAAGTGTAAATGCCTAAGTCCCTAGCCCAACTTCCATCTCTAAGTGTGCCTTTGAAAGGTCAAGTTCATGTGATTAATCAACTAAGTGTCAATCTAGTCTTTACTTAGTGTGTTTTAAGCCTTAGGGTCTTCAAGTTTTTTGTTAGTATACTTTGCTTGATGGAAATACGTCTTTGGGGTTTTTATTCGTGCAAAAATTTTGAAGGCTTATTTTTGTCGGGAAAATTGTCTATGATAAAAAACTTGACAAAATCTATTTGTTCTGAGTAAAACATATTTCCCTATTTCTTTTGGTCATTTTGCCTTTACAAAATCCTAAAAAGGGTCATTTATTTTGGTCATTTTTCCTTTACAAAATCCCTGAAGGATCATTTATTTTGGACATTTTGCCCTTGCAAAATTTTTGAAGGATTAGTTTGCCTTTACGAAATTTCTAAAGGGTCATTTATTTTAGGTATCTTTCCCTTACAAAATTTTTGAAGGGCACTTTCAAAAGATTTGAAGGACACTTTCAATAAGTCTAAAGGGCACTTTCAAAATATCTAAAGGGTCGTTCCAAAAATCTAAAGGGCTAAGTCCAATTCCTTCGATCAAGGTGTAAGGGTCATTTGTTTCGAAAAAAAATTCCATGATAAAAATTCCAAAGGGAACTTACCCTTCAGGAATTTTATCCATACAAAAAATCCAAACAAAATTCATTTGTTTTGACAAAATGTTAAGTCTAATTTATTTGGCAGAAATGTAAAGATCGACTTATTTGCCATAAGTGTATAGATTAATTTCTTTAGGGAAATTATTTTGGGAAAATTATCTGAAACAATTGTCCCAAAGAAGATAAAAGTGTTGAAGTCCAATTATTTTGAGAAAAGTGCTCAGTTGCTTCAGAGAAATTGTTTCAAACATTTTATCTAAGACAATTGTCTCGACAAAGAGAATGGTTGAAGACTCATTTCCATTAGGCAAATTGCCTATGGCAAAAGCCTAAAGGAATTAATTCTATCAAAAATTTTATCCATGGTAAAAAGGCATGAATGTGCTCAATATTTTGGAGAGATTGTTGTAGGGATGCAGGAAATAAAAATCCCAAAATAAGAATCCTGAAGATAGAAGTTTCCCAAAACAAAAGTCCTAACATAAATAGGCCCAAAACCAAGAATTATTACAAAATAATTATTTTAGTGAAATTGATGCCAAGACAAGAGCCTGCAGACCAAATTACTAAAGATAAATTTTTTGAAGGAAAATGCCTGAATTACATAAGTGTGATGGCCTCATGGAAATTTTGATAGGCATGTAGACATCAAATTTAAGCTACAAAAACTAGTTTTTGGAGTTCAAATGCTCCAAGACAATCATTGAAACATCAATTTTAGGCCCCATGAGATAACTATTTGAGTTCAAACAAATTCAAATTTAATGGTGTTCTTTAACATGGAGCAAAATGATCTAACAGTGCATGACCAAAGCTGAATGAGTTAAAAAAACCCATGACTAGTGTAGGCATGACAAGTGTTGAGCTCATGGGACATAGTTAAAATTTTGAGCATGTTCTAAAGATCTAACTATGTGAGCGAATAATTAAAAGTTCAATGGGGTTTGAGATCTAGCCAGTTGCTACCACATGGCATGATAATACTCAATATAACAAAAACTATTTAAAAGGGACACAAAAATTTTCCAGGAATGCTAAGTGGCATGACCTTAGGGATGAGTGGAGACAATATCCAATGATATTCTTCCCCTTAGATTATGATCTAATAAAGCACATTCACTCGGCCTAACAAGATCCAATGATAATCAAAGAGTTGAAGCTGTCCAAGGTCTTTCAAGGAGAACAAGTGTCAAGCCCTCATGAGCGACCAAAAAAATCATTGGTTTGTGATTGATCATGCATCTATGATATCCATGATGTGAATGAAAGTAAAATTTTAGAGTGGGAAAAAAAGAAATATAACCTAAGTTATGCATTCTCCATCTACTTCACTTATCCGAGCTCCTCTATGGGAAAGATATTGCAAGATCATAGTGGGCCACTCTAAGGAGGATCTTCAGACAAGCATGAATCAATAATATGCTTAAGCCATCATCTCAAGGTAATGGGCTTTCTTTGGCATGCATAGGGGAAAGGCATCTATCCAAAAAATTCTAAATTTTCCACCAATTAACATAAAAACATCTCCAAGCAATTACACATGAAGATAAATAGTATGTTTAGATCGTCAAACAAATATTCTCTTTCCATCTCATGTGGAAGGTGTCTCCCACCATGAAATCAAAGGATGTGCTCCATATCTTCATCATTTCTTATAGAGGTAGTTGCAACAATCATTTTCCTTGCAGTTACATGAAGATTTCAAGTGTGGGAAAGGAATATTTTCTAACTAAGAGCATCTTGGTGGGACTTTGGCACTTGTATATTTGAAATGGGTAAAAAAATTTATAAATAGAAGGCTTGTATTCTATTTTATAGGTTGGTTGGCCATTTTGTTGGTCATTGTGTTGGTTTGTGTCTTCCTTAGTATAAACTCTTCCACATTTTGGGATCACTGTTGTGTACATTTTGTCTCTCTTGCTAAGGTGGTTGTAGCTATATATCCATTATCAATATCTGATAGCATCTTTATATGTCTCCTCTTTCTAACATGGAGTAAATCCACCATGATTTTCCCCATGGAAACATTTTAAAACATTGGTGTATGTAAGATTTTTCTTTCAAGTTAATGAAAATGCATGTGGTTTTCTTCTATTTTTCTATTGATGTAGTGAATTAATATGTTTTATAAATATTTTTGATAAGTCATCTCATTCTATGCTCATTACTGGTTGTCATCTTAGGCTTGGAGATAGATTATAAATCCCTTTTTGTGCTATATTTGAAAATATGTTACTGAATAACTTGTTAGGGCACCCTAGGTTTATGGATTCAATGGGAAAAGATAATTCATTCCTAGTAGTTCCATTAGCTTGCATTTAAGTTTTATGCATATTTACAATATGTGATGTCATGAATGTTGAAAGAATCCCTATTGTCTTAAGACCACCAATTCACCATCCTCACTTTTTATAAAAATCTAACTATCTTACCTTGTCCTACTTTGCAAATAATATATCTAGCCACATATTATAAGTGTTATCTACCTATATATGCTTAAATATTGTATATTTAACATGTGTGTGTGTGTTCTATGCTTTGAATCCTAGTATTGTAATATTTTATTCAGCCCTTATGTTGTTAAAAATTCTTTCGAATGAATATTGCAGTCACTTTCATATCTCTCTTCATTAGCTTGAATGTGACCTAGTGTATTTGTTCATTCATTGTGACAACCCTTCCTAGGTGGAGTGTGCAATTTTGGTTCTGTCTAGATCACATCTTTGTTTATTTATGCCAATAATCTCAATGGACATTGAATATCATAATCTCTCTATGTGAGAAATCTACCCCTTATGTCCTCTCACCTTGGTTTAGGAAGAACTAGAAGTAGCAGGGAGCTAACCATACCTTTTGTCAGTGACCCTTAGTCATTTTCTTAGTCTAGTCCATTATTAATACCCAACCCTTTCCCAAATATAATGATATACTAGCCAATTTCTCATAATTATTTACCATTTTATTCAAATGTGTAATGCCAGATTAGAGAGGTGTATAATTAGGAACCAACACTCCA
The DNA here is from genome assembly GCA_037957365.1 of Torreya grandis. Lineage (NCBI taxonomy): Eukaryota > Viridiplantae > Streptophyta > Pinopsida > Cupressales > Taxaceae > Torreya > Torreya grandis. Next base: position 577,840 of record JARHVA010003106.1, on the reverse strand, counting down.
ATTGGTGTCATTATTGGGGACACTTCTTATCACCCATGCTGTTGAGGAATCTTGAAGAGAGCTAGAGCTATAAGTAACTTATGTTTTGAAGTTCTCTATTGATATTTTCTTTGTATCTTAGTCATCAAAACTGTAGTACTCCATTGATGATGTGCCAATTTTTTTACGATTTGATAATTGACATCATAATTTGTTGTAAAGAGCTATGGATTTATCATGTTTCAAGAGGTCTCCCCTTCCTGAACATGAATCTAAAAATTTCATTGTCTTTATTTTCATATATCATCACTAACTTCAACAAGATATGGTTTCAATATGTATCACTTCAAGTTTATAAGTGGTGGCTCCAAGACATCATCTGGTTTCAAAGAAAGATCCTTGCTCATCTTCAATATCTTTAGATTTGAGAATTTTTTCACTTACAAACCTAAAAGGACTAAGGTCATCCTTCAAAGGTGACTCATCTAAGAAACTTGTCTTACCCCTAAGTGTTTATCAAAGAAGAAGGAGACAAGTTTGGAGGCTTGTTGAAAATAAAGTACAACTACTAGAGATTGCGTGGGCTATCAAAATTATGGTAATATTGAGATTTTATTTGATAAAATTCCTATTGCTAAATATTATCATAATTCTTCTTATCATAGCTCTTCTAGTGATTCAGAACCTTATAGCCCCATTTACTATCCAACTCCTTTTCAACCAGCTGAATCCCCTCCCAAGTTTGATCTACCAAGTCCACATTATTCATCCTCTCATATCCCTTTACCATTTATTCTTGAAACTCTAGTTGATCCAATCATGAGGCATAGGGAGCAAGATGAGAATGCATGTCCTACATTTAGAATTCCTAGATTTAGACCTATAAATTTTGATGACATAAAAGGTTATCCTAATGAAGTCCCAAATGAAGTAAGGAAATGTCTACCAAGATTCCAAGGGAACAATGAAGTTAGTGGTGATCAAGATTTAATAGATTTCTATAATATCATTGAGGACTATGAGGATGTGTACATTAAATTATTTGTGCACACATTGGAGGAAGAGGCTTGTGAGTGGTTCAAATCTCTTCCCTATGAATGCATTGATTCATGGGAAGAAATGAATTATGTTTTTAGAATTTAGTATGGTGATAGAATTGATTTGAGGTTCCTTTTAATTGAATTTGAAAACATTAGAAATAACCCTAATGAGTATGTAGAGGACTTCAACATAAGGTTTGACAAAGCTATGATGTAGTTGCTTGAAAATTTTAGGCCTAGTGAGAAAGCGTGCTTGATTAGATAATGTGATGAATTTGATAAGAGGGATCCATATTAATTGAGGTACAAGGCTCCCATGAACCTATGATTAGAATTTAATATGGCCATCCAAATTGAAAGTAACATAAAGGCTGTGGGTATGCCCTTGAACAAGTACACTAATGCAAAGTTGGTTGATCTAGAGAAGACAATCCAAAGCAACCAAGCTTGAGGAAAATGTTAAGACTTTAGCCTCCACTATCAATAAGATGTCCTAAATTTTTTATATATATGAGAATGGGCTGCCTCATAGGCTTTCACATGATGTTAGAGATTAGAATAAAGGGGTCATAAAGGAAGTGCCTAATTTTTTACATACTAAGGTAAATGATGTGAATCATGATTTAGACATTGATTGATGTGAAAAGTGCTTCCTTCCACATCCCCCATTTGATACAGTTGAGCCTAGTGCTGAAGATATAGATGATCCTAAGTCTGTGTTTGATGGTGATAATGAGATTATAATGTTCAATTATCAAGAATCCCCATGTAAGTTTTCTGCCTCCATGAAAATGATGAATGCTACTACTGTAGAACAATTTTGGAGTGCAATAAATAATATGTGTCCCAACATATGAATTTTATTGTAGTGATGGTATAACACAAGTAAATGAGTTACCCAATCATGATGCAATTGAAGATCCAATGTGTGCTCTAATAAAAGTACTAGACATGGGTGTAGAATTAGGTAACTCTACTAGGAGTATGGACATTGTTGAACAACTAGTTGTCCTTGATGTTGGGTTTGACAATGAATATATTATTTGGAAGATGTTATTTGATAAAAATGGGGTTATCTTTTATGGTCCTGAAGATGAAAATTTCTAGACCCCCTTCAAGCAGTACTTTGAGTGAATAAATGACATTGCTAATCCTGATGCACTCTTGTTTGGTAATCATTTGATTGCAACCAATAAATAGGTTTATTTATAGCTATTGAAGGAGTACCAAAACCTTCTAGCATGGTCTTATCCAGATTTAGATCATGTAGATAGGATTTGTTTCATCTTGTCATCCTATCACAACCTAGCAATAATACCTTCAGGCATGTGTAAATATTATTTTACTTCATCTTGGCCACCAAGCTATTGGAAAAGTTAAAGAGGTTAGGGGATGGAATAAATATAGAGCCACCAGGTAATGTTAACCATCTAAAGTATTTCCTTGTCTAAGTCTAGACAATGTATATATTGTATAATGTTTTATCTTGTTATTATTATTTTTCTTTATTGCCCTTCTGCTTTGGGCCTTATTTGTAAAGTTTCCCTTTGTGCTTTGTTGTGTGTTTATTTTTAGATCCTCCTGATCTATTTTTGTTAATCCTTCCATATTTTAGTGAGCCTTCATGAATGTTTTCTAAAACTTACTATGTATTGACTCTATGACCCAATAGATTGGCACTTGGTCTTATGTTTTGGGGTTCTTTGCACACCAATAGGGGGTATGCATCCTCGAGTGAGAGCTAGTGTTAGTGCCAAAAATTGTATTCAAGAAATTGGGCTCTAGTCAAGTGTAAATGCCTAACTCCCTAGCCAAATTTACATCTCCAAGTGCTCCTTTGAAAAGTCAAGTTCATGTGATTAATCAACTAAGTATCAATATGGTCTTTACTTAGTGTGTTTTAAGCCTTAGGGTCTTTGGGTTTTTTGTTAGGATATTTTTATTGATGGAAATACATCTTCAATATTTTTTTAAGCAAAAAAAGTCTAATATTTATTTCAATTGGGCAAATGATTTGTGACAAAAAACCCAAAAAATCTATTTGTTTTCAGTAAAACATATTGCCCTATTTCTTTCAATCATTTTGCCTTTGCAAAACCCCTAAAGGGTCATTTATTTTGATCATTTTTATTTTCTATAATCCCTGAAAGGTCATTTATTTCAATTATTTTTCCCTTGCAAAATCTTTGAAGGTTCATTTTGCCTTTACAAAATTCCTGAAGGGTCATATATTTTAGGAATTTTGCCCTTGTAAAATTTACAAAGGGTACTTTCAGAAGATATGGACACTTTCAATAATTTTGAAGGGTAATTTCAAAAGATATAAAGGGCCATTCCAAAAGGACAAAGGGCTAAGTCAAATTCCTTTGGGAAAACTATAAAGGTTATTTGCTTCAAAAATTTTGTCTATGGCAAAAAGTTCGAAGGGCACTTGCCCTTCAAGCATTTTTCCCACACAAAAAAGCTTGACAAAAGTCATTGGTTTTGGCAAAATGTTAAATTAAATTTATTTGGTATAAATGTAAAGATCGATTTCTTCAGTAGAAGTACACAACTTAATTTCTTCAAGGAAATTATTTTGAAAAAAAAAATTGAGATAATTATCCCAATAAAGACAAAAGTCCTGAAGTCCAATTATTTTGGGAAAAGTTCTCAATTACTTTGGAGAAATTGTTTTGAATATTTTGTCTAAGACAATTGTCTTGACAAAGATATGGGCCTAAGACTCATTTCCATCAAGCAAATTACCCACAACAAAAGCCCATAATTAATTCTATTAGACATTTTATCCATGGTAAAAAGGCTCAAATGTGCTTCATATTTTAGAGAGATTATTATGGGGATTCATGAAACAAAAATCTCAAAGTAAGAATGCTAAAGATAGAAGTCACTTGGAATAAAATTCTTGACACAAATAGGCCAAAAATGAGGAATTATTGTGGAATAATTGTCCCAATGAAATGGATGCCAAGACAAGAGCCCATAGACCAAATTAACAAAAGATAAAATATTCAAAGGAATTTTCCTTAATTACATAAGTGTTATGGTCTCATGGACATTTTTGACAAGCATGAAAACATCAAATTTAAGTTATAGAAACTAGCCATTAGGGTTCAAATGATCTAAGATAGTCGCATGAAAATCAATTTTAGGCCCCATGAAATAGCCATTTGAGTTCAAATGGATGTAAATCTAATGGTGTGCATTAACATATAATAGGATGATCTGATAGTGCGTGATCAAAGTTGAAAGAGTCAAAACAACCCAAGGCCATTTTAGGCATTATAAGTTGAGCTCATAGGTCATAGTTAAAATTTTGAGCATGTTTCAAAGATCCCATCATGAGAGCAGATAGTTGATACTTTAATAGGGATCAAGATCTAGCCAGATGCTTTCACATGGAGCAATAACGCTAAATGTAATATAGACTATTGACAATGGACACAAAAAGCTCATAGGGCTGCCAAGTGGAATGACCTTGGTGTTGAGTGTAGATAGTAGATAATGACATTATACCCCTCAGATCATGATTTGATGGATCATGTTCACCTACCCTAGCAAGATCTAAAGGCAAGTAAATAGTCAAAATAGTCCAAGGTCTTCCAAGGAGACGTGAGGAGAACAAGTGTCAAGCCCTTGATGAGAGACCAAATAAATCAATGGTTTGTGGTTAGTCATGCATCTAGTAGATCGATGATGCGAATGAGAGTAGACTTTTCAAAGGGAAAAAAAGGAAATATAACCTATGTTTTGTGTTCCCTATCTGATTTCATTGTCAAAGCTCCTCCATGGGAAATATATTACAAGATCAAGGTGGTCCACTCTAAGGAAGATATTCAAGTAGCCATGAATCAAGAATATTCTAAAGCCATCATCTCAAGGTAATGGGATTTCATTGGTGTACAAAATAAAGGTAGTTGTCTAAAAGATTCTAGATTTGCCATTGATAAATAGAAAACCATCTCCAAGTAGTTGGACATGAAGATAAATAGTTTGTTTAGTTCCTCAAATAAATATTCTCTTTTTAGATCATGTGGAAGGTATCTACCACCATGAAATAAAAGGATGTGCTCCATGTATTCATCATTTCTTATAGAGGAAATTGCAAGAATCATTTTCCTTACAATTACATGAAGATTTCAAGTGTGGCAAAGGAATATTCTATCCAGGCGCATCTTGGTGAGAGTTTAGCACTTGCAAATTTGAAATGAATCAAAATGTATAAATAGAAGGCTTGTCTTCTATTCAACACTTTGGTTGGCCATTGTGTTGGTCTGTGTCTTCCTTATTATAGGCTCTTCCATATTTTGGGATCACTACTATATGCATTTTATCTCTCTTGCTAAGGTGGTTACAATTGTACAACCATTAGCAAGCTCTAAAAGCATCTCTATTTGTCTCCCCTATCTAACATGGATAAAATCCACCATGAATATCCCCATGACAACATTTTAAAACATTAGTGTATGTAATATTTTTATTTCAAGCTAATTAAAATGCATGTGGTTCTCTGATATTTTGCTATTGATGAGGTGTAGTGATATGCTTTTAAAATTTTATTGATTGGACATCTCATTCTCTACTCATTACTGTTTGTCATCTTGGGCTTGGATCTAGATTATAAATCCCTTTATATGCTATATTTGGAAATATGTTGTTGAATAACTTGTTAGGACACCCTAGGTTTATGGATTCAATGGGAAAAGGAAAATCACTCATGGTATTTCCATTAGCTTGCATTTACATTTTTTTCATCTTTGTAATAGGTTATTTCATGAATGTTGAAAGAATCCCTACTATCTAAAGACCACTAGCATACCATCCTCCCTTTTTATAAGTTATAATAGGCCTAACCTATTCTACCCTACAAATAATACACCCATCCACATACTATAAGTATTGTTTACCTGTAGATGCATAAAAATTGTATATTTAACTTGTGTCTATAGTCTATGCTTTGAATGCCAACATTGCAATATTTTATTGAGCCTCTATGTTGTTGAATATTCTTTTGAATGAAGATTGCAGTCAATTTCATATTTTTCTTCACTAGCTTAAATGTGACCTAGTACATTTTTGCATTCCTTGTGACAACCCTTCTTAGGTAGAGTGTGCAATTTTGGTTATGTCTAGGTCATCTCTATGTCCCTTTGTACCAATAATCCCCATGGAGGTTGAATTTCATAATATTTACATGTGAACAAGCTATCCCTTAGATCATCTCACCTTGGTTCAAGCAGATTTATAAATAGTAGGGAGCTGACCATACCCTTTTTCAATGCCTCTTAGTAATTTTCTCAATCTAGTTCATTATTGATACCCAACCCTTCCTTGGCTATAATGACATGCTAGCAGGTTTATCATCATTCTTTGCCATTTTTTTCAAGTGTGTAAGGCTAGATTAGAGAGGTGTACAATTGGGAACCAACAGATGGTTGAGATACTCCATAGAGATTGTGATAACTTCAATGTTAATTAAAATTTTCAACACACCATCCTAGATGTTTGAGGCCTCATGATGCTTCCACATGGATGGCGAGGATCTTTTATTGACACTACATTAAACTTGACGCTCATCACTACATTTCATAATAAATAATGAATGTAGTGATAATCAAAACCAACAAGTGATGGATCATACCATGTGGTATCTATGATATAAATCCATAATTCAAGTTGGATTTTATATATCTGATGCAATCTTACGAGAAGCCATAATAAAAAATAACAATTAGTGTCACCATTATAAGTAATTATTGTCAGTAGTAGCAATACTATTTATTATAGTGATCACCATTTGCCAATTCACAATGATCCATTCATAGATGAGGCCAAATAAAAAAAACATAGAGCCATTATTTCTATAACTACAACCCTGAAAATATTTAACCTTGTTATAATAATTACAAACCACCAAAAAGGTGAAATCTCATGACACTTTCAAAACTATTACTTGTGTAACCTTGAAATGAAATAAAAACAATTGATTGAAAAAATGGAATGTATTCCAAATGTTATGTGAAAATAACTAAGGGTGCCTCCTATAGAAAACATCTCTACCTCAAATTCCATCTAACATAAAGCTAAGATAAATTTAGACATATCAATAATTATCCACACTAAGATAATAAAAAAACCTTAAAAATCATGAGAAATGATGCATATTATCACAAAAACTGAAGATCTAAGAAATCTTCCAAATTATGTGGCTAGAAAATTATACCACTCCAATTTTATCCATATATTGGCACCTAGATGTTTCTTAATTTACGTCTATCTCTAAAGGGGCATCAACATTTCCCTTGCACTCTCTTTGAGCCTCTTCAAAGTCCAGTCCAATACATTTATATAGCTAAAACACCCAAATAAATTATGATAATAAGCCTCCCCTTTACCACCATCATCACCCAACGCCTTGATAAATGATGATATTAAGCCTCCTCTTTACCATCATCACCACCCATATTCACTTTGAATCAGAGAGACAAAATATTCCTATTCCCTTTAATTAATTAATGTGTGTGTGTGTGTGCGCACGCGCGTGCATGCGTGCGTGCGTGCGTGCGTGCATGCACCCGCGCGCGCGCGCGTGCGTTTTTGTGTGTGTGTGTGTGTGTGTGTGTGTGTGTGTGTGTGTGTGTGTGTGTGTGTGTGTGTGTGTGTGTGTGTGTGTGTGTGTGTGTGTGTGTGTGTGTGTGTGTGTGTGTGTGTGTGTGTGTGTGTGTGTGTGTGTGTGTGTGTGTGTGTGTGTGTGTGTGTGTGTGTGTGTGTGTGTGTGTGTGTGTGTGTGTGTCCCACAAAAAAGTCAAGGAGTCATTTTTTTATCTAGTTCACTCATAAAGATAAATAATAAAAGTATCAAGTTGGATAATATAGATATAAACTTCTACTATCAATGTGAAAACATCAAATGATCTTTATGGATTTAACTGAAATAATTGATTATTTCTTTCCCTGCTACATGCTCTATTCACTGTTGTCATTTATTATGTTGGATTCGACATTTTGTGGTGTTTAATCTCAAATTTAATGTGAAATTGATCAAAATAGGAGATTATTTATGACCTATATCTATCATAAGTGATCCTTGACATTAAATCCAATTTGAATCTAAATTATCCTTGCATAAGAACTTTATTAATTCCTTAAACACTATATAATTATATGAAATTTCACAAATTTTTAATGTGCTGATGGGTGTGATGGTTGAAAAATTTAACCTGGGATTCACAAAACATCTTATTTTTCCATGTGGTGACATCATAAGGCCTCAAATTTGTTCATGTTAATATTTGTTTGATCCAATATGTGGGTACCAAATATTTAAATTTGTTCATGTTATAACTTTAAGATAATTGAAGACATTATTATATTTCCATATCACACATTACATCATTTAATGAAGTCTTTGCCCAAAGTATGCCTTAAATTATTAGTGTTCACACAACCCTCATATGCTAAGCACTTATCACTATTAATAAAATGACAAATTGTGCAAGGTTTAAATCTTACATAGTTAGTGACCTAACCCTTATCATTAAGACAATGACCCTTGTTACCATCATGACTTTATAAGATCATAAATTATACAAAGTTCCTAAAGCGAGTTCTAGTCACTTTGTGCTCAAGTAACCCATGATAAAGCCACATGGCACTCATCCTAGCCTTAAAACCTCTCAAATTAAACAAAATTTTAGGTAATAGTGGGTAACTTTAGCTAAGTCCAAGTGGACTCATGAGATATATTAATATCCATAACTTCAATCGAAGTCTCAAATCTAATGAATTATAAATATTCCTATTAATAGAAGGTATTAAAATCGCATCACTGATCTTTAAATTTTTTCTAACTAATGGTATTCTTAAAAAAAATTAGAAACCTGATGGGAAAATTTATAAATCATTGGAAATAATTCTAAATACACATAAAGAAACGTTGTATTTTATTATAACAAAGTATAAGAAACAACTTGTGGTGTTGTCATTGATTTAGAAAACTTTATGTTAACAATGTTCAAAAACTTTGGTATACAATTTTAAATCTATGAGCTGATCCCCACATGTAAAAGGAGCACCAAAAATCATAGGAAAAGGAGGAACATTTGGGTAAGTGTGTTGATTTATCCTCCAAAATATACTTTCTTCATTGGATTTGGTGTTTATTTATTCATTTGGCCTTAAATTTTAGTGTTTTGTACTTGGTATTTTGGTTTTAATTGTACTAATTTTAATTTTTGAATAATTTTTCTTATGGTGTACTTTCATACCACTTGTTCTTTTGATCGAACATGCATTATGTTTTTTATCTAATAAAATATATTGCATACTTTCAATTAAAATTATGGATATGAAAACACTGATTTTTACAAGACTTTCCAAATCAAACTTAAGGAATATATAAATTTTGAAAATTTAAATTGATAATTACATAGAATCCATTATACCCGTAAGGCCTTAGCCAAGATTTATCTCAACATAATTTTTATGCCAATTTTTTTTTAATGACATCAAATGTATATTGGGTACTTTTAATATACAATAGGTCATGTTAATATATGGAAAGTATTGTTAAATACTATTGATGAGGACTCCGTAACCAACCAAAAGGTTTTTAATCATTGACAAGTTGATCAGTTTATAGCTTCTTGTGACCTGACACAACTACCTTATGGTTAATACAACCACCACACATGAAGCCATATAGTTAACAATTTTCAAATTTATTGCCAACATGGAGTATCACTATCAAACTTACTATGTAATGTACTTAATGGAAAATGTTATTATCTACCTAATCTTGGTCTTCAACGTGATTAATCATATATTTAGGTATATAATGTTTACAATATATATTATTATTATTATTAATATATCATATTATTATAATATATATTTTTATTACATATATAAACTATATTAATTACATCTATTATATAACTATATTAACTATAATATGATATAATATTATAATAGTATTATATTATACATTATTATTATTATCATTTTTGGTAGATAGATAAGGGTTATAGGGACCCTTTCTTATTATAAAAAATGTAACATAATGAATAAATAAATATTATAATAGAGAAAATATCTTGGATCAAACTCGAATACTTTCTCAATCCAAAGGATTAGTTGAAAGAATCAAAAATAAGGGACCAACCTAGTGAATCTAGGGGATAAGGGGGAGGTCCTTAGCCCAAATGATGATCAAACTGAAGCAAATATATATGTCATTTTTCATCTTTATGTCGACATTTTGCTCCACCCTAAAAATAGCTAAGAATATTGCTTCCTTATTAGCTTCCAGGTAGCAATGATGAACCTCCAAAACTATGAAAAAGTTCAAGAGGATCCAACAACTATGAAGGATATTATGAAGCTTCCAATTTTGGTAAATCTTGTTCATCAAAATAGATAACAATGATGGTTAAAATGATGTAGCGAGATATGTCATTGTCTGTATTTATGTTGACATTTTGCTCCACCCCATAACTAACTAGAAGTATGCTTCCTTTTTATCTTCTAGGTAGTAATGACAAGCCTCCCAAACTATGAAAGAATTTAAGAGGACCCAAAAACTATGAAGGATGTTATCAAGCTCGTATTTGGATAAATCTTATTACTTAAAGTAGACAACACCACCATTAAATTAGTTTTAATGATCATAGTATAAATTCCACATTCTATAGACTTTTGAATGTTTGGACAAGAATCCATTATTTGGGTGGGTTCAAATATATAGTACATTGCATAAATATTGTGGAATGAAAAATATTATGGATTGGCTGATCTCCCATTCTGTAAAATATACAAATGTAGAGTAGTCTTTCCCTAGAAAATTTTGATTAGTTTTTAATCAAAAGAAGAAGGATTTGGGATGACATGTGTTGGACTAAGAGTGGTGTTGTGTCTTACATTTTGACACATTTTCCCCATTTTTGATTATAAGCATATGCACATTCAAATATAACATATTTCAAATAACAAACTTAACTATGTTAAATGCATTACTAAGTTGGAGTGTTGATGTCAAACTTACTTGCCACATAATTACTTAATCAATAATGCTTTTTAGGAAGAATAATCTATTATTATTATTATTATTATTATTATTATTATTATTATTATTATTATTATTATTATTATTATTATTATTATTATATATTTAGGTATATAATATTTATAAAATATAGTATTTTTTAACTTGGTGATAGCTTTTAACTGGAGCTACAATTAGTTATGGGGCACAAACTCAGGGCCCAATCCCTAAGTGAACTATAATACTATTATAAATAGCTAACACTTTGATCAAATTAAAACCATCAAGTAAATGACCACATCCGGCCTATAAATGCCCTCTGAGATTTGAACTTGGGTGGGGCTGGGTACAACCAAACCACTTCACCAATCCTTCTACATCTCATTGGCCTATAAAATATAATATTACTAATAATATATCATATGATTATAATATAAATATAAATTATATATTATGTCACAATTAAATCAACAAAATAGATGTATTTTATTTTTGTAAAGTGAGGCTTTGTAAAGTGAGGGAGTGTAAATTAGTATGACCAATGACCCCATATAATATTATAATCATATATACTATATTATTATTATTATATTATATAGTATTATAATTAAATATTTATAATATATATATATATATATATTATAAATATTTAATTATAATACTATATAATATAATAATAATATAGTATATATGATTATAATATTAGATGGGGTCATTGGTCATACTAATTTACACTCCCTCACTTTACAAAGCCTCACCTTACAAAAATAAAATACATCTATTTTGTTGATTTAATTGTGACATAACTCCACATCTGATGTGTGGTTTGATTCAGTGTTGAATTTTCATTGATGTGGGGATAATACACTGATGTCCTAGAATCTATCTTGTAGATTTCATTCATCCATGTTGCCAATATATTGACATCGATAGCAATTACATTAGGCTTAAGAACATAAATAAATGTAATACTCAAACCCCTAGAAGAAAGTGAAATACTTATGTAGAAAATGCAAATAGTGAAATACTTCAAGGTGAGTTATTTAATGATGGTGATGGGCAATGAAAAGTTACTTCAAGGGATGTCATACACCAAGGGGCCCATATAATAATATAATATTAGCTTTGATGAACATGTTACCATTTGAAAGTCATGGATATCTATTTATGGTGATATAGGGATGACACTTATCCCATATAATGTAAACCTACACACATGACTATGTTAAGTTTTAAACTAACACATCATTGTAATAGTAGTGCATAATTATATTTGTTAATTATATCAAAACAAAGTGGTAGAATATTTGGTTGGAAGTTTTATATGTTCAAGAGTGGATGGGAATGTCATTGAAGATGGTTTGATTGAAGTAGGGATCTATGTCTCATATGTATATTGCATCAATAATGCAATGTAGTTGATTCTACAACAATACATTGACTCCCTAGAGTCTATCTTCTATTTACCATTCATCCATGATGCCAATATATTGAAACCTAGAGCAATATTTCAATGATATCTAGAGATAACATTTTATAGGTGATATCATACCCTATAGGACCCATATAGTTCAACAAACCTAGATTCAAGGCATCTTATGGATTTACATGCCCTACACCCATTGCAAATGGGTGTGTAACTTACATGGTGGTGTAATCCTTGATTTTTAGTTTTATATTATCGAGGGTAGATTAGAACATCATGAGATATGATTTTATTATAGTAGGGATGCGCATCTGATGGCCAGTTTGAATCAACATTGTAATGTTACAAATGTAGGGAGAAGTCATTGAGTTCATACCGTTTGTATTGTTGCTTCTATTTGTCTTTGATACCAATAAACTAACACTTGAAGAAATTGCATCAAGCTTAATAAAATATCTAAATACCATACTTGGACCCTTAGAATAAATGATGATCACAATTGGAGCCTATCTCCATAAACATCTTATTTATTCTTGCTAGTCAGAAAACATAAAATTGAATGGAGAAATAGTCAACAAAAATATGTTTTTGAAGGATTGTTAAAATTAATATCAAATTATTATGGCTTAATTATTTGATAAGACAAGTGAGATGTGATCAATAGTGATGTGTTTCAAATAATGTCTGATAGCTTATTTACGCTCTTTTTATTTACAAAATGATGCTTTATCAAAATAAAAAATTATGTCCCTTCTAACATAACTTCCACTCTTCATTACATGGTAGTTTCATATTCCATAGAGGAATATATAATATAAAGAGTGGTTCCTAGTTTTATATAGATCAAACTACCATAGTGCTTCTAGAGAGTATGTAAAGATAGATGAGGATTGTAATCATGTCCATCAAATTACCCAACATTGGCAGTGTTTGTGGTCCTACCGATAAGTTCACCTTTCTTTCATTCACTAAATAAAGAAAAAACACTATTGTTACAGATAAAATAGTTGTTGTTAGTGTTATGAATAAAAGAAAAATATACATTCCTTTTAGTGTTCCTTACACTATCAGGGTAACTTCTAGTGTATTTATTTCTAAGTTATTTTAAGAAGCCAAATCTCTTTATTACATTCACCTTTTCTCCTTAATATATGTTTATCTAACTCTATATTTAGTGGGTTTCCTTATCTTATGATAGTTATAAAAAATATATGAAATAAAATTTTATTAAAGTGGTGATTATTTATGGAGGTTATCTTGAAATGAATTAAATATAGGTAAGTAGAATCTCATAAAAATTAATAACTTAATTAAATACATGAATGGGTTTTAATTGAGTAAATTTCACATTGTCAAGAATTATGAGATAAAATTGACTTATAAAGCATTACATATGTTCCAAAAATTTAGTCAACAAGGAAAGATGTTAGAAGGCGAGAAGCTTAAAATAGTAGATCATATTTAATGTTCCTCTCACTAATAACATATATTTATGATGTTTTCCTTGTGATTATTACAAAAAATATATGAGGAAAATATCTTTAAAACTCATCTTGAAATGACTTAAACACAAAGAGTAAAATCCCACAAAAATTATTAATCCTATTTGAAACATAATACCAAGTTGTATTGTGTCTCAACATATCAAAATTTTAAAAAAATAGGACCTTAAGATTTTTAACTTTCAAAATATCTTACATTCTAATTGATTGTACATTGCATGCACGCACGCACACACACACACACACACACACACACACACACACACACACACACACACACACACACACACACACACACACACACACACACACACACACATGCACGCACATGCACACACGCACGCACACACAAACGCACACGCACACGTACACGCACGCGCACGCGTGCGCACACACATACACACACATGCACATGCACATGCATAAGCACACATGCGTGCATGTGTGTGCACATGCATGCACACACACACATGCACGTGCATGTGCACACATGCGCACGCACACACACACGTGTGCACACACACATGCGCGCACGCACACATGCACACACACACATGTGCACACATGTACATGCACGCATGCACACACACGTGTGCACACACACATGAACGCACGCACACATGCACACACACGCATGCACGCACGCACGCACCCACACACAAACACACACACACACACACACACACACACACACACACACACACACACACACACACACACACACACACACACACACACACACACACACACACACACACACACACAAATAAGATTAAAATTAAACTATAAAATTTTAAAAGAAAATTACGAAGGAATGTTTAATGTGAAACAAAGGGATACACCTTGTTTGGTGGATAAATTGTGTATATAGTGTAGTTCTTTATAAATGGCTAATCATTAATTTTTTAGACAATATTGGAGAGATAAAATTAAGTAGATTAGGCTAAAAAAATTCTAAAGACTATCAAATATAAGAATATCACAATGGTTTGAGATTTAAAGTAAAAGGAATTTTAAATCAAAAGATCTGGCTGCATGAAATCACCCTATCATGCATATTTGATAGTTTTAATACATGTGTCATTTTTCCTTTTTTCAAAATTGGGTATTAGAACCATTAATAAAATAATTTGAAACCTCAAATCAAGATGGATAAGTCTAAAATAATCCATGAGTTAAGCTAAATTTAGGGGGGGAATAATGGTTTAATATTTTCAATAAAAGCATCTATCAATCGAAAGATGTAGCTACACAAAATCACCCTATTAAGTAGATTTGATAGTTTTTTTAATTTCCATATAAATTTATATGGAAATATAGATAATTTTATTTAAAAATAAATAATATTATTTTAAAGTTAAACAAATTTATTAAAAAATGGATAATAGTAAGTAAAGCTAATAAATCTATTTGAAGCTAGATAATCTTATCTAGAGTTACAATGGTTATCTAAAGTTAGAGAATCTCATCAAAATAAATGGAAGAACAAGTCAATGAAGTAATTATAAGGTTGATAATAATTTTTTTAGCAGTAAAAATATGTAATTTGGATGAATAATTCAATGTTTTTTTTAATGTTTATTTTTTGTAATAGGGATATAATTAAAACTGTAGTTAGTTTTAATCATAAACTTTGTATAACTAACTTTGGTCCAATTAGATTCATTATAAATAGTTTGTATTGAAATAATTATTATTCATAAATATTTTTAAGACAATTTTTAAGCTATAAAAATCATCGTAGATGTTCTTTGAGTATGTGTTTTATCTTTCTAACTCATATTTACTTTGTCTATGTTTTTAGTTTAGAGTTTTCATCACTTATATTTATATGTTTTGTTTATGAGTTGGTTGGACTAAGTTTATATTCTATTCTATCCATTTTTTAAATCTAAACTCTAACCCTAAATTTTTTTGGATGAATGTGTTGTGATATTTTATCCAATGATTTATCGTACTAAATTTTGTTACTAAAATTTGTTCATAAAGTCATTAATCTTTAGACTCTTGTGTTGTATTTATTCAAATTTGAGTATATACTAAATTTAGTGAATGTTAGCTTATTTTTCAATAGATATTAGATAATTTTATTTTTAGTAAAAGATAACTAAGTGGCAATTTGAATCTTCTTTTCAACCTTACCCTTTCGCTATCGTTTGATTTTTTTATTAAAATCAATCCTTTTAAGATAATATCATTGTAAATATCCATGTTTAAGTTTGTCTCAACTATTTTTTTAGTGAAATTACGTATATTTAATTTTAGGATTTGAGACCACATTATAAATCAATTGTTTTTCACCAACTACAACTCATGCCTTGGGTTTAGTTTTAGAGATCGAAATATGAGAGGGTATATATTTATTCCCTTTTAGAGTGGGTATATGAAAATACATAAACAAGTTTTAGGGTTTCACATATTTTCATATGGAGGATAAAAATATCCTCTTACAATATGGTCTTATGAATAATGGATTTATGCCAAATTACATCACAATTCAACACATCTATCCATACCTCAATGCAATTTTTTTATAGATTTAATCTAATAAAATAGTAAATCAAACCTAGAATTGAATATAAAGAATTATAAATAGCTAATATGATCTAGGTTAATTTTAGATGTCAAATTACACTGATCTAGGGTACTTGTGTGTTTCTATATTATTGTTATTGTTATTGTTATTGTTATTGTTATTGTTATTGTTATTGTTATTGTTATTGTTATTATTTTTATTGTTATTGTTATTGTTATTGTTATTGTTATTGTTATTGTTATTGTTATTGCTATTGCTATTGCTATTGCTATTGCTATTGTTATTGTTATTGCTATTGCTATTGCTATTGCTATTGCTATTGCTATTGCTATTGCTATTGCTATTGCTATTGCTATTGCTATTGCTATTGCTATTATTATTATTATTATTATTATTATTATTATTATTATTATTATTATTATTATTATTATTATTATTATTATTATTATTATTATTATTATTATTATTATTATTATTATTATTATTATTATTATTATTTTATATTAGGTTTTTATTGATGCACTTTTCTTGTGTTTTGGATCATTCTACTATATTTTTCATGTTACCCTTTCTCACTCATTTTTACCTTTACTCCATTTTTATATTTCTTATGATATGTTTATATAGACAAATAAATTAACATTTAATCTAAAGCAATACACTTATGACCACCATTCTATACCTACTTAGATCATGCCTTATTCCATGATCTTTTAACCACCTTACTTCACTTTCTATGTAGATGACCCATTTCTACAAGAAATTCATGATATTATAATGTATTTATTCCTCATTAAAAACATCTCAAGCCTACCCTAGGATTGATCCATACTCCCAACTCAGTTGACTTTTTTCCTCAAACAATAACTTGTAATTTAGATAAGAGTTCTCCCTAGTCCTATCCAGTTCCATCCCCTACATCAACTCACCAAATAATGACTAGTTGATAAAATTAAAATTCATATAAATGGTTGTCCCACATATTTACAAAGACTCATATAAAGTAATTTCCTATTTATCACTATAAATATGCATTTTCAAGTCATTTTTCACACAAGAAGCTTGCACACTAAAAATGCCATAATTCTAATTGCACATTGAGAGTGAATTCTATATTTCTCCCAATTGTAAATACATACAACCCTAGTAGCTCTGAGCTAAATTAAGTAAAATTTCAAGGTCACAAGTAATAATTGAAGCAATCAATCATATAATAATTGTATAAGCATCTAGCATTATACTAGTATTTCACACACATCACCATATGCATTAGAGAACCACATGGATTTTGATCTCTTATCAGAGTATTGTATTGTAGGTAATGATAAAAATAGGGGGTGTTAGTTGTAGCACAACTTCAATTGGTAACTAAATTTTCCATTTTGTCTCTTTCATTCCTCAATGGTTACCAATATAGGGTTACAAGTGAAGAAGATGTCACATAGTGGTTTGCATAATATAACAAGAGATCTTGCACAATCACATAGGTCACACAAGGGAAGTGCACATACCATATCATTCATAGAGAAAAAAACTTATAGGATGTTAGTGTGCACTAAAGGCTACATCATATCATTCCCTTATTTGATTCTAGTGCTCTTATTTGAAGAGAAATCATAAAACTATTCTTGATTCATAGCATCACCATAGATCCTCCCATCCAATTTCACACTTTCTATGTTAATCATATTTTTTTTCCAAATAAGTTATTTCTTTCTTTCACTTTCGACTTTTTAGCATTTTTTCAAATATAATAAGTTCCAAATCAATTTTTATCATTTATTGCATATTTGTAGAACTTTGACTTTACAAAATGGTTTATCTATTTAGGTAATTAAATCTCTACTTATCAAAATTTTGATGAAAGATATTGGTGAACTTGTATATTGTTTGAATGTTACAAATCCCTAACCATAAATGTTCCTATAGTTTCCATCATTATTTTTGCTATTTCTAATTTCTATTTTAGTATTTTTCAGATTTTGTAAACTTATTATTTGCAGCAATATTCCAAATTTTCACATCTTATTTCATCCAATTCAAGATAGTTATTTTTGAATATTTTAGAGATAATAATACACTAAGTTGTTCCCATGTTAAATATTTTCCAATTTTAGTTGGCAATACCATAATGGCATAACAAGTTAACCAATTTGATGATAGATAAAAAAGATAGTTACAAAGATTTATTTTAAATAATAAATATATAAAGGACATGTTTTTTCAAAAATAGTTAGAGAAGAAATAAAAAATTCATCCAAAATTCAACCCTCTAAGACTTATAATCCATTGGATCCCTTGTATATAACTTTTATACCACCATTTATAATGGGGGCAACCCAAGTGCATGAATATATTACTATGCCAATTCATACTTGATCGTTAGGAACATTGCATTTGGTTAGCACACATTATTATTATCCCGATGTATAGTCCTTTATGCACAAGATACAATCCCTAAAAACTAAGGTGCTATATTTGTAGCAAGGTGATTATAAATATAATCAAGCACTTAATTCTAATACCTTATTCCACAGTCCATTGGCACATCATATAGCAGTATATCCTCTACTTATAGATTCTATAGCATCCCATATTACTCTATTTGATGGAAAAGGTGACCTCAAACAAATGAGAGCCTTCCATGTATCATGTTTTTAGTATGTGTCTAATGATAGGTTATGACTAAGTTATTTACAAGGATTCTAAAGTAATAAGCTTTAATATTTCTATATGACTTCCAAAATAAATAAGTTCATACATTCAATGCCTTGTCCATTAAGTTTCTAATACATTTTTTTATTAATATAAGTTAGAATATTTCATATGCATAGATTCCAAACTCAAACAAAAATATAATGAACCTATAACAAAATATATCTTAAGGTAAAATACTATGCTATCTAAAATGAAAAGTCCTATGGTAGATAGAGAATTATACGATATCTTTAACCATATGTTTCTTCAACCCCTCCAAAATTCCATCATGTTTTATAAATTCTCCTAGTTCATAAGTTTTTACCTCACATTAAAAGAAAGGGAAGTCAACATATTGGTAATGGACAAGCTTAAATATTCAACCAATAGAGATTATGATGCAAAGAATTCATGTAAGTCACTATACAAGGTGAGGCCAACTGATAACAAGAATGACCAAAAGACAACATTATATGTAGTTTAGATCCCACTCCATGAATTATATTATCATCTCCTCTTAAGATAAAGTTTAAAAATATACCAGAAGGTCCATATAAAATCCTTAAAAAAATATTGGAATGCAACCTAATATCTCTCTCTCCTATTAAAGAGGTTGATATGAGTAATCCTCTTCCAAAAGGTTTTGATCAGAATACATTTTGTGATTTTCACAGGGTACTAGGCCACACTACTAAAAAATGTATTAGTTTGAGGCACAAGATTAATGATTTCATAGATGCAAACATCATTGATGTGGGAACACCTATAGATAGTTTGAAATCACAACCTACTAAAAACAAAACAATGAAAATATTACATGATCATTATCCTACACATACAACTAATGAGATAATAGATACATCAAGAGTGTATTAGGACTATGACACACACCCTCATCCAATTTCATACCATTTTCCTAGAGATGCACAACGTCCCTTGAATGTTATCATCAATACCTATCATAGTTTAGTGTCATTTAAGCACCTCATTACATTTATAAAGCATAAAATAGTAGACATGACCCATATTTATATTCATTGTCCATTTGATCCCACATTGATTACAATCTTATTTAGAGTGTCATAGTAGATAATGGTTCAAGTGTGAATGTGTGCACAATCACACTTATTGATCATCTTGGATACACATATCATGATTTTATTCCCACTACCATTGTTATAAAATGACTTAAAGGTCACATTTAGAGCTCCATTAGTGAGATTACATTTTCATTATAGGTTGTTTCATCACATGTGACCATTAAGTAGTGTAGGGGTATTTGATAACTTATTGGGGCACCCTTTAATTTAGAAGATATGCATAGTACCTTACATAGTTCACATGTGTTAAAATTAAATTAATGTTAATGAGGTCATCTTAATTTGGTATATCCCATATGAAAACCCCCTACCATAGTTTGATATAGTTCTTATTTGTCAGATTACAATTGAGACACCTAAAAGGACTCAACCTACTCATAAAGTACAAAATTAGGTATCTACCCTTATAAATATACCTATCCTAAAAATTCCAATTTAAAAAATATATGTCATAGATTGTAGATAGCCTCTCTCTACACCTACACATCCCAGAATGTTCTTACACAACATTGAGGATGTTTCATATAAGTCACATAGAAATAGTTCATACACTCCGTGATGGGTCCTAGAAAGCCCTAGAGTTTATATTGCTCAACCAAATGCATAGAATGTTATAATCATTAGTATGATATTGATAGTTATGATACATATGGAAATCTATATTTATATTTTAAATTCAACCTAAATTTGTGACAGTAATATGACACTTTCCCTTTGTGAAAGGTCACCATTCCATGAAATGTATTCCATATTTTACATAGATGTTTTTTCTCATAAAACCACATGTTGTAACACACTTCCATAATTTATATACACCAGAGATTAAATTTGGGCATGTGCATGACACATAACCACTCTATGTCTCATTTTTACACTAATTTAATGTATGAAGTGACAATCTATGTCATTCTCAATGATATATACACTAGACTTATATTATGATAATTTTAAACCATTTTAAAACAAAAATGAGCCTTATTCCATTTTTAATGGTTGGTGCATATTTTTACACCAATTATTTGCACTATAAATCATCCATTAAAATTCATATAGGATTTCAAGCCATGTTACTACTTTAGATATGCAATTATGGAGAAGCACACCTTGATTTATTAATTACACTAACCTTTCAATGAGGATTGGGGGCATGCACAATCTAATCCAATCTATTCAATGAAGATGAAGTATTTAAGGGTCTTACCCTCTCTAGCCACCACTTTTACACTAGAAAACACAATGGTTCATGTATCTAATTAGGTATCTACATTCCTTATTAATAAATCAAAAAAGTTCATTTTTCATTACTTATTGATTTCCATCTTATATAAGGACTAATTTTATACATGTTTCATTTTAGGTTTACTTGAAGCATAATTTAGTGTTGTTACCTATACTCAAGATTGTTCTTCATAGGTACGTTTATTTTAACGTTTTCATTTTAATCTATTATTTTCACTTTGTTTTATTAATATATTAAAAGGGGGTAAATTTATAAAAATAAATTAAAATTTATGTTGAATAAATGTACTTATGACCACCCATCTATACATACTTAGTTCAGGCTTGATTTCATGGTATTTCAATTGCCTTCCTTCAATTTATATGTGAATGACCTATTTATACAAATAAGTAATTGTATTATAATGTCCCTATTCCTCATTCAAAATATATCAAGCCTAGACAAGGACTGATTCATACTCCCAACTTAGTTATCTTTTCTCCTCAAAAAATAATGCACCATTTGGACAAGAGTGTTTCTCGATCTTATCCAATTCTATTGATTGCATCCCCCCACCAAATAACAGCTAGTTTCTCAAATTTAAATTTATCTAATGGTTCATCCCACGTAGTTAGAAAACCTAAAATTAATTACCTATTGATCACTATAAATACACATTTTCAATTCATTTTGCACATAAGAGGCTTCCACAATGAAAAATACTAAAATTCTAATTTCACATTAAAATCAAATTCCCTATTTCTTATAACGCTGAATGCATACAAATTTAGTAGCCTTGATTTAAATTTTGAGTACATTTACAAGGTCATAAGTCATGGTTGAATCACTTAATCACACATGAATTGTATAACCATCCATCTTTACACCATTATTTCACAAACACCATTATAGGCATGAGAGAACTACATGAAGTTTGATCCCTCCTCAAAGTATTATTATGTAGGTAATGCTTAACATAGGGGGTATTAAGGTCTATCACAACTTAAACCGCTAACCCATTTTTATATTTTTTGACTTTCATTACTCATTGCTTATCAAGCTAGGGTTACAAGTGAAGAAGATGACACATAGTGATTTTTTCATTAGATTGAGAGCTCAAACACAATTACATAGGTCACAGGAGTGAAGTGAACCTAAAATATCAGTCATAGAGATCAAAATACTACAAGATTCTAGTGCACCCTAATTAATATAGTGTATTGTGCCCTAACTAATTATGGTTCTCTTGTTTTGACCGAAATCAAAACACTATCCTGATTCAAAACATCATCACATAAGTTCTTATCTATTTTCACACTTTATGTCTCATTCTTACATTCTAATTTTCCAACTAAGTTTTAAATTTATTGCACTCTCCCTTTTGAACAATTTTATAAATATAGTAAGTTCTATATCAGTTTGTGTCATTTATTACATATCTCTATCACTTTGATTTTACATAAAATTTTGTCTAATTTTAGTAATTAAATCTCTACTTACTAAATTTTTTATAAATGGTTGACAATAATATTAAACTATATAATTATGTTGTGGGCCCATGTGACCTTTGTTACAGGTCCAACATGCCTTTAACTCTCTATTTTTTGGCCATTTCAGACTATTGTGTGTCAACCTATGCACCAATTTGGTCTTGATTTCAATTTAAGAATTACATAAATACACAAGTATGTTAGTTCATATAGGATATTAAGTAAAAGAAACATGAAATGATAAAGTGTGAGATAAATTGCAATTGATAATCAATAATTTATCGAAGAGATCTAGTAGAATTTTTTTCAACATTCATAACAAAATTTGAATCAAGATTTGAAGTCTTTATTTAAAGGATTTATGAAAAAATCATCATAAATAGCATTTAAAATGTTTAAAAGATGCATACAATAAGCAATATTATAGGATCTCAAGAATTATCCCAGACATCAAATACAAGTTCAAGTTTTGAAGTGGGAAGTAAAATTAACAAAAAAAAGCATTTAATTTTAAGAAGGCTTGTGAACAACTATTATCATAAAAACATATTATAAGCAAGAGGAATAAATAAGAAGAGTGAGATTATATTATAGAAGAGAGGAGAGAGATATTTATATAGAGATAGATTAAGGAAGAGGGAGTTACAAGGAATATCATAATGACCTTATAACACCTTTTTAGTGTGTGTCAAATGTTCATATTCACTAAAAGGTGAGGGAAAGTGTGTGAAAAGTGTGGAGGGATTTACTTATACAATTAACTCTAAGACTTATTATGAAAGGATAAAGAGTTGTGATACTTCATGAAATTTAGACTTATGCAAATTAAAAATTCACATAAATACAAAACTTACACAAACCTACAAGATTTAGGACTAACAAAAGTGAAACCAAATAAGATTAATCTTTAAACCTCCAATTTAAGCTTAATTTCGATTTAAAAAAGTGGAGAAAATATTTAAAAATAAAGAAGGGAGTTGACATTGTTTAATTCACCCCCTTAATGGTAATTTTGTTCAAGAATTATTACAATTTTTTTGTAAGAAAAGAATCACATGTCACTAATAATTTTACAAACATGGAGGTGTGATCATTAAAAATCTCTACTAATCCTAGTGGGAAATAAATATTGTCAATCCGATTTGGAATAAATATCATAAAAGAAATGGAAAAAAATGATCCACAATAACCTACAAAACTTAGAGGCTAACACCAAATCTTAGGGTTAAGAAAAAAAGTATGCCATGAAAAAAATATCTAAATTAAATTTAATAAAAATATATCTAATAAGAGAAAATAAAAAACTTCCAAAGTGTTGAATCCTAAGTGGTCAAAATGAAGTTAGTCAAAACATAATGAGAAACTTATATACAAATCCAATATTCTAAAGATTATGCAAAAATGTTTTGCATTTAAAAAGCTCCAAAAGAAAGACAATTATTTTTTAAAAACCTTACAATACATTAAGTAATATAAAGAGATAAAGTAAAAGTTAGACACATAACAAAAGTGTTAAATCAAAAAGTGAAACAAGTAATAGAAGCACTGTTTGCTTTTCTAAAATTTTAAACCCAAACTAGATAACTACAAATGCAAGGAATGATTTTTCATCAAAAAAGTATCCATTGTTTTAAAATTATTATTTTTCAAAATGAAAATTTGATATTTAATGATTTTTATAAATTCATACACAACATCATAAATATATTTAAGTTTTGATAATAAAAATAATGTAAGAGAAAATCCATCAATATACACATATAATTCAAGGTTCATATCCATGGAAATCAAACCTAAGGCCTCTTCATTTTTTACTTGTTATTTTTCTTAAAGTTTGGCAGTGGATTTTGCATTAGGTTTTATTTCCTTACCATCTACAATGCGTACTAGGTTTTTAAAGGTGAAAATATATTGCATGAATGATTTTCACAAATGATAATTAGTTGAGGTGATTTATAATTGAAAAAATAATTGACTTGTTATTCTTTGAAAGATAACACATACCCAAAAATTAAAAAAATTAAGAAAATCATAGTGGAACTTAAAATATGCATAGAATAGGGATGAAGATGCCAAAAAAAATGGTCAAGCTAGTTTTACAAAAGATGAAAATAAAACATGCAAAGAAAATAATAAACCAGTTTTGATAGAAAAATGCAAATAGTTTCACAAAAATGTGAAAAAAAATAACTTTGTGTGAATTGTTTGAAATTCATGAGCAAATTAAATATCTTAGTTTAATTAATTTGTAAGTTTAATACCACACTAAAAGGCCAAACTTTGATTTAAATAAAAAACAATGTTTCTATTTTTTTGTTTTGCTGAATAAAAATATATACATTTAACTTGTTTTTTAAAAATAAACAAACAAATATTGTCTTAAAAAAATGATGTGACATATATTTTTTAAAAAGTAATAAAATTAAAGTTATTTGGCATGTCAAAACATAATAATTAATGAATTAAATTAGATTTAAATTTATATGATATGAATGAATTTTTAAAAAAAGTTAAGAGGAAATTGAGGGTTGAGGGGTCCTCCCATTTATTAATAAAAAAAAAGGATTACAATAAACTATGTTCAAAATGGTAACTAAACTTGAAGCCCAAGTAAAACTAATACTACACTAAAAAAACCCAACTAAAGGGTTAAACAAATCAAAACCAAACCCAAAATGATACCAATAAGACACCCTTAGGGACAAATCTTAGATTGCTAACCAAAAGGACAAAAACAAACTGAACCCTACTACCAAGATGAAACTAATTTTTTTTGGAAAGCCACCTTCTAATCACCTACTATCCATTGGCACCACTAGATTAAAGGAGGCCACCACCATTCCCATAGTTGCCTACATCCTCCATCACATTTCTAGTTCTAGGCACGACACCACCATGCCTCCATCCTCATCCAACCCACAATCTTCACCATTCTTCCCATTTATAAAACTACCTCCCTTCACTGCCATTATTTTCCACTTATAAATACGAAGTCTACCTACCCACCTCCTCCTAAAAATTGCCTCCAATCCTTAGTGTCATTGTCACACTTTCTAGTTAGGTCCACATAGGGCTAGTTGTTTCTCATTACCACATGAGAGGTCTAACCCCTTACACTTGAGGAGTGTGTTGAGGAAAGGGAGTAGTCATGGTGTACCAAATAAATAATCTATTAATTTGACCACTAAATCTAAATGTAATACCTTCCTAGCACTCAACATAGCTACCACCAATTCCAAATATGTCTTAAGGGCATTTAAATCTATAACCAATAACAATATTTGTGAAGGTCCATATTTTCTAAGGTAATCCTTCATAAAATCCACATGCTCCAAGAGATTACATAAATGGTCCTCTAAGTCCCTGAAAGTGTGAAGAGAGACCAACCCTGGAAACTCCTCTCTTAGAAAAGCATAGAGATTTTCTCCCCCAAATAAATCACCCATAATTTCTTCCAAACCTATTTCAAAGTCTATTCAGATAACCCTTATCATAATTATGAGTGTAACACACTTATCATTTGAATCCATGAGTGAATCACCTAGAAATACTAATGAGATCAACTAATTCACCTTCACTCGATAAGGAATCTCCAAAAAACCTAATCTAATTAATTCTTTTATCATTAAGAAAATAGCCCTAGGTTATAGGATAAACACCTTCTTTAGTCGCCCATTCATCATGCTACCTTAGAAAGCTATTTATTTCTTATCAACCTTAACTCATAACACAGTATCACTTAGTGTAATCTATAGCATCTATTCCATATATTCTAACCCTACTGCTAACCATCCAAAACAACATATTTAAAGCATAAATGTCAAGAGCCTCTAATTCACAGAAAGATAAAATACAACTACCATAATTGTGTTCAAGCAAATTGAGTATGGGAATAATAAGTATGGAGCGTGGGAATTTAAGACATCACATCCTATGATGAATTCCTCCGTTAATTCATAATCATGAACATGACCCCCAAATATTAGCCCCTAATAAGTAAAAGGACTTGCTCTTTCTTCCATACAAGTGCTCCAATCATTTTTGATAATGATTTCTTTAACCTATACTATACTCTTGTTATATAAGTCATCAACAATAAAATTAGCTTACTAGAAGTAGTGTCTAACTTTACAATCACTGAGATATTCTAACACATCCTGATCATGACTAAGTGTGCTATCGATGCTTCAAAAACCAACCTTTCTATTATGTAATGCTTGAATTATTACCTTTAAATCTTCCTCAATCACTACATGATCAATGCCACACTAAACTAAAATATCTATCCTAAACACTAGATCTTGTGTTTCTTCCCCATTGTTGGTTTCATCAATGAGATTAATCAATGTTACTCTAATTAGTGAGCCAAAAAAATCATGTAACACACATCCTACCCTTGAGGCCCATGGATTTCCCCTACTTACACCATCAAAATTCAGTTTGAAAATTTCTAGGAGGAGGCAACCAATCCATCTTACCAACACATATCTTGGCCTTCAAACACACTACTAACCCACTAATGGGGGAAAAATCATTTCTTAATAAAGTGTGATGCATTTAAATCAAAGAAAAGAAAGAGAAAATACAAAGTGCCAATATCAAATGACTCTAGCAACCAACATGGAAGGAAGAGAATAACCTTGTGTCATGAACTTAGGTAATACAAAGTTAAATAAATAAGAAAAGATATAACTGATAAAAATTGACACAAGGAAATCAAGGAAAACACATTAACAAGGAATATAGTCTAAAGTGTCAAATTCAGAGTAAAAAATAGGAAACATGTGGGTTATGTATCACTAAAGGTGAAGAAAAGGTAATACCATACATCTATTAAAAGGATGAAAATTAAAAAAACAATAGTAACATGTTTCATACAAGAGTGAAACACTTTAGCCCAAACAATGAAATGAAAATAAATCAAAATGTATTAAGGAAGCTCAAGTTTGAGAAATCTAGAAATGCAAATGAAAACAACAAAGGATCAAAAACACCTTCACAAAGAATGAACAACTAAGAAAGATGCCAATAATAGAGAGAAAAAGAAGTGAAGGAAGTAAGGTGAATAAAGGTGAAGTCTAACCAGAGGCAAAAATGAAAAAGAGAAGAATGATAAAATCCTCAAAAATAACAATATGACTATGCATAAGGAGTATAAGTAGTGTGCATAACTATAGATGTAAATAGGCAAAAATGAGAATAATAAAACTGAAGCTACCATGCCTAGATGGTTATAGAGGATAAAAAGCATAACATGAGAATTAATAAAGTTCCAATATTGTTCAAGCATTAAAATTTACTACTCAATATTAAAAAATGCAATTGTAAATCTAAAATAACTTATTTAGAATTGAGTTATTGGTGAAACTAGTGAATTAAAAAAAACTTTCTTGGAGGAGAAAAGTAGTTAAAGAGGAATAAATTCGGCTCAAAATATCTATGAGAGCAACCTTTAAAATTAGGTTAGAGGGAAAATATGCTAAAAATGATAAAATTTATACTAGAATAATATAGAAGGAAACTTAAAATAGATTGCAAGGGTGCTTACCTTATGAAAAAATAGTGAACTTCTCTAAAAACCTACACAACTCAAGTTTTAGTGTTAATATGGACACAATGCTCTAATACCAATAAATATTTATGCCAATATCATCACAAATAACATTGAAAATTATAAAAATAATGCATACAAGAACCATTATTACATTAAGAATAATCCAAGCCACAAAAATATGAGACACAAGTTTTGAAGTGGGAAACTGAATCAATAAAAAAATCACATGTTTATTAACAAGGCTTACAAACAACTATTCTCACAATATAAGCTTATAAGAAAGAGGGAAAGGGAAGAAGAGAGAGTTTCTAGTGTAGAAGAAAGGAGGAGAGAGTTCTTTAAATAGAGCTAAAGGAAGGAAGATGGAGTTACAAGGAATCCAATCATGACCTTATAACACCTGTTTAGTATGTGTTAAATGTTATTATTTCCCAAAAGGTGAAGGAAAGTGTGTGACAAGTGTGGAGGGAGTTACTTGTGCAAGTAACTACAAGATTACCCACAAAAGGATAAAATAGGTGTGGTACCTTATAAAATCTATATTTATGTAAATTAAAACTCACATAAATACAAAACCCACAAAAAACTAAGAGACTTAATAATAAAAAAAGTGAATCCAAATAAGATTCATCTCTAACATTATTACATTCTGTTAATTATTTATATTAACACAAGTAGTCATATAGGATTAGAGATTGAATCTAAGAATCACTTGTTGAAGTGCATCGATTGTTGTTTTCTAAAATTTATCCAAATTAATAGCATGATAGTAATGGATGGATAATACATTCCCATAATTTATTGCCACTATTTTTTATTGGTTTGTGATGAGTTTCAATGGTTTCTATGAAGGAGATAATTTTAGTAATGATCTATGTAGAAATTGAGAAAAGTGAGAAAGATTTTCAAAGATCTAAAGTAGTGAATAAGATCACAAAATAAAAATTCAAAATTTCAAAATTTACCATAATCATCATAATGTTTAAAACATTCTTAGAAGTGTATTTCTACTTATGACACTCTCATATTTAAAAATTTATATATTTTGTTTGTATCTCTTTTTGGACATTGTCATTGTTGTCTATTATCCCCTGATTTGTGAAAATTTATATATTATTCTATAACCTTATCTTTATATTTATAACTTATTATATTATATCTATTATTAAAATTAGCTATGATTTTTTTATTTTATTAGATTAAATCTTTGTATATCTAATTTTAATGTTTATGGGAAGATATAGTGCATTTTGATGTAAACTCCATTATCTCATATTTTGTTTTTGATGAATCTATGCTATTTTACAATCCTTAAGGTTCAATATTTCTTTCATTTTGGTAGATATTGACACCTATGAATTTGTTAAATTTGATTGTACTACTTTCTTCACTCATTTTTTTAAACTTTTGTGTAAATCCCTGGGAAAATGATCTCCTTCTCTATAAGCCCAAAAACTCATCACAAACAAATAAAATTGGGAGAATCAATGAGGATCTTGTGTTATCCTTAAATTATTATTAGACCCCTATTCTAGAATAAAATTGGAAAATAACACTCAATCCATTGTATAAATAAATGCATTCCCTTATTCTATATGACTATCCATTTTAGTATGAACAAGTGTTAAAATCTAATAAAGATTTCAATTCTTGATTCAAATTCTTCCCTAAATATTGAAATTATACTTTTAAATGAATGTTTGACTCTTAAGTTTTCATATTCAATTATAAATAGAAGAATTCACATTAAATTTTGTGTCCTACATGCACTAATGCACATGTATATGTATATACTAATCAAATTAAAATTAAGACCAAATCGACATGTGAGATGACACAAAATGGGTAGGAAATTTTGAAAAATAGGGAACATAAAGGCATAGGGGACCCAAAACAAGGACCATAAGGAAACACACTAGAATGATATAATTATCAATTGTGGTGCCCCAGAATTATGTAATGTATGGTTTTAGGCAACAAGCTCAAAGTCATATAAAAAGGGGAATAAAGAGGAAGAGGATTGATAAATGGAAATGGAAAATACAAGGAATAACAAGCCCAAAATACAACAGAAAATTAAAATAAGAGCCTAATTTAAAATTATGATTGATAAATTAACAAGTACCTTATTACAATATAATTTGACAAATAAAATTAGTCTCAGGTCAAAATTATGCATCTACATAATCCAAACTTTCATGTGTGTGCACGCATACATATCTAATTACAAAAAATGAGATTATCCATAGGTTTGGTACAAGATACATTGACCAAAAAAAATGTGGATGAGTTCTTTAGTTAAGTATAAGAATGATGTTGAAATTAAATTCAAAAAGAAAGAGAGATCATCTAATTTCCACTATGAATGGATATGAAGATCCTCAAACTAACGTCTACACTCTTACAACCTCAAATAAAAAACTTGGTCCTAAAAGTCTAATATCATTTTCTTATGAGTCATAATATAATGACATATGCATATATAATTGTATAAGAATATATCTTGTTGAAATCTAAAAATAAAAATATTGGAAAGTATGTACCTCATATGGTTAGAACATATGAGGATGCCCTTGTATGAATCCAAGTCTCAGAACCTGTACTAAATCATCCATGCATTATGAGCATGAATTTTACCAATAATTTTTTTATGATAATTAAATGAAAGTAAAAATATATAGTCTATATTATAAAGTGTCTTGAAGGCATCCCATGGTGTGAAAAATTAGCATATGTTGTGAATGTATCGAATGCCAATCTCTCAATTTCCTCTCATGGAGGAAAAAATAGTGTGGAATGGTCATGTGACTTGGGTGTAGGAATTAACAACCCCCCAAAGGTATCTAAAATAAAGGTTCAAACTAAGAGGTATCTAATCTAAGTAATGAAGAAGTGTGAATAAAATAAGAAAAACATTTAATTATAGTACTACACTAACAATCATAAGTTAATCTAAGCATGAAAGTTAATAACATATAAATACACTATATATCCACCAAAATAAATAAATAAAGAGTATATGGTTAGGAATGATTACCTTGGATTGACTTTTTAACTCATTAATCTCCCATTGGTTCAAGTGGTTTTTTATGAGAGATGATGTGGTGAAGCTAAACATGGAAAGAAGAATACCGAAGTGGTTTTAATTGGGGACTCCAAAGAGTAGGTGTACCTTTTTGATTCAAATTCTCTTCTTGATATCTTCAAAGACCTTATGCATATTAGTGTTTCTTAAGTGTAAGCTCCTAAGCCTTGTTTTATATTATTATTACTAAGGTGGACTTACATACATGAGAATAATGGATTAGATGCCTTGATTTTCAAAAAAAAGACAATCAAGAACCTATAGACATCTATCCAAACCCTAAAATTAATAAATCAAACTTAGTCAACATCATTAACCCAACCAAAGTAGTATGTAGAATATCATAAAAAATATAATATTAGTTTAGTCAGTCGATGATTTTGGCTAAGGGGGAGGCACTAAAAAATATTTTTAACTAGGATTATGATGTCAACCAAAAACAAAAACACAAACAAGAGTAGAGAAAAGGATAACAAGAACACAAGAAGGCCAAGTAAGTAGATGATTTGATATGGATAAAGGGAAATATAATAAATGGTCACCAAGGAATTTCTAACAAAACACCATGAACCAACCCAACTTGATTCACATGTAATCATTAGGATATTAAAATAGGGAGATTGATGCACTTATGATTCTTGCAGGAGAAACTATTAGTAGGTTTAAAATGATGTGCATGCATATTCCCCACGAAAAGTTAATCATGTCACACAATAACATAGCATAGGATGATGCTTTGGAAAATAGCATAACAACATGAGATAAAATAAATAACTATAATAAATTTAAGGTAAATCTAGATAAATGAAAATAAATAAATAAATAAATAAATATACATACATTCAATTACATAGTTGGACTATAAGAATGAGAATGATGTACGGTGTTAAAACAATGCTAAGATAGATCTAGAATAATGAACACAAACACATTGATGTAAGATGACAAAGTGGTACTAAAATATATCTATCAACCCTAAAAATAAGAGAAAATTTTAAAAAAAAATGATTATAAAATTTCTTGCGACACCAAAATTTTGACCATTCTTTTGGTTCATATATCAGAACTACAAAAACAAAGACATGAAAAAAATATCAAATCTAATGGGTAATTTAAAAAAATGGAAATTGAATTTTTTAATTGAAACTATATAAATAAGGGATATGTTGGGAAAATGCACATAGTTGGGGGACAAAAAATGACATTCTTAATAACACACATCAAAAAATTTGCAACATGTGTACACATTTATTACAAAAAAGAATGCGAACCTAGGAAATCTTGGCATGGTACCAAGGCTAAAGGGCATACACCCTTTTTGACAAAGGGTGTATTCCTTTTTCTAAAAAGGTTACATAGACTTTATGAAGCAATGTAGGTATGGTCTTTATTCAATAAAAGGTGTATGCCC
The DNA here is from genome assembly GCA_037957365.1 of Torreya grandis. Lineage (NCBI taxonomy): Eukaryota > Viridiplantae > Streptophyta > Pinopsida > Cupressales > Taxaceae > Torreya > Torreya grandis. The sequence goes on along the minus strand of JARHVA010003106.1, from coordinate 544,759 downwards.
ATTCAAAATGTTATTTTAACATGTTATTTTTTAAAAGCCATGATTGATTTTATTCTTTCCTATTTGAATCTCAATTTGGAAGGGAAAATGGGTATGATTGGTTTGTATTCTTTACATCTGGGCAAAAGGATTTAACTCTTGCATCATAGTCTCAGGTATTTTTTTTCCCATAAGACATGTTTATGGTTCACAATATATATTTTCTAATACATTTTTAATAATATTCTCAAGGTAATCTAGGGTGTTTAAATTAAATTTATATTTGTCTCATGAAACCAATCAACTAGATCTAATATAAATGTTTATTTTTATAAATTTAGGTAATTAATTTGATGGAACCATTGCCTGAAGAAAACCTCAAATAAAATTGTGATGAAAACCCCTAGTATTTTGACTTCATAGAACAATAATCTCAATTATATGAATAAAGTAATTCTCAATATGATAAAAATTACAAATTATTATCAATAATTTATGTTTCTTTTCAAGTCATATTGTACTTAATTCACTTGTCAATACATTGGAGGCCATTTTCAATGAAGTGAGAAATGTCACTTCCCAAAATGATGTAATGTTACATCAAAGAGAGGTTTTGAAAGAATATTACTCTAATGAATTATCATACAAAGACATTAAATAATAATAATAATAATAATAATAATAATAATAATAATAATAATAATAATAATAATAATAATAATAATAATAATAATAAGTGTGTTATTTTTTTCTTAATCCTAGAACCACTGAACCACCACCAATGAGTTGCGAACACATTAGTATTTATTGGTGTGTTCAACTAGTTTACTAAAGATATTTCACATAATGTGTTCATAAAAAACATGGCTTACTCAATTATTTATACTATTATGTCATGGACATGCATTGAAATTGAGTCTCATATGGTTTATATCCCATAGGTGAGAGATTTTTTAAATTTGTGTGAAATTGGTGGTTATGCTAACCCAAGTGAAAGTACACATGTTTTTTTATTTATTGTCAACACATGAATGAGATGTTATATTGATGAAATCATATATATTTATCTATAATATTGGATGTTTTAGATTATGGTAAAAATAGGTTTTGAAGGGGCCCCAAAACCCTGTACAGCTCAAGAAATATATATTCTTACAAATCACCAAAAGGGGCAAAACACTAAAAGACAGTAATTAAACTAGGTTTTACAGGGACCTGAAACCCTCACCAAAATGGTAGAGGAAGAACCGCCTTACCCATCTATTACTGAGCAAGGCTCCTCCATAGTGTAAGGTTTTTCCATAAATCCCATTACAGGGTGCCATGGCTCAAACACCAACCATCGAGGAAACAGAGTTTCCCCTAAACAAACACAAATACTTCTCTTACCAGATCTAGATGGCCATCCTACTCAGGCTAGAAATCCAACCCGGGTTCCATCCACAAAGCAGCAGACCGAAGCAAAGTAAAAAACATGCAAAATGAAAGATCTCACCATGAAGCGCTGCGTAAAAAGCATTTCCTAGAAAGGACAGCACCACCAACAAAGAGACTCCACCCGAAACCATCACCACCACCACCCAAACCCTCCACCCATGAAACTGCAAAGATCTCCCCCTTCACCCAGGGAAAACGCCACCATGGCATGCTCAAAATCTCCAAAAACAAATCATGATCTGCTCAGTTCAGGGTAGTGGTCAATGTGACAGCTGTGAGACAGAAAACCAAGGTGAAGACACTAAACCGCACAATAAAATAAGGGTCATTCAGCCCCGTGCCCAAGCGTCCAAGATCTCACCATTCACAGGTCAAGACCTGGACTCCAACGAGCAAGGGGGCAGCCACAGAGGGAAGGGTTTCAGGGCTGCATCAGCGTCCACTCTCCCTTCCCTTGCACTCCCTTCCGCTATCTATAATATTGGATGTCTTTAGTTATGATCATTCTTAATTATGACATCAAAACTTTAGGGATAAAATTTCCTTAAGGGAGAAGTATGTAATGCCTCACCTAGCCTCATTATGACTTAGGCACATGGTTAAGTATTAAGTGGGGTTGGGCCCATTGATATACCATCTATTTATGATTTATATCATGATTTAATGATATTATATTGGATCACATAAAAATAGATATTTATTATTGTTATGATGAATAAGCATTTGATTAAGGTACTTTTATTTCTATCTCTTCATACCATAGAGGTACAGTGATGAGTTTAGTGCATGTGCAGGGGATACATGTTTCCAAATGAGTTGTAAATTTATCTATCAATGATATTATGAGTTTTTAAGGGTTTTCACTAATTCCATTGGGTTTTTATCTAAGTTGATGCAACAAAAGTGGGAGCTCAAACAAGGACATTCACAGTAAGTCTAGATTATGGAAACATCTTTATAATGAAGCTTACTTTAGGTGAAACTAAATAAATGATACATTGTATATATGGGAATTAATCACTTTATGCTGAGGTGGCATACAAACAAAAGGAAATTAAATTTTATGAGGACCATTATCCATGTGTACATGGAAATTAAATAAAATGAAAAGAGGATCTAAAAGGGCTTCATGGTCACCATAATGTAATGCAATTATAAATTTTAATTTAATTGTGAATATCAACAAGGTGGTCATGTGTCACTTAGTGAAAAAAGTCTAAATAAATATCCATTTATAAAATGGGACAAAGAACCACATACTCAATCAAAAGGAAAAGGTCTACATTATATAAAAAGTGAAAAATAATATGAATGTGAACCATAAGCCACCTAGTGACATCCACATTACATCAAATATTTAACCCATGTATAATAAAATAAAGGATATAATGGACTATATTACTACATAAATTAAATTACAAGAAACCACTAGGTGCACTATAAAAAGAGTCCACAATAAGTAAGTGGATTATGACAAGAAAATTCATCACTCAACAACAAAAGTAAATACAAACAACAAAAAGTGGCCACAAGGAGATGATATTAGGAAAATTGCAACAAAATAATGGAGACTATAACAAGGAATGACCGTAATCCTTATAATCAACACATAAATAAATATAAATACAATAAAATGCAAACACAAGTAACATTGAGGTCAAAGTACATTATGGATCACCATCTCAAATAATGTTATTGGCTCATAGTAGATTTAAAAATTAATGATTGAAATTACTCAAAAAAATAAAAATATATAAAAAGTAGGGATCTCTTCAAAGAGAACACACAAGCTCAATGCGGGAATAAAATATTAACTATATTTACATGAAATAAAGGAAAAAGGTTTGGCTAGCATTATTACAATGTATTAGTTCTTAACCAGATTAAGTTGTTTTAGCAAAGACCACATATAGCATCTGAAAATAGATCAAAAAAATGAATCCTTAGTTTATTCTTATGGAATTCATGCAAAAATCATGTTGGTATCTAGGTGGATCATGGTACCAAATCATCTCACAACCCATATCTTAGTGTGATCATGTAGTGACTAGCAAGTTGGTAAACTTTGCAATCAGGGCTTACATTTTATGCTTAAACATTCTTTCTATTCAACTAAAATATAATGATAAAAATAAATAATAAAACATGGGATGTTTACTAATATAAACCTATGTTCAAAATTTTAATTTAATGAATTTATATTATAAATTTTGTATGCAAATTCTAGCATCATATAGGGACCAAATTATTAGTACCTAATGGGTACTATTGTTTTTAAGTTAGGTTATTACCTAAAGTTGCTTGTCACCATTATCCAATAAAATGATGTTGTTATTGAAATATGGAGACCATGTTTATATGTTTATAGATGGTTGTTAATATTATTCAATTCATTCTAAAGAATGAATAGTGGCTCTAGCATACAGCCAATCAGGTGCTTGTGTTTTCTATTTTTTAATCTAATCCCTTTGGAAATAGAAGAGACATCGAGCTATTTACCCAAAAGGATGTAGGACACGTGTTGAGATAGAGCATGTGAGGGATGTAAGCAATGCCAGATTACCATTATTCTTATAAGTTTATGGTAACTAAACTACCACTTTGGTAAATCGTTAGCCTAAATGATCAATTGTTAGCACTGGGAAATATCAACATAATGTATTTACATGGGTTGATTTAGAAACTTTTCAAGATCAATTACTGATCTCTTCCTTCAAATCAAAATCCATACCTAAATATTAAATTTGAGGTTTGTATTTCGAAATCATAGTATTCAACCAAGCATTTTGATACCTATTTTAACCAAATTTAAAGGGAAATTGAGTCTATATTGAATTTGAATAATGTATCAGGTTTCAAAGTTCTCTTAAATATTGATTGTTGAAGGAACAATCATGTTCACTTTTAGAATATTTATGAGGGAAAATTTTAATGTAGAGGATGCCATGCCTTTTTTAGTAATGTGGTAGAAAATTTTGCTCCCATTTTTGCTATGATTGTAGCAATTTTATGGTAAGTATAGATTTCAAGTGAATTTAGGCCTTTATAATGTTTAAATTAATTTTTAATGTGGTGAATTTACCAAAATGGTGTTTGATCTAGGTTTTTCCATGACCCCCATGACTGTATTCAACTTCTAAGCTAAAAACCTAGTCTCAAAACACTCAATCATAGGTTTCTAGATACAAGTCACCTCCCCTAAATATGCCTCCCATGTATCCTTAGTTGTCGATACAGTCACTCCTTTTCTATGTGCCATTTCCTTAGTCATCACCTCTAGGGCCATTTCTCTATTCACATCTCTAACAAATCCAAGTGAAACTTGTTTATATGCCTAAAAAATCCCATCTCTAATGATGGTATTAACCCTAGACTCGCCCAATGAATAATCATCCATCTCAATAAATACATACAATATCTTTATTATAATGAGTGGAGGAAGACTACTGATAAAATCAAATATTTTAATTCTTGCCTAACATCATACAAAAATAATTAATTTGTAGGAAAAAATCTAATAAAAATAAATCTTGGTGCATAATTTATCAATAAGATGGTTGGATGACATAATCAACTTATTTAAATTTTATACATACTCAACTGAGCCTAACTAAGTACCCTTTGTATCTCTTCCCAGAAATGTGTCCTCAAAAATTTTCATTGTTTATCTATTTTAATTATTATCTATAGCAAGTGAACTCACACAAGGAGAGATGACACACAAGTTCATGTAAAAACTAGCATACACTATTGAAAAACTGTAGTTTCATGAACTATGAGTTTTTCTTAACTAGGGGTGCATTTGCTCTTGATTCTATCATGATGGGTTGTATAAGAGGTGTTAGCTTTTGTAAATTTCCAAAATTTATAATAAAATGATAATATTTATATTGTATTCCCATTTCATGTAAATAATTAGCAATTTTATCTTCTTTCACCTATGTTTGTCTTTTGTAGTTTATTGCATCTTATATGTGACTTACAAAAGAATGACATGGTGTTTTGAATTTTGAATTATAAGAATTAAGTTTGAGATACATGTAAAAAAGAGGAAAGACATTTTGTATTTACTCTTTGATTTTAATAATTAAACATATATTAGCTAAAGTAGTAGTGAGTTGTGGTTTAATTGAAGTTTTCCTTTTGTAGGGACTGTAAATTTGATCTTGAGGTTGTAGATAAAAAGCCTACAGTTCTATAAATGAATTGGCTCTATAGTATATATAGGTATGTCAAAAGCATACTATTCAATACTCTATCCCTATTCCTATTTAAAAAATAATTTATCTACCTAATTTTGCTATTTATTTATATTCTTTGTAGATCATTCGCTATCTCTCTACACTAGTGTAATTCGTTATGGGTGTCCAACTATTCCCTGATTTTGTTAGTATATTTTTATCTAAATACACAAATTGTTAACCCATTTCCTATGAGATTGTTAAAGATTTAAGATAGTGAATGCTCTAACAGTAATGCCAATCAAAACCCATAACTCCAGTCAGAATATGAATGTCTTATTCAAAACTTGAGCATTCAAGAACCCTGTAGATGGAATTTTGAAGGCCCAATGCTAGTAAATAATATAAAAAACTTGTAATTTTCAGATGAGCTGCACATTGTTATGAAAACACATATAACTAAAACCAAATAAAGAAATATACAAGCCCCTCTATATAAATATGGATCCATTTAGGTCTGAAGTAAATCTTTCCCCTACAAACTTTTAGAGTAGACATCTTAATACAAATAATATTTTTTAGACATTAATAGTACACTCAGACCCTAAAAATGGATTAGCTACCTTGATACATAAACAAGAGATGGTTATCAGATATGGATTAGTATATTTAATTGCATGTGGAATATCTTAAGTATTTCAAGTGCAATGTGTCGATTATGTATTTTTTTAGTGGTTCTAGTAGTTTAGATGAGGACATTCATAGCTTATAGTTGAGACATATATAAATAAAAAAAGAAGCCCTCTATGAAAGGTAGTTGTTTTATAAAATTTGAGAAAAATAGAGACTTTTTGTAGGAAAAAGTGGATATCAGCTATAATAGAGTGATCTATTACCTTGTTATAAAACTATGAACCAATGTAATGCCCACTATGCCAAGGACCTAATTTTTTGGAATAAATGATCTATAGTACAATGCATTTTCATAAGGAGAATAGTCAAATTATGTTAAATGGCTATCTAAAAAACTAGTTTTGTTCGGTGAAAGTTGTATATGTTGGAAGCTAAATCCTAATGAGAATAATAATTTTTAGTGGGTAGATTGACAATCTTAATGCCAATGCTTCTATCTATATAGGGAGACTCACTTTCCAAGTGGCTACCACAAAAGTGCCACACAATACATCCACTTCAACTTGTTAAATGTTATATTATATTTATAAATAGTTTAATATGATATTGATATTTGATTATCATGAGAAATGAGATATAATATAATAATGATGATTAAAACTTTTATGAAAAATTGGTTGTCATCAATAATAGATTGTGGCTAGTTATCAGTTTCAGTTTATTCATATCTCAACCGAATTTAGGTAATATACCACATGACTTGATCTTCTTGAAGTGAATCTACACAATTCCCTTTTATCTTTGTGTACTAATTTTAATAAAATGTATATCACAATAGAAGAGAAAGTTAAATCTATACTCTTTTCTAGTGTCCCTACCATAAAATTTATCTCTTTCCTTATTTGCAACAAATTAGTAAATTTATCTTTAAATTTTCAATTACATTATATTCTCACATAATCATCTACAATATACATATTTTAGAGTATTGTCCTCTATAATTTAGCATGTTGTACAAAAAGATACCTTTTATTTGATAATACAGTTTAAAATCAAACTTTCTATTTAATCTTTACTTCATGTCTCATCACATCAAGAAAAGAAGACTTTTTTTGCTGAAGTTGGTATGTGCTACATGTTTAAAAAATGAAATTTGATTTATTTGGTAATATGTCAACTTCAAAACACAATTTGTTACATTCTTTTCTACTTTAGAAAAAGTGAGTTGTCATCTAGGTTAAAGATATTTTGTAAGGTATGAGGAATTGCCTTGGCTAGTCTTTTCACAAGTTTGAAAAATTATATTTAAAGTTGAATTAGAAAAGCTTTTTCAGATAGTTGAACAGCATGAAAAGAAAAATGGACAATAAATAATAAAAAATACCTATGGTTATAATAGACATATATACATATCAACACCAGCGATAGACATTGATATTAAACATTAACAATACTTTAAAAGACAACTACTTTTTCTGAGTTAAGTCATTCAAATATAATATATGTGACTAGATTTTTGATGATGTTCAAGTATTACACATCAAGTGAATTGCACAATGGAATGACAAGTTACTTTTTATCATGTTTAAACAAAAGCAACTCAAGTGCATGTAATGGTCATATGAACATCAACTACATTCTGATATTATTTATTATCTACATGTGATATATGACAAGAATATGTACACAAAGAGAATGCAATTTTTTGTAAATAGCACAACTAATGCCGGGCAACCTAGTTTATGGGGTAACACATTATGCATTAAGTGGCTCGCATAGTGGCTAAACATATTAATTTCTTTATGGTTTTTGACACATAAATGAAAATACTTGCACTTTAATAGAGAGTCATCGATGCTAGAATATTTAATATTATTTCATGATAGAAACCCAACTTCTAGAAACTACAAACCACTGATAACAAGAAGAGTAAATTGCTCAATTCCTTCAACTATACAACATAGACTGTCGATTGCATGTGCAAACTTTTCATGCAAGTGGAATGCTATAGCAAATGAAATAGGAATAAGGGTTGCATAGAACAAGGATGTTTGTTAACAATTGTGGAGAAAGCCTATTTAATGTGATAAATTACATCACAAAAGGCAAATTTGATGCATTATCACTATGTTATTACATCACACAAACATTTTTTAATGCAATTTCGACAACAATAAAAAATTTAATCAAATGATTTGAAGCATGCAAACTGGAATCGATGGAACCTAATAGTAAAAACATTTTGAATTGAAAAGCATATATTAACATGTTGGAAATTCCATATGAGCAAGGTCAATTAGAAGGCAAAAGTTTATTTTTGATATGATTTTCAACCATTTTAAAAACTAAAATTCTAAAATGGTCAACTACAATTGGAAATTTTTTAGACATATACAATATTTGTTTAGCTCCAAATCACATATATAATATAATTACATTTGAAATAAACACCATTCACATTCACTATGAGCCACTTCAACAAAATGATGACCGTCCACTTGAGACTTCTCAATCTAATGTGTTTGTCCATTCGTTCAAAGAAAAAATCCACACAACAAATGTAGATAGAGTAAACAAATGCAAGCCAATACGTATTATAAAAATGCAAGCACAACTATTGAATCAATGTAATGTTCTAATGGTATCAAACCAAAATGAAAAATAGAAACAAAAACAAAAATTGAACCAACAATTAAATAACCTACATCATTACATTCCCTGAAAGGAGAAATCTGTGAACAAAAAACACTATTACATATGACAAAAGGCAACATTAAATAACTGGATGAAGTCAAATTTAGAGGTATACCAATATACCCATTGATAAGAAAGGAACCTGTTGGAGAATTAACCTTAATTTGGATCCTTATAGTTAGTTAGGTTTATCCTAAGTCTAATTTATGTGTGTGTTTATTGTATTTATAAATGCACTTTATTCTTACATTTATGAGGTGTCATTCACGTCCCTAATCCACTTGTTGGATTTAGAGTTATTTTCATTTAACTCTAATTTTTCTACATGGTACAAACTTTCCTCCACTCTCTAAGAGACTAGGCCACAAGTGTCACACATGTAACAGGCTTGTAAAATAATAATGAGATTCCTTGTAACTCTCATTTTTTCCCTCTAACTGTATAAAAGAGTCTTTTGTCTTCTCATTTCTTCACTAAAAAGTCATAGCTCTCCCTTTTCTTCTCTTGTGCTCTTAATTCAATCTTGTATTTGTGGAGATTTTAGTTGCAAGTCTTGTAATAAGATCACGTAGATTTTTCTTTGATATGTTCGATTTCTCACTTTAAAATTCTTATCTCATTTATAGTTTACACCGTAAAAGATAATATTGTTTCTTGATTTTTGACAAATGATTTTGACATAATTTCAGAGCTAGGTTTGTCTTTATGACATTTTCTTGGAAGTGTGCACGTTTGAGAAGAATTTTCAGATTTTTTTGCAAGGACTCCACCCTTACTATCTTGTCTAAATCCAGCACTTTTTTTTTTTTTAATTATAATATAGTTTTGGAGGTGTCTCTTCCATTTTCTTAGCCTGTTGGTTCTAGTTAAACACACTCTTCAAGTAAGCTCCTCTAATTTCCTTGTGTTTAGTATTTTTTATGTAAATAACGTAACTCATACACTCTTTTATTTTCCATTTTTTTAAGTCGTTGATTTTTTTTTTTTTAAAAAGAAAATTTGAACCGTATATCTTTTATTCAGAGTGTTCTTTTCTTATATTTTAGCCAAGTTCATTCTACTCTTAGCATCGCTTATCTTGCTTTGGAGCTCTCCTTGTTTTCTTATTCCTACTCTTGGAGTGTTTCTGGAATTTTTTCCTTCCTCTGAGCTTTACTTGGCTCTTTCATTCTCTGTTCACCAGTCCAACATTTTTTCCCTGGACGTTATTTTCAGACGCCTTTCTATAAAGCGTCTGCCTTGCAGCTTCCACGCCTTTTTTTGTTCTCTCTCTTAGCATTTTGATCCATTTTATTTTTATTCCCAGGTGTCTCCCACTCTATATTAGCTTTGTTTTGGTCTTTTGGTACTCCAGCTTGATCTGCGCTTCACCCAAGTTTTTTTTTTTGTCTTATTTCATCATTTTATTTTCTAACGTCTTGTTAGGTAGAACGCTGCATATATGCAGTTTTGTATTCATTATCAGAACAATTGCTAAAATTAGCTTTATTTTTTATGCCAACACTTCACTTCTTCTCTTAGCATTTGATTTCCTTCCCACAGCTTCCAATTTATGGTACACGGTGTAGTCTCCTTCGCTGCTTAATCCTTTGAATGCCTTGCTTATAACATTTGTTTAATAATAATTAAAACAAAATAATCTAAATCATTTTTTTTTGTTTTTTCAATCTAATCGTGACGCTTTGGGCATCTTATTACAGCCCTCCATATGACGCTTGAAGTTTTGTTTTAAAACCCTTTTTAAGACTCTTATGTAACGCATTTTTATTTCAATTCAATGCTCATTTAATTTAGCTTCGATCTTCTTTCAACTTTTGATTTTTTTAAAAAAAATAGAAAAGGAAAAAGAGTCCCACCTCATATGAATTTTGGTTTAGTCAATAAAATTATTGGAACTCAAGGTTTTAATTTATTTTTAAAATCAAAACAAAACAAAGGTTTTAAATCAAATCATAATATCCCTTGGATGTTTATAAAGCATAATATTTTTTGGATGACCTTTGACTTTTTTCTGTTTTGTTTTATTTTTCTTTATCATAAAAGATATATATATATGTATGTATGTATGTTTGTTTACAACCAAATAACATAAAGAATGATTTTTTATATACTTATATCCCACTATGCCTTTTTAAGCTTTTCATTTATGTATTTTTTTAAAACATTTTGTCTATACTTATATCTCACTATGCCTTTTTAAGCTTTTCATTTACGCATTTTTTAAAAATATAATATAAAATCATTTTATAATTTGATATTTTAATATGGTAATTTTCTATTTTTAAAAATCGAAAACTTAAAGTTTTGAGGTTCTAAATTAAAGGCCACTTAATTTAAATTAAAGAAATTTGATTATTGATTTTTTGTTTTTAGATTCATAATTACAGGCTAATTGATCTAATTTTTAACCCTTTTTTCTAAAATAATCAATTTTTTTATTCACTTTTTTTTTTTTTTTTAAATTAAAAATAATTTTTTTCAAATGTTTTTTTAGATCAATTCAAGTTTTTTGTCATTGATTTTTTTTCAATTTTAGTGATACTTATCTCGTATTCTCTCATTGGTATTAGATTGACCATTTTTCAGTTTCTAAACAAACTATTCCAAATTATGACATAGCTCTTCTTAAAGATCAAATTTCCATTCAAAATGATACTATAACTATTTTGCATCATTCTATTAATACACTTTAAACTGCTTTCAATAAAAAAATAAATAATAAGCAATCTTTTATTAACGCTCTAAATAAAAAATTAGCATCTTTTACAAATGATACTAGGTCTATTGATGAAAATTCTTGTGCTTTTCAAACATCTAAAACATATTTAAACATATTTTTTTATCAACCCTGGCTTAAAATAATCTAAAATATGGGATATTCGGGTGGTGTGCTTGATAAGTGTGAAAATGGTATTCTCGAACCTCTTTTTCCTACTTCTAATACAAATTATAAAGGTCTCACTTTTGATGCTTCATACGATTCAAATACTTATAATGCACTTTCATAATCTTATTATCCTCCTTATATGCAATCAGAAAGGCATCAGACCTATAATTCAATCCTAGTTCAGAAAAGATAGATCTTACTTACACTTATGATTAGGGATATATTAGATAATCGACAACATGATCAACATATGGATCTTCTAGACCTAAGTAAGGGATATATTATCATATCAGTATCACTATGGAGCGTTCCAAAGCTTCCTATCAAGCAAAATCATACAATAACCTTAACTAGGTCCTATGTTTGCATATTCGCTATACTAATAACAAGTAGAGCAAAAAGATCTAATCTAATTCTCACCAAAGCTTGTGGCACAATATGGAGATTAGTAAATAAATAAAAATAAACATTCATAAGATAATATTAATTAAGCTTATGTATAGGTAAGACCCTAATGCATAGAGAAGAAGAGTAATATTATTCAAAAGCCAATACTTATATTAATTATATCTACTAAAGAGAGGGGAAAAGTTAGAGATACTTACCTAAAAGATGAACCCATCGAGACTCAATCTCTTCATTAGCTAAATGGGATTTGCAAGAGGCTATTATGGTTTGTAAGGATCACTAAGAAAGACTAAAACATCAAAGACTTCTCCACAAGACTAGATTCTCTAAGTAAAAATCCTAAGATAAGACTTCTCAAGTATAATGATAGAAAAATAGATTGTAAATAAGTGAAAATGAATAATAACTCTTAAAATCTTTATAATAATGGAAAGATGATCTTGTATATATAGGTGGATTTAACTCTAAGCTTTTCTAAGAGTTTCAACCCATAGGATTGACCCAGTTAACCTACTATCATTATTGACAAAAACTTACTAAGTCATGGGATAGGTCGACCAAGAGCTAACCTAGACTCTAAATGAGTTTCACCAATAAGAGTACAAGGTTGACCCAGTCGACCTAGTATTATAAACTATTAAAAGGGGTTTTAGGTTACAAAATGAGGTACAAAAGGAGTTAAAATGATAAAAGAGTGTGAAAAAAAGGAGTAATAGCTTAGAAAATATATTTTAAGAGCTAGTTGGATTGGTAATAAGTGGAAATAATAATAAAAATTGTAAAGCATCAATGGGATGCCCACCCCTTTTCTATTGCATCTATTAGGATGTGCACTCAAAGATATTGAGACTTGATGGGTTCTTGTAAGATAATAAACGTTAGTATTTGATAAAAATTAAAAATATTATGTGTATACATATACCTCACTCTAATCTCATCACAAGTCACTCAGATGAAATAGAGGATGGTCTTTTAAGAGAAGAACATAGTAACACATAATACAAAGGCTAAAAAAAGTTACAGTATTTTAAAGAAAAAATAACTAAAAGTAAATGATTGAAAGAGAAATAATTTAAAAAATGTAATACTTACTTTGACTTACCTTTATCATTGGATGGTTGTCTGTTGTGTTTTTAGTTTTGATTGTGGAAGATGTAGAGAGTACTTTCAACAAACTCAAGAATATAAAATTAAAAAGTAAAAAAACAAACAAACACAAAAAAGTCAAGATAACTAGTACTATGTGGATGGGACATACTTAAAAATTTGATAAATTAGGGTGACAAGTGTTATGTTAAACCAAATAAATAAGTGAAAATTTAGAGTAAATCAAGTAATCAAAAATCCAAGGCTACTAAAGATTGAAAAAATAAAAAAGGTAAACTTTAAGTAAGACAAACTCACCAAGTTAAATCAAGGATACATGTCAAAAATATTGTAATTAAACATCTATGTGAAATCAATAACAATCCTTACTTTCACTAAGATGGGTAAAAAAAATGGTAAAACAATATTGATGAATTATGAATAACAAACCTTACTCAATCATAAATAGAAAAAGGTTCATAAAAGGGAGAACTACATTTGTGAATGAGAATTAACAAGCCAACCTCACTCAAGAATCTAAAAAGTACATGAAAATAAAAATAAATTCAGGTGTCTGAAAAAAGGGTGGTACAATAATGACAAATGATAAAATAAAACCAAGGCACATATATAAATGTAGAGCCATGGTATAAAGAAGACAATTTATAGTCACTCAAAGATTTTTTTCTCTAGGGATAGATAAAACTAAAATAAAGTAGTGCTAACCTATTTTTAAGATATGAGGAAGAAGGAAGTATAGAAGAGGGAAAATAGGTTTAGAATCATAATTTACCTATCAAAGGGGGAAATAAAATAGGTGGAGGGGATAATAAGGAAAAAACCAAGGTATATGAACTCTTTATTGAAGTCAAGACACTCATATTAGATTTTCCAAAACAAGAGGACTTTCAACCTTGAAGACATTAAAGAACTTCTCTTAGCCACATAAATTTTAGGTTAATAAATGAAGTATGTAGATCATTTTAGGTTAATAAAGGCTAGAGAAATGTTTGGATGGGCATCACAAGATGCCTCATTAGTTAAAAAGAGGAAGAAAAAAAAAACAATTCATATAGTGTATAAATGGATTAAATTTGTTCAATAATATTATAATAAGGGACTTCATGATGATTTGAGAAATTAAACAAAATGATAAGGAAATAAAATCAAATAATTAAGTCAATTATATAGGATAGGCAGTAAGAGTATAGAGTCAAATGGGTTGACCTAATACCACAAACTAAAAAATATATTTTGATAAGAGTACAAAGTTGATTGGGTTTACCTAGGACTATAATCTGACTGGTAAAAGAGATATAGAGAAAATTGGGTTGAACTAGTACTATAGGTAAGAACTAAAAATAGTTAGTAAGAGAATATGTCAAATAGAATGACAGTGTATTAAAAATAAGGAATTGTTTTTATAGTTTACTTTGAAATCAAGAAAGGAAAGTAACCACACAAGAAACTAGATCAATGAGGATTATTCAATAGAGGCACAACATAAAACCTTGCACCAAATCTGGATAATGCAAGTTTTTGCAATACAACATACAATGAGCAAAGAATAAGAAGTCAAATGAAAAATAACTTCTAAGTGGTTATTATTATTATTATTATTATTATTATTATTATTATTATTATTATTATTATTATTATTATTATTATTATTATTATTATTATTATTATTATTATTATTATTATTATTATTATTATTATTAAGCTTTATTTTAAGTGTGATAGGGAAGTTGATTGAAAGTAGGAAATTAGAAAGCAATCTATGCATTATTTTAAAATGTTTAGGCTAAAATTGATCTATGTTGGCAATGGTAGTGGCTTGGTAATGGGTCCTACCCCTCACTTAATAATATCATAGGAATAAGGGTGTCAGGTGTTTTGCCAATATATACCATTAACCATGTGTTTATACTTGGCCAAAAAACTAAGTCAACTTCTCTCTCGATGATGAAATGTAAGTAGGTAGCCCTTGGGTAGACAAATGTTTAAATACATTTTACAATTATGTGATTTGGTAGTGTGTGCAAAAGAGAAAAAAAAATGAAACTAAATGGTATATTGAAAAACCATATAATTAGACCATGTGATCTATTTTAAGCATGAAAACAACTAAAATTACAAGTGTAAAGTAATTATTAGCATATAATTGTTAATTTCTAATTTGAAATATAGTACAGTGTTGGTTCAGATGGCAATATATGTAAAAATTATAGAATAAATTTGATAGTGTCATTATTTTACTGCAGAAGTAAGGTCCTTTAAGAACTATGTCGATAAGGTTGACCTAGTCTTTCCAACATAACATAGAATATAAAATTAGGTCAACCAAGTTGACCTAGTTTACTGTATGATGATAATTTTAGAGACTGTATACTATGAAAACTAGCACTATAAGGAAGAAATAAAATGTGTGTGTGTGTGTGTGTGTGTGTGTGTGTGTGTGTGTGTGTGTGTGTGTGTGTGTGTGTGTGTGTGAGAGAGAGAGAGAGAGAGAGAGAGAGAGAGAGAGAGAGAGAGAGAGACCTTGGTGGATTGAAATATGCAAATAATGTGATATTTCTATTGAAATGCTTTGAATGCTACTTACAAATTTTTTTGATTATGTCAACTAGATTGAAATAGTTCTACAATTTCCTATTTATTAAAGCCTATTAAAATGACTAAATTGGCCTGGTCAACCTAGTATATTTTTGGGAAGCCTATAAGAGTACTATACTACCCTGATCAACCTAGTATGTTTTCTGCAAGCTATCTAAAATACTATACTAGCTTGGTTGACCTAGTATGTTTTATGGAATATAATACTAGTATTGTGTCAACTTATTTTCCCTGGTAACCTGTGTCTAATAGAGACCTACATGAGTATAACATAATCATTTTTTATGTGACTGTGCTTTAAACATGTGCAGAGAAGTTAGAAACTATACCGATCCTATCAACCTAGTATCAAAAGTATATAAAAATAAAAAAAATGTAAAAGAAAACCTACAAGGTTTAGCTTCACATTGGGTTCATCAGAATGTATGCAATCAAAAATACATCAGATCTATAAATCAATCCTAGCTCAGAGAAAATAGATCCTACTTACATTTTTGATTGAGGATACATTAGATAATCATGAACATGACCAATATGTTGATATAATAGACCCAATTAGTAGTTTTTTTGTCACAACAATATGGTACCAAAGCCTCTAGTCAAGCAAAATCATGCAATAAACCTAACTAGATTTAATGTTTTTATAATCACTATACAAATAAGAATTAAATCAAAAATATATAATTTAGTGCTCACTAAAGCTTATGGCACAATATGGGGGTTAGTAAATAGATGAAAATAAATATGCATAAGATAATCTTAGTTAAGCTTATCTATAAGTAAGACCCTAATACATGGAGAAGAAGAGTAATATTATTCAAAAGCCAATACTTATGCTACTTATATCTACTAAAGAGAGGAGCAAGGTTACAGATACTTGCCTAAAAGAGGTTTTTATGGTATATAAGGATCATTAATAAAGTCCAAAGCATCTAAGACTTCTCTAAAAGATAAGATTCTCTAAGTAGAAACCCTAAGCTAAGACTCAAGTAGAATGGTGAAATAGCAGATTGTAAAGAAGTGCAAATAAATAATAACTCTTAATGTCTCTATAATAATAGCAAAATCATACTTTATATATAAGCGGATTTAATCCTGAGCCCTTACAAACATTTTGGCTGATAGGGTTGACCCAGTTGACCTAGTATCATTATTGATAAAATCTCACTAGGCCATGGGTTAGGTTAGCCAAGAACTGACCTAAACCCTAAATGATTTTCATCGATAAGAGTATAAGTTCAATCCAATTGGCCTAGTACTATAAACTATCTAAAAGGGTTTTAGGTTAGGAAAAGGGGTATGGAAGGTGGTAAAAGACTAGAGGAGTGTAAAAAATAAGAGTAATATCTTAGAGAATGGTTTTTAAGCACTGATTGGATTGATAATAAGTAGAAATAAGGGATAATAATCCTATACAGTACCAATGGTCTGCCCACCCTTTTTTCACTGCATACCTTAGGGTGTGCACTCAGAGAGATTGATACTTGATGGGTTCTTGTAAGATATAAAACATCAGTATTTTATAAAATTTAAAAATATTATGTGTATACACTTCTCATCATAGGACTTATAATGCAACTTATTTTGATTATACTTCTTCTAATGTTGATTCTTTGGTTAAAATTGACAAACCTTATGTGCATTATGGAAAACACAAATAATGTATATATAAATATTATAAATTACACCTATACAAATCTTATGGTAAATATGTACATAAAACTAAATCTCCTACCTCTAAGGATAAAAATATTTGAATTCCTAAAACTAATGAATCTTCTATAGACTTTGATATGTCTTCTTATGATACTTATTCTAATGTTTTATGAAGAATTTTTTTTGTAAGTGAGACGTCTTCTTTATTTCCATTTTTATTAAAATATTATTTATTACATTCCTTGCATTTTCTTACAAAGGATATGTGCTTTGATTATGGTGACTAACATTTTTCATGTAGTTTATGTACTTTGTGATAGAAGTTGTCTTTGTTCAAATTTTCCTAGTTATACATCTATTTTTATTGCATTATGTATGTATATTGTATTTTTTGGCTTAATGGTTACTTAATTTGAAATAATAGAGTTAACTTGCTTATTTTTTAGGTTTTTGGGTCATTACTCCTTTTGATTGGTATTTGTTCCATGGCAGATTTATCACCTTATCCGAAGAGGATTTTTGAAAATTATTTGTGATCTCACTTTATTCCTTGTGAATTTTGGTGGTACCTTCTCCTCTTTCTTCTTTATAAACTTTTTAAATTCCTTTTAAAGGAAGTTTCTATTAAGGGGGTGCATTGTGTAATTTCAAATCCCTTTTTTTTTTTGTAAAATATGTTCTCCACTTTTGTAACTCCAAATTTAAGCTTAACAGGGAGTGTTGAATAATTAACCTTAATGTATGTCCTTCTTATAGTCTACTAGGCTTTTTATAAGTCTAATTTGTGTATGAATTTATTTTATTTATAAATAAACTTTATTCCTACCTTTATAAGGTGTCATTCACCTCCCTAATCCACTTGTTGGACTTAAAGTTACTTTCACGTAACTCTCCTTTTTCCACATCACACACACTTTCCTCCACCCTTTAAGAGAATAGGCCACAATTAGCACACAGATAGGAAGATTTTAAGGTAATAATAGGATTAACATCACACACACTTTCATTATCTTTCTCTAAATCTATAAAATATCCCTTCCTCTCCTCATTTCCTCACTAAAAACTCACAACACTCTCTCTTCTTCTCTTATGGTCTTAATTCAATCTTGTACTTGTGGAGATTTTGGTTACAAACCTTCTAATAAGATCACATAAGTTTTTATTTGATAAATTTAGTTTTCAACTTTAAAATTATTGTTTCATTTATGATTTTCACCTTGAGAGGTAATAGTGTTTCTTGATTTCATTTATTATTACACTTTTAATGTCATTGATGAATGATTTTGGCATAATTCCTACATGAACCATATGACAATCTAACACCAATTATAACACATTCCAAAATTAATACACATACATGATTACATCATGTGAAAGTAGAAATGCATAGTGGGATAAACATTGAACATAAAATGAAAAAAAGAAGCAATAATCAATTAGATGAACTTAACATTTAAGGCATTTCAATATATGCATTGATAACAAAGTAAACATATGACAATCTAATGCTAATGACAACACAATATGAAATTTTGAAACACACACAAATACATTGTTTGAAAGTAGTAATATGCAATGTCAAAAAAATTGAGCATAAAATGAAGACAAAGACTAATCAAGCTACAAGAGCAATTAGAACATATTTGCAAGAAATTAATGGCATTCTTACTTATGGTTGTTGTCTATGTGAACACCTACATTTATCCAAAGACCTCATTGATTTTGATATTAGTATCATTAAAATTTTATATTCAATTACTAGTGCATCAAAATTTGATAAAAAATAATTGGAAGGAAATATATGAAACCATGAAATTTAGCTATTAAAAAAAAAATTATGATTGTTGCACCTTTTTCAAATACAAAGAAATCAACTAATACAAGCAGTTCAAATGCTATGTTCTTTGGAAGAAAAACTAGGTTCTATGTGTATGACCTTTGCATAAATAATTTAACTATGATATAAATGAGCACAAATAGGCATTCTTGGAACAATTATAAATGTGCCTATTTATTTTGATCATATCTAGAAAGTATTGTCTAGGAAAATTGAAAAAAATAATAATAATTACAATTGTAGTGAAACAAAAATTGGAATACAATAATGCAAATTTAAGTGGAATTGTTGGACCTGTAAGTGTCCTAAATTCATTGGTTGAGATATGAAAAATGTCATTACATATACAAAAGTAAGTGACCATTAACAATGAGTGGCTAGATATTTTCCAATATTAAATTGATAAAAGAGCAAAAGACATTTCAAATTCTAAAGATATTGACCAAGTTATAACTAAAATTAAATTAGAACCAATTATAGAATTAGTTATTCATAGATTCCAAAATTCACATTTAATAAAATACTTCTAAGAGAAAATTATTGAAATAACACCATATGAAGGCTTTAAGCCATTGTGTATTTTTTAGGTCAAGTACTCAAAAGAAATGAACTTCCCAACTCTATATTATGGCTATGCTCATTCAAATTATGTTACAAAAACTTTTTCCTTCAATAAAATTACAAAGTGGGAACTCGTACATCAACACAATGATATTTTAACTCATATCAAAAATCTCTTCTTCAAAGCAAGTAAAATTATCATAAAATAAATTTTTAGTTATGCATGGATATTTATAAGAAAAGGTAAACTGAAAGGGAAAACATTATATACAAGATACCTTAAAAATTTAAATGCAAAAAATATTTTGAAATATACAATAGGTTTTCATTGCTTAAAAAACATTCAAATTTCACTTGACAATTTAGAAAAAACAAAGAAAAACATATTTGCAATGATAAAGCAATTAACACCATGATGTTAACAAGCATAAACCACATTTTTCATGATGCTAACAAGCATAAACCACATTAAGAAGCCCTTTTGTGACACATTAACAAATATCTATAACAAAAATATAGTTCAACACAATGAGAATATATGCTCAAATGATATCGATATGATAATAAAGAATATAATAATTTATAGCCATTATTTAATTCACAAAATAAATGCATTTAAGAAGATGATGTTGCTAAATAAATAATTGTTTAGTGACATTTTGGATTACTTATTCATAATAACATTTAAAATTAGAGTAAATGAATACATTCACTTCATGTTATGGATATGAAATACACAAATCTATGACTAATGTTCAAATGATGAAATTGAATCATTTGTGATAAAATACATATCTTGTGATTTAGCATTGCTTGATAAAACATTAATACAAATGCAAACCCATTATCATAAACACACATGTAATAAGTATAATAAATCATACTATAGATTTAATTTCCCACTGTCTCCAGTAGATGAAATAATAATATTAGAGCTTTTATAAAATACCAAACATGAAATCAAAAGTGTTGCTAAAATGTTTTTGAAATTGATAGAAAACAAAAAGTATGACCAAAATACAATGTTCAAAATGTTATTAAAAAGTGAAAACTTAAATAAAAATATATATTTTAGTCTATTATGATAAGATACTATACACCCTATAATTATTTTAAAAAGACACATAATAGATATGTGGATAAATGATTTTATAATCAATGTTTCCTAGCTTTGGTATGTAAATATAAATATGCAATAAATTCTTGATGCATATTTAGTTGCAACCTACTTCACATCTTATATGAATAAATTGGACCTTAGACTAACAATGGATTTTTCAAAATTCCAAGAAGAGCTATTAAAAAAATGAGACTAAATTCTAATTCATATAAAAACTTGGTAACACCTCCCTTAGCTAGCAACAATTGTCTAGTTGACAAACATTGTGCATAGTGTTCTCACTACCACTGCATTATGGCTCTAGGAAAACAATTTCCATAAACACATCAACATTGGAAAATATAATGTTTATTTTGACAACCCCTAAATTGTTAGCACAAGATCATGACGACTCTAAAAATGTAATGTGTGCTTCTATGATTAATAAATATAGTGGAAAACTAGAATTTCTAGAACATGTATACTTACTAGAATATGTAACCTACTATATAAGAACAAATATAAATATAAAGAGGCACCAAAATCCAAAAATCATATGTTATGTGAGGTAAAATAAAAATATTGACCTTGAAAACTACTGCAGTGAAAAATGATGTTGTTCATAACATATTGAGAACTAGAAGAAACATTGAAAAAATATTATAAAACTTAACTCTCAGATTACCTCACATATTTTAAAATCATATAAAATATAGAGGCCAATTTCATAGTGAAATTATGGAAAAAATGGGTTGACATTGATGTCACTACCACACATATGCATAAAGCAAAAAATATGATATTCAACATTGAAAATGATAATGAATTTGATGAATGTTTTTCTAGGAATGATAAATATGATATTGGTGATGATATGAATTAAATTAAAAAAATAAAATAGTAAAAACCTAACCAAAAATCAAGTTTAAAATAAATAAGTAATCATTTCTAATAAGTAAAGATTACTACTTCAATTCATAAAAACAATTGAACTCTGAACAACAAAAAAATATTAAAGATGTTACAATAATAAAATGAATTGCTTCAAATAAAATAATTCACTTGTTTTTAATAGGGGAGATGGAATAGGAAAGACATATGTATTAAAATTCATTTATTAAGCACTATGTCATTTCTATAATAGATAACATAATAGTGACCCTGTGAAAGCCAATGGAATTATCATTGCATATATTGGAAAAGCTACCTACAATGCAAATTATGCAACTGTTCACTACATTTTATAATATCCATAGAAAATGTTGAAAATGCTTCCACTAGATTCAAACACTCTAGATATTGTTAGTAAGAAGTATGAAAAACTTCATGTAATACTTACTTATGAGGTATCTCTAATAGGTATCTAAAATCTTATAACATAGATAAAAGGTTATTTAAATTCATGCACACATTGACAAAGCCATTTAAAAACTTGGATTCCATTTTCTATGGTGATTTCTACCAAATAGAACCTATTCTTGACAATTGGATATTTTAAGGACCTAAAATTTAAAGTGAAACAATACCATATACACTTTGGGTGGACAATGTCAAATACTTTCAATTAAAACAAGTAATGAGGCAACCATATATCGAATTTTCCTTAATTATAAACTACATAAGAAATAATAATGCAACAATAATAGACATTGAATACTTAAATCAACACCACCATAGAAGTCCTCCATTTGAACCAAAATTTCCATACTTATTTCATAGAAACATATATGTCAAAATTTATAACAATTTTGTTTAGTATTCTATAGGTAGAAACATATACACTAACTAAAATTGACCATATATAAATTGATGAAATAAAAAATGACTATACACAATGTAAAAAAAAATTGGCCAAAAAAATAACTCTAAAAAAAAATCCTAGTTGAGTTGACTACCAGAAATTACAATAAACATGATGGCTTAGTGAATGGTGCAAATGGAATTTTCCAATATTATACAAGCACACCACCAGACATTGTATGGATACAATTCCACAATGCCAACATATGTAGAAAGAATTTTCCAATATTACATAAGCACATCACCTAACACTATATGGATATAATTCCATAATGCAAACATAGGAAAATTACAATGAGAAATAATGAAAAGCTAATAAACTACAGAAATTGACAAATCATGGAATCTTATGATAAGATTTTTAAAAATAATAACTGGAAATAAGAAAAAAATAATGCAAGATCAATTCCTTGTATAAATATCATGTCCAAGGATAATTCATATGGCACAAGGCTAATAATGAATGTTTTATATTTTAACCTGCATGGAATAAACCATCATGGCCTTATTTATACTACACTATCTTGATTGAAAGCATTGAGCTATTGTACCTTGTAAAAAGACTAACTAAGCAAAACTTTTCAGTCTCAAACAAAGTACAAACTAAAATACAAAGGCTTATAAACATTTCACAATGTAATTTTCTATATGATGTTACCCAGATAACCTCAAATTATTTCTCCATTTGATCTTTGAACACTAGAAGCTTACGAATGCACTGAAAAAATATAGTACATGATTATCATATCATGTAAGAAACTATCTTATTCCTACAAGAAATTCAAATAAGAAGAAGCCCAAAAAACAAACTACTCACTGATAACTTCAATTATTTTGTTACAATGAATATTCATGGTATCTTGACATGTTGCAAGAAAATGACTTCATATTAAAGAATTCAAACAATTGCAACAAATAACATACAAACAATCAAAATTGACTTACTTTTTCTAAATATGTCATTACAAATATCAAATATCTATTTGATGCCAAGAAACCCTCTTGTAGACATATTAAAAGTCATACAAAAAATCACTTAAAATCTACAACCAAGCATAAAAATCATTATAGTCAGTAATTTCAACATTGGCATGGCACAAAATAAAAGTGGCCAAAAACATTTGCACAAATTCCTTATGTTGATGTGATGTGGCAAACCACAATTTGTTTCTACTCTCAACTATAGTAACAATATAGGTAGGTACCAAAATAGACCACTTGTGGACAAATATCAATAAATAAAAAATAGAATTAACTTTGTTTCATTCATATTGGACTAACCACAATGTAATTTCAATTGCATTCAACATTTTGGACTAAAATGAATAGCTTATATGATAATATATTGCCAAGTAAATTCAAAAATGCAATAACAAGATAAACCCAACATCTAATTAAAAAGTAATTCACACACAAACAAAGCATATTTTCATTCGAAATGCATAATTTATGTTTGTTTTCCATGAACTTATAGCTCATGTCATCAAAGTAAGAACAACAAACTGAACTCGAACCTGTAAAAAATTACATAACCATGCCAAAAAAGGTAATCATCTATGATTTCATTATTATAGTCATACTCTATTGTTAAATACAAACTAAATTTACTTATAATATATCTTGCATTTTTGCTAATAGGGCTTCAACTATTGAAGAAATGGATGAAACCAAGCAATCAAAAAAATATGCATTTATAATTTTGTTAGTTAGCAAATGCAGAGTTCAGGAATACTCAAGTTAAAACAACACACACTCTATCCTTTACATGACCATGTATTTTGCATCCTAGTTTTTTTATTTTTTAGATGTTTGATTTAGATATTTTCACTCAAATTTTTAATTTCTATTTCAACATTTATCTATTGTAAATTGAAGTTCTGACTGTCTTTCCTCATTTTGGGTATTGACTATGACCTCCAACCTTTAATACACAATTATGTATTTTACATCTCATGTTTATTGATATTAAATAATTATGATGATTTTTGTTTTGAAATTTCTGATTTAATTTACATGCTCAATTTATGTTGTGCATTTATGATAGCAATATACTCAATAAAATTTATGTTCTCAATTTTCTATTGACAATTTTTTTTGTAAATTTTTTTTGTATCAATTTTTGTTATCTGGTTATGTCAAATTAGATTTTATACTATTGTCTTCATGGGGTCCTCATGAACTATAAGTTCTCTTACTATTTTTAGATTAGTTCCTATAAAAATAGTAACCTTTTAATTTACATGGATGATTAGCATGCTTTGGAGGACAAAGAAAACCATATGAACTTTTATTTATCTATAGAGCAATTGATGTAATGTTTTCTTCCTATACTCATTAAGGAAATTGATAATTTTATTTTATTATCATCCCTATAAGATACTTGTCATCTGAACCACAAGGTACCATACACTCTTGATATTGTTATCCACACATCCCATTGTGAACATAATTGATTATCTTATGGCAAGTAATTAATGGGAACAATAAATCTACTCAAAATCTAATAGCTAAAACATTAGGAGTGAGAAAAATCAAACTAATAGCCAATTTAAGAAGGCCATTGTAGTGGAAAATTGATATTTGTGGAAATGAATTTTATTATAGTAAATTAGATCATTATCATAAAGAATAGTTACTTGTGTTGTTGAGCAAGCTACTAAAATTGACAATGTTGTAGTTACTTGCCATCAGAACAATTCATTACAATTAAGGTATCGGTAAATTTATAGTGCAAAATGTGCACATAACTGAAAGAAGCATTATTTTATTAACCATAGGACATTTAGAAATAAAAAAATACAAATTATTTTCTTGTCTTTTGCATTGTGTTATATTTTCCTATGATTGAAATCATGTTTATTTTTAACAATAGCTTTAACACATAGCAAAATTTATACCTATTCTTTTACTATGTTATCTACTTTTATAGTATACAGGACCAAAAAGGAGAGAACATGCCCTTAACAATTTACAACATAAAAATTTAAAGAAGTGGACAAGCTTTCAAAGTAAACATTATAATCATATACAAGACAATGATTGATAGGAAAAAGATAAAAGAGATACTTCGAATTGACATGTCAGATGCAAAAGGTGAAATGATAATAACACTAAATGTAGCTCACACATGGATAAAAAAACATGAACAAAACCTTCTTCCATAAAATTCAATATCTATCAAAGACTTCTTCTCAATTTCTCCAAAAAATGATTAAAATAAAAGCGATTCAGATTTCATATTACTAATGAATGATAACACCACAATAGAACACATTAACCAAGTCTAATTTTAGAATATGTTCAATTTTAACTCCACAATACACCAACTTTTGAGCATGACAAAGCACTATGCCACTGCTACCATAACAACCATCTATATATCTACATAGAAAATAGGCAATTAGCTTACCATGGACATAACAGATGGAAACTTGCCAACTGACATAACAAAGGTAATCAAAAATTTATATACTTTAATTCTATTATGGAAAATGCATTGCATCCTCACCTTCTAAAAAAGAATTTTTTTTTTTGTTCTTCAAATAACAGGTGTATTTGTTCCAAATACTCATACATCATCACTATAACATAGAAATCAAAATATGTAATAAAGAACAAGTAATTTTCCTCTTCAAAAACCTACCAAAATGAAACCAAACAAAAGATAGAATACTTAAGAGCACATAGTCCACATTTATCACTTTTGTCAATGCCAAAAAATCTTTTGAGTGCCTACAATCCATCCTTGACAAAAGAATTGAGGCACATTTTCTTATATTTAGATTTTTATTATAATTTCTTATTTTTAGGTGTGATATTAGATTAGTTGGTGGATATCCTAGTTCAAATTTTGCCTCACTATAAATCATTTTGATTTATTATTATAAACTATATGTCCAATACATGTAATGTATTTATCTTTTCTCTGATTCTTGAGAACATTCGTAATATATTTAACTAATTATTTAGTGGAAAAATAATACCAATAAAAAAATATGCCATTGATGACATAGAAGGTACATGGTACTCTATACATTGCAAAGGCATATTCAACACCATTTGAGCCTATTTACATAAATTACAATCTAGTGGTGGGTCACTTTTAGACCATGCAAGAATACACAACTCACTATAACAATTGCAAGAAATAATTCCCATACTTTAACTCACATTGGCTCTTGTGAAATATAAAAATCTAAGCCAATAGTAATATACAATGCATTGCAAAGGATCAAGTGATAGGGAAATTATTGCTTACACTAAGGACAACAACATATACAAAGTATCTAAAAAACAAAGAAATCATGATCTACCTGCTATCATAACTCACCATGTAAGGTATTTTCAAAATTGATAAAAATAATGTCATTAAGAATATTGTTCCATGAATTAGCAATGAAAGTATGCAACTACCTAGTAATTTACCATTTTAAAAATGTTATATTTGTTTTCAAAATCCTCAACATTGATAAATAATTTCATTTCTAGAAGTAATATTCACAGCTACATTGCAAATGATATAGGCTTTCTCTTGTCCAAACAAAGCATCCACACAAACTCAACTTAAACCATAAAATCCTCATCCTTTTAAAGTTAAGCAATTTTTAAAAATATCTAATGGAATTATAACATTATTTGGTAGCAATCTATTGGTAATTATTTTTGAGTAATTTTCAATTAGAGGTCATAATTTTGAATTTCACAGATCATTAGCTTCTGATTGGTTAATTTATTCAAATTATACTATGTTGATTATTTAAAAAATTATATACGTATTAGACTGTGTGATGTGAATCACTTATCGGATAAGGGATGTTTCTCTATTTTTTTCCATCCAATGGTGAAAATTTTAGTTAGAAAATGTGCAACAACAAAATAATGTCCAATCATTTATTACTATCTCACCCTTATATTGTCTTTATTATTTTGAATATCATCAAAGCATATTTTGATCATCTAAATATTGCTTGATACTATTAAAAAAAATTATTTGATATTGTTTTATTATAAATTCATCTTTAAAAAATTATGATTTGCATTATGAAATTTCCCCCATTAGATTTGAGTTTTGTGGCTTGATTTTTATTAAGCACTAAGGCATTTTGTGAAAACATTTCACGAGTTCTGTGTATGTTCCTTTGAGGCATTTATTTAATCATTATAGTCTATGATACCCTACATATTTGAAACACTTTATTATATATTTCATATGTCTTATGTCTAATTCTACATTTGACAAATACTTGTACCTACAATATCTGACAAAAATTTACTTTTAATTATGCATTGATAGATGCCTAATAATATTTCAAAGATCACAATTTAGCATAACATGTTCAAGAGGTTGAATCTAGATTTTGATCCTATGAATTACATTTTATTAAAATGTTTCAAATCCCATTTTATTCATTTCTTTAAATTAGTGTAGTCTATAATACTACATACCTTTGATGCATTTTGTCAAAATAGTTTTAAGGCTCCTATTTTGTCAAAGGCTAGGAGAACTGTGGAAAAAGATTGTTAAGTTTGGTTTAGTTAAACTGATTTAGTCCTTATATATACCAAATTACCTTTACTTAAAAGGTTGGCCAAGAGTTTTTAAAATTACCATTTTCATGTATATCTAGGAATGATTTGGATTCCTTGAGACCACGTTCTATTGAGTTATGAATGAAGATAATAAAAGCTATTTTTCTTTGGGATCTTTTGGTAGTTTCAAATATTGTTAACATGACATATTTTGATACAAATTTTATGATAATTAAAAGCTATTTACCAAAATTACAAAACTTTGATTAAAAATCTAAATCAAATTTTATATTTTTTTGGTTTGGACTATGAGCTATGATGAGCAGGAGACCCTAATTTGAGTGATTGACTTCTTGATCTGCTTCTTTTTTTCACTTCCACCTATACCACAAAGGGGAATGGAACTTTGGTTGGGACTAGAGAAACATTAATCTCTATTATTTTTTAGATATTGATCTTATTTATACCTATCATGAGTATGTATGTACCTCCCAATTTCCTTATCTCGATCACTATGGACCAATAGTAATTTCTATTCTTTTTTGTTTATTTTGTTCAAATTTAAGTCTATTTATGAACTAAATTTGCTTAGCCACAAAAATTGCAAATATTTCATAAACCTAAATATACACTTTTAAAACTTTGAAATCAATAATTAAGTTGATAGACTTCCTCTTAGGTATGCATTAATCTAAAATGCAATAGGTTGATTTAATTAACTCAAAATGATTTGACTGAACATTAACAGTGTTACTAGCCTTGGAAAAATGTGGAAAGAATAAATTAGATCCTATCAATGTTGTCATTACATGCACATTCTTTGAGGTTACATATGTATCATAATATTAAGATGTGCATTTTATTTGCCATTTTAGAGATGTAAAACAGGAATTTTTTAAATTTTTTTCCCTATGAAATTTTCTTCATGCATATGTTATTTTGATCAGATTCTCAGATTTTTTTTTTTTGGATAAGGTTCTATATTATAATTTATTTCACTCTAATATTGTTACCTATAACTTTGGATGTTAAAACAATTTTTGAGTCTTTAATTTGTTTTGGCATGGTAGTTGCCTTTGTTTTTGACTGGTGTTGATCAATCATTTTTTATCTATAGGTGTTTTTTAGGCATCAATTAAGTTTTTGTTGTTGTAATTGAAATCATGCAATGAGTTTTTTTGCTCTTATGAACTTTTCTTCATGCATCTGCTATTATGATCACCTTGTCAAATTCAAGTCAATTTATTGATTTGACCAAATTTAAAAATCTCAAGATCCCTTAGAGTGAACCAATTACCCCATCCAAGATGTCAAACTTCAAGCATACCACTCATAAATGAGGATTTACTCATTGCATAAGATGAAGAGTCTCTATAAAAATAATGTGCCCCTAAGCTTCCGTCATCTTCTGATTGTGGGCTTCCTCTATTTTTTTTATCCATATAACCCCCTAGACTAGTATTCTCTACATCATCATGACTCTGTACCCACGCACACTTCAAATCCTTATCTGAATCTCTATTTGAATAATTTTAACATTACAATTTTTGTATTATGCTTGCAAATTATATTTAATAAATGGTTATGCATGTTTCAATTGCAATTCAGTGCAGTGTTTATGTGTTTCCTTCTTATATTTATATTTATAGATCTAATAAAGCTACTTGTTTAACATGCTTCAGTGCAATATTGAAGTAGATGGGATTTGATGAAGTATTAAAGCTATTGGAGTACCTATAGGAATAAATTCTAGGTTTAGAATTTCATATTAGATTACATGACAATGTTAAAATTTGTTTAAATAGAAAAAAGTACATTTCAATTTTATCATGCATAAAACTTTCAAGTTAAAATTATCTCTATATGTCCATGGTAGCAATTTTCACTTTGGCAAAAAATACATTTCAATTTTAACATACATAGCAATTTTTAGTTCCAACTATTATTGTGTCTCCAATTTGATTAAATATCAATGGCTAATAGTATCTTCCATGATCAATGGTGTAAAATGGTAATATATTCAATTGTGAAGCTTTTAATTGTTTAACAAAATTATGTATGTATTGAACCTCATGTATTTTGTCAACCCCATTGTACACAAAGTAGCCTATCAGTAGCTATCAACATGTAAACTCTCAGGTACTAAATCCACTCCATGACACTTGTTATTCTTGTAAAGTAAATAGATAATAAAGAATATTATCTATAATTCTATCTTTTAAATCATTATGTTATTTATGGAATAATATATAAATGTAATCATTGACATTAATCCTTCTTTCTCACATGTCAGACTGAGAGATAAAATATTTATATTCATCTATGCCTCGATAAAGATAAACAATGTGATTATGCATATGTACCTCTTAAGTGTTGGATGTCAATAAAAATATTTCATGCAACATTGAAGTCTTATGACGTAGTTTATGTACTAAGTTAATTAAAGGAGAGTCCACCCATGCATCACTAGAATGACCAAGATACTTTATTCACCATAAATTTAATATGATTGATATTTATGCTAAAGGCATTTCTATGGGGTACCAACCCTAAATATTTATCTCATATAAGATAAAAACTTGAAAGATGTTTTCATAGTTTGGTTTCACATCTGGCAGGTTTGAACTGAAAGATGTTTTTGTAGTTTGGTTTCATAGTTGGAAGTTTTGAATGATGGGATAAAAATCACACCTGACCATTCAAAGTCATCAGTGGCATGGATAGACATGCTTCATTCATTAGTAGGATGCTAGATTCCATACCCATCTCCATGACTTAGTCAAGATTTTGTTTCAACTCAGTCAAATCTTATTAATATTTGTGGCTCTTCACTTCCATTCACTTTTTTCTAGAAATATTGGTACATTATCCAAATTTATCTTTCAATTGTTGCACATATGTTGCATATAATTTTCAAATTCCAGCATATCAATCTACATAATCCCATATGTCAAATACTACTTTATCAGTAATCCTTCACTTAATATCATCTTATTATATATATCCCATTGTACTAAGCTCCAATGGTTTATTAAATTCTATTTGCATCTCTTGCAAATACTCTACACATTATATAGTTTGCATCATCTTATTATATATATCCCATCTCTTGTAAATAATCTACACGTAACCTATATTTGTCTACACCCATACACTATTTCAAATAAGGTCTCCATTAAACATATATAAATTGAATTGTTACAGGTATTTTCACCTTGTATCAATATCAAATCCAACTATTTTCATTTTATTTCTAGTCAACCATCTCAAAAAAAATCCAAAACTTCTATTGACCTCTTTTTTATATCCATATATATATATGGAAGTTATGTTGAATTGTAAATTATTCAAAAAGTCATATTGATAATCTATATGCAAAAACATGGCTTTCAATATGGAAATGATTTTATCACATTACATTACTTTTATATACCCCTTTTTTCTCATATTTTTACTTCTAGTTACCATGGAGTTTCATGAAACTAGGTGTGATACAATTTCACGTTCATCTGAGCCTACATATTATCAAATAAGTACAAGGCGATCTATGTAAGGCAATCTCTTATGAATCCTTTAAATCTTGTGCCATGCTCAAATCTCACTATTTGAGTTTATTTCCAACCAAACATTGTAGCAAATTTATAAAACTCTTATTCCCCTTAATAAGTCAATGTGACAACCCTCCAAACTTTTATCTTTGCCTAAAATTGATTAGTTTTTATCCCAAGATAAAATGGACCAGATTTTGTTTTTCTTGTTTTGGCTCATTCAAATCTTAATATTTATAGCTCTTCACTTCAACTCATTTTTATTTATAAATAATGTTACATTATTCAAATTTGTCTTTCAATTATTACGTATATGTTTTATATAGTTTTCAAATTTCTCCAGATCAATCTACGTAATCCAATATGTGAAATACTACTTTATCAATTCCCTCTCACTTGATATCAACTTATTATATGTATCCCTTCATACTAAGATCTAAAGTTTCATTAAATTCTATTTACATCTTTTATAAATACTTTGAAGAGTTATCATTAAAAAATTTTACCACTTAAAATGATTGACATTTGAAAACTTCGTAACCTATCTTTATCTACACCCATACAATATTTCAAATAAGGTCTTCTTTAAATATATATAAATTAAATTGTTATAGGTATTTTCACCTTTTGTCAAGTTCAAATCCCACTGTTTGCATTTTTTTAGCCAAACATCTCAAAAAATTTCCAAAACTCCTATTTACTTTTTTTGTATCCATATATACATGGACGGTATGCTGAATTGTAAATTATTACGCAAGTCATATTGATAATCTATATTCATATTCCTTTTAAGTTTGCACCAAGATAAAATCTCACTATTCGACTTATTTTCCAACCAAACATCTTTCCAAATTTTCAAAACCCTTATTCACCTCAAAAAGTCAATTTGACAACCCTCTAACCTTTTATCTTTGCTTGAAATTGAAAAGTTTTTATTTCATGGTAATATGGTCCAGATTATGTTTTTTTGCTTCAACTTGTTCAAATCTTAATATTTGTAACTCTTCATTTTGGCTTATTTTTTTTTCTAAACCATGGTACATTGTTCAAATTTCTCTTTCAATTATTGAGCATAAATTTCATATAGTTTTCAAATTCTTTCTATTTAATCTACATAATCCAATATGTCAAATACTAATTTATGAGTCCTCTTTCTCTTGACATCAACTTATTATATATATCACCTCGTACTAAGCTCCAATGTTTCATTAAATTCTATTTGTGTATCTTGTAAATAATTTGCATAGTTTTCTTATTCAAAAATTTTACCATGTAAAATGATTGACATTCCAAAATTTTGTAACCTATCTTTGTGTACACCCTTACACTATTTCAAATAAGGTCTTCATTAAACGTATATAAATTGAATTGTACTAGATATTTTCACCTTGTGTTGAGATCAAATCCCATTGTGTGCATTTTTTTTCCATCCAAACATCTGAAAAAAATTTAAAACTCTTATTTACCCCTTTTTTGTATCCATATACATATGGATTGTACATTGAATTATAAATTATTTAGTAAGCCGCATTGATAATCTATATGCAAAAACATGACTTTCAATATGGAAACCATTTTATCGCATTACATAATTTTTGTATACTCATTTTATTTATCTCAAGTTTACTTCTAACTACCATGGAGTTTAATGAAACTAAGTGTGATATAATTTCACATTCATCTAGCCCTCCATATCATCAAATAAGTACAAGGTGATCTATGTAAGCCAATATATTCAGACTATTTTTAAGCTTGTGCCAAGATCAAATCCCATTGTTTGAGTTATTTTCCAAACAACCATCATAACAACTTTATAAAACACTTATTCACCTCAATAAGTCAATTTGACAACCCTCTAACTTTTTATCTTTGCTTAAAATTGACTAGTTTTTATCCCATTGTAATATGGTCCAGCTTTGGTTCTTTTTGTTGACTTATTTCAATATGACAAATACTAATTTATCAATTCCCCTTTACTTGATATCAACTTATTATATGTATCACATCATACTAAAATCTAATTTTTCCTTAAATTCTATTTGCATCTCTTGAAAATACTATGCATAGATATCTCACTCAACAATTTTAGAACACAAAACGATTGACTTTTCAAAAATTTGTAGCCTATCTTTGTCTACACCCATTAATTATTTCAAATAAAGTCTGCATTTAATATAAATAAATTGAATTGTTATAGGTATTTTCAACTTGTGTCAAGACCAAATCCTACTGTTTACATTTACTTTCCAACCAAACATCTCAAAAAAAATTCAAAACTCCTATTTACATCTTTTTTGGCACCATAGACACACACACACACACACACACACACACACACACACACACACATATACATATGCTACATTTAATTATAAAATATTTAGTAAGTCTTATTGATAATCTATATGCAAAAATATGACTTTCAATATGGAAACTATTTTATCTCATTATGTAGTTTTTAGATACTCATTTTTCTGTCAATTTTCTAGCTACCATAGAGTTTCATGAAACTAGGTGTGATACAATTTCACATTCATCTAGCCATTCATATCATTAAGAATATACAAGGTGATCTATGTAAGCCAATCTATTAAGACTCTTTTTAAGCTTGTGCCAAGATCAAATCACAACATTTGGATTATTATCCAACCAAAAATCTTAGAAAATTTCTAAAATTCTTATTCACCTCAATAAGTCAATTTGACAACCCTCTAACATTTTATCTTTGCTTGAAATTGACTAGTTTTTATCCCATGGTAATATCGTCCATATTTTTTTTTTTGTTTCGACTTGTTTAAATATTAATATTTGTAGCTCCTCAATTCAACTCATTGTTGTCTATAAACCATGGTACATAGTTTATATTTGTCGTTCAATTAGTAAGCATATACTTTTCAAATTCCTCAAGTTTAATCTACATAATTTGATATGTCAAATACTACTTTATCAGTTCCCCTTCATTTGATATCAACTTATTATATCTATTCCA
This sequence comes from Torreya grandis, assembly GCA_037957365.1. Classification (NCBI taxonomy): domain Eukaryota; kingdom Viridiplantae; phylum Streptophyta; class Pinopsida; order Cupressales; family Taxaceae; genus Torreya; species Torreya grandis. The sequence goes on along the minus strand of JARHVA010003106.1, from coordinate 509,819 downwards.
TCATACCAAGTTCTAATTTTTATTAAATTCTATATGAATCTCGTGCAAAAACTCTACATAGTTATCTCATTCAACAATTTTACCACACAAAATTATAGACATTCAAAAACTATGTAACCTATCATTGTCTACACACATACACTATTTCAAATAAGGTCTTCATTAAACATATATAAATTAAATTTTTATAGGTATTTTTACCTTGTGTCAAAATCAAACCGCCATTGTGTGAATTTTTTTCTAGCCAAACATCTCAAAAAAATTTCAAAACTCTTATTTACCTCCTTTTTGTATCCATATATATTCATGTTCATTTGGCCCTCCATATCATCAAAGAAGTAAAAGGTGATCCATGCAAGCCATTCTATTCAGACTCCTTTTAAAATTATGCCAGGAGCAAATCCCACTCTTTGGGTTATATTCCAACCAAACATCTTAGCAAATTTCTAAGACTTTTATTCACCTCAATACGTCAATCTGACAACCCTCAATCCTTTTATCTTTGCTTGAAATTGAATAGTTTTTGTGCCATTGTAATATGGTTGAGATTTTTATTTTTTTTGACTCATTCAAATACTAATATTTATAGCTATTCACTTCTACTCACTTTTGTTTGTAAACCATGGTACGTTATTAAAATTTAGCATTCAATTGTTGCATATATATTGCATATAATTTTCAAACTCCTCCAGTTTGTTCTACATAATCCAATATGTCGAATACTACTTTATCAGTTCTCCTTCAATATATATATATATATATATATATATATATATATATATATATATATATATATATATATATATATATATATATATATATATATATATATATATATCCCATTATATTAAGCTCCAATGTTTCATTAAATTCTATTTGCATCTCTTTCAAATACTCTACACAGTTATCTCATTTAATAATTTTTCAACACAAAACGATTGACGTTCTAAAACTTCGTAACATATCTTTGTCTACACTAATACACTATTTCAAATAAGGTCTTCATTAAACATATATAAATTGAATTGTTATAGGTATTTTCACCTTCTGTCAATATCAAATCCAACTATTTGCATTTTATTTCCAGCCAAACATCTAAAAATCCAAAACTCTTATTTACCTCTTTTTTGTACCCATAATAATATGGAAGGTACATTGAATTGTAAATTATTTAGCAAGTCGTATTGATAATCTATATGCAAAAACATGACTTTCAACATAGAAATTTTTTATCCCATTATGTTATTTTTGTATACCTTTTTTTTTTTAATCTATTTCTTACTTCTAGTTACCACAAAGTTTCATGAAATTATGTGTGATACAATTTCACGTTCATCTAAGCCTCCATATCATCAAAAGAGTATAAGGTAATCTATGTAAGCCAATATCTTTAGACTCATTTAAAGCTTATGCCAAGATTAAATCTCACTATTTGGGTTATTTTCCAACAAAATATCTTAGTAAATTTCTAAAACTCTTATTCCCCTCAATAAGTTAATCTGACAACTCTCCAAACTTTTACCTTTGCATGAATTGATTAGTTTTTATCCCAAGGTAATATGGTACAAATTTTTTTATTTTTATTTATTTATTTATTTATTTTATTTTTTATTTTTATTTTTTTGTTTCGACTCAATCAAATTGTAATATTTATAGCTCCTCATTTTGACTCATTTTTGTATATAAATCATGGTACATTATTAAAATTTGTCTTTCAATTATTATGCATATGTTGTATATAGTTTTCAAATTCATCCAAATCCATCTACATAATCCAATATGTGAAATACTACTTTATCAATTCCATTTCACTTGATATCAACTTATTAGAAGTATCCCATCGTACTAGGCTCCAATGTTTCAATAAATTCTATTTTCATCTCTTGTAAATACTCTGAAGAGTTATCTCGTTCAACAATTTTACAATGCAAAATGATTGACATTATAAAACTTCATAACATATCTTTATCTACACCCATACACTATTTCAAATAAAGTCTTTGTTAAACATATATAAATTGAAGTGTTATAGGTATTTTCACCTTGTGTCAAGTTTAAATCCCACTGTTTGCATTTTTTCAGCCAAACATCACGAAAAATTCCAAAACTTCTATTTACCTCTATTGTGTATCCATGTATACATTGATGTTACATTGAATTATAAATTATTTATTAGGTCGTATTGATCATCTATATTCATACTCTTTTTAAGTTTACACCAAGGTCAAATCCCACTATTTGGGTTATTTTTCAACCAAACATCTTACCAAATTTTCAAAACCCTTACTCACTTCAAAGAGTCAATCTGACAAACCTCTAACATTTTATCTTTGCTTTAAATTGAAAATTTTTTATCCATAAACCATGGTACATTGATCAGATTTGTCTTTCAATTGTTACGCATATGTTGCATATAATTTTCAAAAAAAATTAGTTCAATCTACATAATCTAATGTCTCCAATACTATATCAATCCCCCTTCTCTTGACATGAACTTATTATATGTATACAATGTTTCATTAAATTCTATTTACATCTCTTAAAAATATTTGGCATAGTTATCCTATTCAACAATTTTACCACGTAAAATGATTGTCATTCCAAAATTTTGTAACCTATCTTTGTCTACACTATTTCAAATAAGTTCATTAAACATATATAAATTGAATTGTTATAAGAATTTTCAACATGTGTTGAGATCAAATCCCACTGTGTGCATTTTTTTCTAGCCAAACATCTCAAAAAAATTTAAAACTCCTATTTACCCTTTTTTGTATTCATATACATATCGACGATACATTGAATTGTAAATTATTAAGTCATATTGATAATTTTTACGCAAAAACATGACCTTCAATATGGAAACCATTTTTTTCCATTATATAATTTTTGTATACCCATTATTTTTATCTCAATTTTACTTCTAACTACCATAGATTTTAATGAAACTAAGTGATATAATTTCACATTCATCTAGCCCTCCATATCATCAAATAAGTATAAGGTGATCTATGTAAGCCAATCTATTTAGACTCTGTTTAAGCTTATGCCAAGATCAAATTCAATTGTTTGAATTATTTTCCAACCAAACATCGTAGCAACCTTCCAAAACTTTTATTCACCTCAATAAGTCAATCTGACAACCCTCTAACCTTTTATCTTTGCTTGAAATTGACTAGTTTTATCCCATGGTAATATGGTCCATATTTTGTTTTGTTTTTTTATTTTGACTTGGTCAAATCTCAATATTTATAGCTCTTTACTTCAAGTCATTTTTATCTGTACACCATGGTACATTGTTTAAATTTGTCTTTCAATTATTGCCCATAGTTATTTTCACCTTGTGTCGAGATCAAATCTCACTATTTGCCTTTTTTTTCTAGCCAAACATCCAAAAAAATTCCAAAGCTCCTACTTACCATTTTTTGTATCCTTCTAAATCGATGGAACGTTGAATTGTAAATTATTTAACAAATCATATTGATAATTTATATGCAAATACATGACTTTAAATATGGAAACCATTTTATCCCATTATGTAAGTTTTGTAAACCCATTTTATCTCTCTCAATTTTACTTCTACCAACCAAATGATCTGTAAACTACACTGATAAACTCAAAGTGAAGTTTTAACAACTATAGATTCTAAATTTCTCAAACTTAACAAATTTTTTAAATACTCAAAAGAACTTGTAAATTGTTTGGTAAAAGTGTTCTCGGTTGTTGATTTGGATTGGAATTGTCAAAAGACTTATTACTTCTATTTACCACTTAAAATTGATTTTTATTTACATCAAATGTCATAAACTATCAAAATTTTATCTTTGCATGATTTTATAATTAGGTAAATAAGAAACTAAAATAAAAACATGCAAGTAATTGACAAATTACCACATGAAATTGATAACAGAGTTCGGCATCTCTATCATACGTCTCTGGATCCGCCCAATAATGAGTACCATTTCTACTAAATTTGCACAACAAATGGCTTACAAATTCTTTGAAACACTACAAAAATTCCCTCAACTCTAATCTCTATCCAACAACTTCACCTTGTTGATATACTCAAGCTCGATCACATGAAAATTCTTCCTCAGTGTTCAATCCCCTTTCGAAATTGCTTTGGTCCCTTTATTTAAACTATTGGTATATCCAAATAATAATAATAATATACTTCTCTTTTTAATTACAAAACATAATTAAAAAGGCTTACTTACTATGTACAAGGTTAGATATTGGATAAAATTTCATTTGGTAGCTATCTCCAAGCTTCCATCTAGCTCCCAACCTCTTAATTAAAAAAACACAGTCTTGCGAAGCTTAAATTTAAATACAGGTTCATGCCTTTTATATTTTTTCCCAACCCATAGCTTGGATGGTCAAGGCATATCCCTTTTGCATGGGAGGTCATGGGTTCAAGTCATTGGCCTTCTATTTAGGAGCTTTGCTTATACATTTTAATCCCACATTGGAAAATACAAATCGGCTTTGAGTCTTTTAATAGTTGCTCGGCCACCTTACATAATGTCGGCGCCCCCTTTTGGTGGGCTCAAGGCACCTAAATTAGCTTAATTCATTGGTTTTTATACCGATTAGCTAAATTTGAACTGGAATATGGCTCGGTCTTTGAGCTTAGCTTAAAATGCCAACATTGACAGGCATATGGCTTGGTCTTGTCTCCATTCTCGAGGCATGTCCTCTTCTCACGTTCCAAACTTAGCAATGGTGTTACATGGCATGTAATCTCACAGTCTCCATACATCTTGAGCTATGTGGACTCAGTAAATTTAGCTGTAGCATGGAAACTATTGTTTCTCCCATGTGGATTAATGGGGCTTGTTCATTTCCTCTCGACCCTTGGTCAGTTATCCATGGTTGATGCTTGGTTACAATGCAATGTAATGCTAAACATTAGTCCCACATGCAATAAATACAAGGCATAATAAGGATTTAAATACAATTGCAAATATATAGCATTGTAAGATGGAGGCCAAGGCACCCCTCCTTAACCAAGTGTGTCGACCCTCGCTGAGGGCCCCCAGCGAGTCAATAGCGGGGCCCATAGTTCTCCATATGACCACTGTCAAAGACCAAAGGCTGAAAAAAACCAAACACCAACCAAATTTTTGCACGAATGTATTAAAATGTACTGCCACATGTCAACAGTTGATTGGTCTACTTGTCAGATTCTAATTGTGCCATGCATTGCGACACCTCCTTATTTTACCTATCATAAAATAACTTCAGCAGCCTATATCTTGGGCATTTAGAATCCATTTTGTGATCCAAAAGAAGTGACAGAAAGCTCTCAATGAGATCTATGCTGCCCATTAGGTTTCATTACGACTTGAAAACTATTTATAAACTTAACTCTAGATCACCAAAGAGTTTCATGAAACTAGATGTGATATAGTTTCACGTTCATTTAGCCCTACATATCATCAAAGAAGTACAAGGTCATTCATGTAAGCCAATCTATTCAGATTTATTTTAATCTTATGCCAACATCAAATCCCACTATTTACATTATTTTTAAACCAAACATCTTAGAAAATTTTTAAAACTCTTTTTCACCTCAATAAGTCAATTTGACAAATATCTTTATTTGAAATTGACTAGTTTTTATGTCATGATTATATGGTCCAAATTTTGTTATTTTTGTTTCAACTCATTCAAATCTTAATACATGAAACTCTTCACTTCCACTCGCTTTCTTTTGTAAACTGTGGTATATTGTTCAAATTTATCTTTCAATTATTGTGCATATGTTGCATATAGATTTCAAATTCCTCTAGTTCTATCTACATAATCTAATATGTCAAATAATACTTTACCAATTCCCATTTACTTGATATCAACCTATTATATATATCTCATTGTATTAAGCTCTAATGTTTCATTAAATTATATTTTCATTTCTTTCAAATAATCCACATAGTTATTTCATTCAATAATTTTACCACGCAAAACAATTAACATTCTAAAACTTCGTAACCTATCTTTGTCTACACTAATACACTATTTCAATTAAGGCCTTCATTAAATATATATAAATTAAATTTTTATAGGTATTTTCACTTTGTGTCAATATTAAATCCAACTGTTTGTCTTTTCTTTCAACTGAAACATCTCAAAAAAAATCCAAAACTCTTATTTACCTCCTTTTTGTATCCATATATATGTGGACATTACGTTAAATTGTAAATTATTCAACAAGTCATATTGATAATCCATATCCAAAAACATGACTTTCAATATGGAAACCATTTTATCCCATTATGTAATTTTGGTATATACCCATTTTGCTTTTCTCAATTTTACTTCTATCTACCCATAGAGTTTCATGAAACTAAGTGTGACATAATTTCATGTTCATCTAGCCCTCCATATTATCAAAGAAGTACAAGGTAATCTATGTAACCCAATCTATTCAGACTCCTTTTAAACTTGTGCCAAGATCAAATCCCAATGTTTAGGTTATTTTCAAATCAAACATCTTAGCAAATTTCCAAAACTCTTATTCCCCTCAATAAGTCAATCTGACAACCCTCCTAATTTTTATTTTTTCTTGAAATTAACTAGTTTTTATTCCATGGTAATATGGTCCAAAAAAAATCTATTTTGAATCATTCAAATATTAATATTCGTAGCTCTTAACTTCAGCTCATTTTTGTTTGTAAACCATTGTACATTGTTCAAATTTTTTTATCAATTGTTATGCATATGTTGCATATAGTTTTCAAATTACTCCAGATCAATCTACATAATCCAATAGGTGAAATACTAATTTATCAAGTTCCTTTTATTTGATATCAACTTATTATATGTATCCTATTGTAATAAGCTCAAATGTTTCATTAAATTCTATTTGTATCTCTTGTAAATACTCTACATAGTTATCTCATTCAACAATTTTATCACACAAAATGATTGACATTGCAAAACTTTATAACTTATCTTTGTCTACACCCATACACTATTTCAAATAAGGTCTTCATTAAACATATATAAATTGAATTTTTATATGTATTTTCACCTTGTGTCAATATCAAATCCTACTGTTTACATTTTTCTCAGCCAAACATCTCAAAAGAATTCAAAAAATCTTATTTACCTCTTTTTGTATCCATATATACATGCATGGTACGTTGAATTGTAAATTATTAAGTCATATTGATAATTTATATGTTAAACATGAATTTCAATATGAAAAACAATTTATCTTATTACATAATTTTTGTAAATCCATTTTATTTATCACAATTTTAGTTTTAACTATCAAAAAGTTTCATGAAACTAAGTGTGATACAATTTCATGTTCATCTGGCCCTCCATATCATCAAATAAGTATAAGGCAATTTTTGTAAGCCAATTTATTCACACTCCTTTTAATTTTGTCCCATGATCAAATACCATTGTTTGGGTTATTTTCCAACCAAATATGTTAGCAAATTTTTAAAACTCTTATTCACTTCAATAAATCAATCTAACCTCTAACCTTTTATCTTTGCTTGAAATTGTTTAGTTTTTATCCCATGATAATATGGTCTAGATTATGGTTTTTTGTTTCAAATAGTTCAAATCTTAATATTTGTAACTCTTTATTTTGGCTCATATTTGTCTGTAAACCATGGTACATTGTTTAAATTTGTCTTTCAATTATTTTGCATATGTTGTATATACTTTTCAAATTCCTCCTATTCAGCCTACATAATCCAATATGTCAAATATTGCTTTATCAGTCCTCCTTCACTTCATATCAACTTATTAATATGTATCCCATTTTCCTAAGCTCTAATTTTTCATTGAATTCTATTTACATCTCTTGCAAATACTCTACATAGTTATCTCATTCAATAATTTTACAACGTAAAATGATTGATGTTTCAAAACTTCATAACCCATCTTTATCTACATCCATACACTATTTCAAATAAGGTCTTCATTATATATATATATATATATATATATATATATATATATATATATATATATATATATATATATATATATATATAATTGTTATAAGTATTTTCACCTTGTGTCGAGATCAAATCCCACTACTACTTTATCAATTCTCCTTCACTTGATATCAACTTATTATATCAATCCCATCATACTAAGCTTCAATATTTCTTTAAATTATATTTTCATCTCTTATAAATACTTTTCATAGTTATCACATTCAACAATTTTACAATACAAAATGATTGACATTTCAAAACTTCATAACCTATCTTTGTCTACATTGATACACTATTTCAAATAAAGTCTTCAATAAAAATATATAAATTGAATTGTTATAGATATTTTCACCTTATGTCGAGTTCAAATCCCATTATTTGCATTTTTGTAAGCCAAACATCTCAAAAAAACACTAAAATTCATATTTACCTCTTTTTTGTATCCATATATATATGGAAGGTACGTTAAATTGTAAATTATTAAGCAAGTCACATTGATAATCTATATGCAAAAATATGACTTTCAATATGAAAACTATTTTATCCCATTATGTAATTTTTGTATACCCATTTTTTTCTCTCAATTTTACTTCTAGCTACCATAGAGTTTCATGAAATTAAGCATGATACAAGTTCATGTTCATCTAGACCTCCATATCATCAAACAAGTATAAGGTGATCTATGCAATCCAATCTATTCGGACTCTTTTTAAGTTTATGCCAAGATTAAATCCCACTTTTTGGGTAATTTTCTAGCAAAACATCTTAACAACTTTCAAAAACTCTTATTCACCTTAATAAGTCAATCTAACAACCATCTAACCTTTAATCTTTGCTTGAAATTAACTAATTTTTATCCCATGGTAATATGGTCTAGATTCTATTTTATTTTGTTTCAACTTGTTCAAATCTTAATATTTATAGATCTTTACTTCAGCTCATTTTTGTCTATCAACCATGGGTTCAAATTGGTCTTTCAATTATTGTGCTTATGTTTCATATACTTTTTAAATTCTTTTAGTTTGATTTACATAATCTAATAATCCAAATACTACTTTACTAGTCCCCCTTCACTTGATATCAATGTATTATATGTATCCCATCATTCTAAGATCTAATGATGCATTAAATTTTATTTACATCTCTTACAAATAATCTGCATAGCTATCTCATTCAACAATTTTACAATGCAAAATAGTTAACATTCTAAAACATCATAACCTATATTTTGTCTACACTTATATTTGATATTGATAATTTATATGCAAAAACATGACTTTCAATATGGAAACCATTTTATCCCACTATATAATTTTTGTATACCCATTTTCTTTCTCTCAATTTTACTTCTAGCTACCGTGCAATTTCATGAAACTAGGTGTGATAAAATTTATTTAGACTCCATATAAGCCAATATATTCAGACTCCTTTTAAGTTTGTGCCAAGATCAAATCTCACTATTTGGGTTATTTTCCAACCAAACATCTTAGTAAATTTTTAAAAATCTTATTCACTTTAATAAGTCTATCTAACAACCCTCTAACCTTTTATCTTTGCTTGACATTGACTAGTTTTTATGCCATGGTAATATGGCCCAGATTTTGTTTTTTGTTTTGGCTCATTCAAATCTTAATATTAGTCATTCTTCACTTCTACTCAATTTTGTCTGTAAACCATGGTACAATGTTCAAATTAATCTTTCAATTGTTGTGCATCTGTTACATATAGTTTTTGAATTCTTTCAATTTGATCTACATTATCTAATATCAAATACTACTTTTTATCATTTAATTTCACTTGATATCAACTTATTATATGTATCCAATCATACTAAGCTCCAATGTTTCATTAAACTCTATTTTTATCTATTGCAAATGCTCTACATAGTTATCTCAATCAACAATTTTACCATGCAAAATGGTTGATATTCTAAAACTCTGTAACCTATATTTATATACACCCATACACTATTTCAAATAAAGTTTTCAATTAAACACAAATTGAATTGTTATAAGTATTTTCACCTTGTGTCAAGATCAAATCCTAGTATTTGAATTTTTTTCAGCGAAACATGTCAAAAAAATTCCAAAACTCTTATATATATATATATGATTTTTCCCTACTATTTGAATTTTTTCCCAGCAAAACATGTCAAAAAAATTCCAAAACTCCTATATATATATGATACGTCAAATTGTAAATTATTCAGCAAGTCTTTTTGATAATTTATATGCAAAAACATGACTTTTAATAAATAATCCATTATCTCCCATTACATAATTTTTGTTTACCCATTTTTTCTCTCAATTTTACTTCTAGCTACCATGCCATGGAGTTTCATGAAACTGGGTGTGATACAATTTCATGTTCATTGGGCCCTCCATATCATCAAAGAAGTATAAGGTGATCCATGTAAGCCAATCTAATCAGACTCTTTTTAACTTATGCCAAGATTCAATCACATTATTTGAGTTATTTTTTAACCAAACATTTCAACAAATTTTCAAAACTCTTATTCATCTCAATAAATCAATCTAACAACCCTCTAACCTTTTATCTTTGCTTAAAATTAACTAGTTTTTATCCCATGTTAATATCATCTAGATTTTATTTTATTTTCTTGACTTAGTCAAATCTTAATATTTGTAGCTCTTCACTTCAACACATTTTTGTATGTAAACCATGGAACATAGTTCAAATTTGTCTTTCAATTATTATGCATATGTTGCATATAGTTTTCAAATAACTCCAGTTTGATTTATATGATAAAATATGTCAAATACTACTTTATCATTTCCCTTTCACTTGATATCAACTTATTTTATGTATCCCATCATACTAAGCTACAATGTTTCATTAAATTCTATTTGCATCATTTACAAATACATTGCATAGTTATCTCATTTAGAAATTTCACAACTCAAAATGATTGGTGTTCCAAAACTATCTTTGTCTACACCCATACACTTTCAAATAAGGTCTTCATTAAACATATATAATTGAATTGTTATAGGTATTTTCACTTTTTGTTGAAATCAAATCTAACTATTTTCATTTTCATTCTATAAAAATATCTCAAAAAAAAATTAAATTTTCTATTTACCTCTTTTTGTGTCCATATATATGGATGGTACATTGAATTGTAAATTATTCACTAAGTCATATTGATAATCTATATGTAAAAATATGACTTTCAATATGGAAACCATTTTATCTCATTACGTAATATTTGAATACCTATTTTCTCTCTCTTAATTATAATTATAGCTACCATGGAGTTTCATGAAACTAGGTGTGATTCATTTTCACATTCATCTAGCCCTCTTTATCATCAAAGAAGTACAAGGTGGTCTATGTAATCCAATCTATACAGACTCTTTTTAAGCTTGTGCCAAGATCAATTCCCATTGTTTGGGTTATTTTCCAGCCAAAAATCTTAACAAATTTTCAAAAATTATATTCCCTTTAAAAATTCAATCTGACAACCATCCAACCTTTTATCTTTACTACAAATTGACTAGCTTTTATCCCATGGTAATATGGTCCAAATTTTTTCTTTCCTCGACTCGTTCAAATCTTAATATTTTTAACTATTCACTTTGGGTTGTTTTTCTCTATAAACAATGTTACATTGTTTAAATTTATCTTTCAATTATTTTGCATATGTTGCATATAGTTTTTAAAGTACTTCAGTTCCATTTACATAATCTAATATATCAAATACTACTTTATCAATCTCCTTTCACTTGATATCAACTTATTATAAGTATCCCATTGTACTAAGCTCTAATGTTTCATTGAATTCCATTTACATCTCTTAAAAATACTCTAAATATTATCTCATTCAATAATTTTACCATGCAAAATTATTGACATTCCAAAACCTAATAACCTATTTTCACATTTTGTTGAGATAAAATCCCACTATTTATATTTTTTTAGCCAAACATTTCAAAAAAAATTCAAAACTCCTATTTACCTCTTTTTTGTATCCATACATATATGGAGAGTAAGTTGAATTGTAAATTATTCAGCAAGTCATATTGATATCTATATGTAAAAATATGACTTTCAATATAAAAATTCTTTTATCTCATTATGTAATTTTTGTATATACCTTTTTTTCTCTAAGTTTTAATTCTAGCTACCATAGAGTTTCAAGAAACTATGTATGATACAATTTCACAATCATTTGGGTCTCCATATCATCAAAAAAGTACACGATGATCCATGTAAGCCAATCTTTATAGACATTTTTCAAGCTTCTGCCAAGATCAAATCCCATTGTTTGGGTTATTTTCCAACTAAACATCTTTGCAAATTTATAAAACTCTTATTCACCTCAATAAGTCAATCTGACAACCCTCTAACCTTTTATCTTTGCTTGAAATTAACTAAGTTTTATGACATGGTAATATGGTCCAATTTTTTTTTTTTGCTTCCACTCATTTAAATCTTAATATTTGTAGCCCTTCACTTCATCTCATTTTTTTAATAAACTATGGTATATTGTTCAAATTAGTCTTTTAATTATTACGTATATGTTGCATATAGTTTTCAAATTCTTCCTGTTTGATCTTCATAATCTAACATGTCAAATACTACTTTATCAGTTTCTTTTCACTTGATATCAACTTATATATATATATATATATATATATATATATATATATATATATATATATATATATATCCCATCGTAATAAGCTCTAATGTTTCATTAAATTATATTTGCATCTCTTCCCAATACTCTGCATAGTTATCTCATTCAACAATATTACCATGTAAAATGATTGACATTCTAAAACTTTGTAACCTATCTTTGTCTACACCCATACACTATTTCAAATATGATCTTGATTAAACATATATAAATTAACTTGTTGTAGGTATTTTCACCTTGTGTCGAGATCAAATCCCACTGTGTACATTTTTTTGCAGCTAAAGATCCAAAAAAAATTTAAAGCTCCTATTTACCTTTTTTGTATCTATATATATGAATGGTACATTAAACTGTAAATTATTCAACAAGTCGTATTGATAATGTATATGTAAAAATAGGACTTTCAATATGGAAACTATTTTACCACATCATGTAATTTTTGAATACCCATTTTCTTTCTCTCAATTTTACTTCTAGCTACCATAGAGTTTCATGAATATAGGTGTGATACAATTTCATATTGATCTAGCCCTTCATATTATCAAAAAAATATAATGTGATCTATGTAAGCCAATCTATTCAGATTCTTTTTAAGGTTCTGCCAAAATTGAATCCCACTATTTGGGTTATATTCCAACCAAATATTTTAACAATTTTTTAAAAATCTTTTTCACCTAAATAAGTCAATCTGAGAATGCTCCAACCTTTTATATTTGCCTGAAATTGATTAGTTTTTATCACATAATAATATGGTCAAAAATTTATTTGTTTTAGTTTTGACTCATTCAAATATTAATATTTTTAGCTCTACACTTTGTCTCATTTTTGTCTATAAACTATGGTGCATTGTTCAAAATTATCTTTCAACTGTTGCGCACATGTTACATATACTTTTCAAATTCTTATAATTTGACCTATATAATCTAATATGTCAAATACTATTTTATCAGTTTTCTTTCACTTGATATCAACTTATTATATGTATCACATTGTACTAAGCTCCAATATTTCATTAAATTCTATTTATATCTCTTTCAAATACTCTTCATGGTTATCTCATTCAACAATTTTAACATGAAAAATGATTGATGTTCCAAACCTTCATAACCTATCTTTTTATACACACACACACACTATTTCAAATAAGGTCTTCCTTATATATATGGACAATACGTTGACTTGTAAATTATTACAAAACTCATCTTGACAATCTATATGAAAAAACATGACTTTCAATATGGAAATCATTTCATCCCAATATGTAATTTTTTTATACCCATTTTTTCACAATTTTACTTCTAGCTACCATGGTGTTTCATGAAACTAGGTGTGATACAATTTCACGTTCATCTGGCCCTCTATATCATCAAAAAAGTACAAAGTGATATATATATATATATATATATATATATATAAGTCAATCAATTAAGACTCTTTTTAAGCCTACACTAAGATCAATTCCCACTATTTGCATTATTTTCTAACCAAACATCTTAGTAAATTTTTAAAACTCTTATTCACCACAATAATTCAATCTGACAACCCTCTAACCTTTTATCTTTGTTTGAAATTGACTAGTTTTTATCTCATGGTAATATGGTCCAGATTTTGCTTTTTTGTTTCAACTTGTTTAAATCTTAATATTTTTAGCTCTTCCCTTCAGCTCAATTTTTTTTATAAACAATGATACATAGTTCATATTATTCTTTCAATTGTTGCACATATATTGCATATACTTTTCAAATTCCTCCAGTTCAATCTACATAATCTAATATATCAAATACTACTTTATTAGTTCCCCTTCACCTGATATCAACTTATTATATCTATTCCATCATACTAAGTTCCAATGTTTCATTAAATACTATTTGCATTTCTTGCAAATATTTGACATAATTTTCTCATTCAACAATTTTACCATGCAAAATGATGGACATTCTAAAACTTCAAAACCTATCTTTATCTACACCCATACACTATTTCAAAAAAAGCCTTCATTAAACATATATTAATTAAATTGTTATAAGTATTTTCACTTTGTTTCGAGATTAAATCCCATTGTGTGCATTTTTTTCTTTTCAAACATCTCAAAAAAATTTCAAAACTCCTATTTACCTCTTTTTTGTATCCATATATATATTGAAGGTATGTTGAATTGTAAATTATTCAGTAAGTCATATTGATAATATATATGTAAAAACATGACTTTCAATATGGAAACCATTTTATCTCATTAAGTAATTTTTGTATACCGATTTTATTTCTATCAATTTTACTTTTGACTATGCCAAAGTTTCTTCAAACTAGGTGTGATACAATTTCACATTCATCTAGCCCTCCATATCATCAAAGAGGTAAAAGGTGATCCATCTAGGCCAATCTATTTAGACTCTTTTTAAGTTTGTGCCAACATCAAATCCCACTATTCAGGTTATTTTCCAACCAAACATCTTAGCAAATTTTAAAAAACTTTATTCACCTCAATAAGTCCATCTAACAACCCTCAAACCTTTTACCTTTACTTGAAATTGACTAGTTTTTATGTCATGGTAATATGATCTAGATTTTTTTTTTTTGACTCGTTCAAATCTTAATATTTATAGTTCTTCACTTCATAATCCAATATGGTCTAGATGTTGCATATAGTCTTAAAACTTCATAATCCAATATGGTCTAGATGTTGCATATAGTTTTCAAATTCCTTCAGTTTGATCTACATAATTCAATATGTCAAATACTTATTTATCAATTATATTTCACCTGATATCAACTTGTTATATATATCCCATCATACTAAAATCTAATTTTTCATTAAATTATATTTACATATCTTGTAAATACTTTACATAGTTATCTAATTCAATAATTTTACAATGCAAAATAATTGATGTTTCAAAACTTCATAATCTATCTTTATCTATGCCGATAGACTATTTCAAATAAGGTCTTCATTAAACATATATAAATGGAATTGTTATATATTTTTTCCCTTTATGTCGATGTCAAATCCAACTATTTATAATATCTTTCTAGCTAAACATCTTTAAAAAATCCCAACCTTCTATTTACCCATTTTTAGTATCCATTTATATATGGACTGTGCGTTGCATTGTAAATTATTCAACAAGTCATATTGATAATATGTATGCAAAAACATGACTTTCAACATGGAAACCATTTTATCCCATTACATAATTTTTGTATACCTTTTTTTCTCTCAATTTTACTTCTAGATACCATAGAGTTTCATGAAACTAAGTGTGATACAATTTCACGTTCATCTGGCCCTCCATATCATCAAAAAAGTACAAGGTGATCCATGTAAGCCAATATATTCATATTCTTTTTAAGCATGTGAAAAGATCAAATCCCACTATTCGGGTTATTTTCTAACATAACATCTTAGCAAATTTCTAAAACTCTTATTCCCCTCAATAAGTCAATCTGACATCCCTCAAATGTTTTATCTTTGTTTGAAATTAACTAATTTTTATCCCATGGTTATATGGTCTATATTCTATTTTTTTTATTTGGACTCTTTCAAATATTAATATTTGTAGATCTTCACATTGGCTCATTTTTATCTATAAATCAAGGTACATTATTCAAGTTTGTCTTTCAATTGTTATGCATATGTAGCATATAGTTTTCAAATTCCTCTAGTTTGATCTACATAATCCAATATGTGAAATACTACTTTATAAGCTTCCTTTCACTTGATATCAACTTATTATATGCATCTCATATTACTAAGCTCTAATTATTCATTAAATTTTATTTGCATCTCTTGTAAATACTTTGATAGTTATCTCATTCAAAAAAAATTACACATAGAAAGATTGATATTAAAAACTCCGTAACCTATCTTTGTCCACACCCATACACTATTTCAAATAAGGTCTTCATTAAACATATATAAATTGAATTTTTATAAGTATTTTCACCTTGTGTAGAGATCAAATCCCACTGTTTGCATTTTTTTAGCCAAATATTTCAAAAAATTCCAAAACTCCTATTTACCTATTTCTTGTATCCATATATACATGGACTGTACATTGAATTATAAATTATTCAACAAGTCATATATATATATATATATATATATATATATATATATATATATATATATATATATATATATATATATATATATGACTTTCAATATGGAAATCAATTTATCCCATTACGTAATTTTTATATACCCATTGTTTTTCTCTCAATTTTACTTTTAGCTATCTCAAGTTTCATAAACTAGGTGTGATACAATTTCACGTTCATCTGGCCCTCCATATCATCAAATAAGTACAAGGTGATCTATGTAAGCCACTATATTCATATTCCTTTTAAGCTTGTGCCAAGATCAAATCCCACTATTTGGGTTATTTTCTAGATAAATATCTTAGCAAATTTTTAAAGCTCTTATTCCCTTCAATAAATCAATCTGACAATCGTCCAACCTTTTATCTTTTCTTGAAATTGACTAGTTTTTATCCCATGGTTATATGGTCTAGATTTTGTTTTTTTGTTTTGGACTCATTCAAATCTTAATATTTATAGCTCTTCACTTTGACTCATTTTTATCTATAAACCATGGAACATTTTTTAAATTTATATTTCAATTGTTACACATATGTTGCATATAGTTTTCAAATTCCTCAAGTTTGATATTTATAATCTAATATGTGAAATACTACTTAATCAGTCTCCTTTCACTTGATATCAACTTATTATATGTATCACATCGTACTAAGCTCTAATTTTTCATTAAATTATATTTGCATCTCTTACAAATACTCTACATAGTTATTTCATTCAACAATTTTAAAACAAAAAACAATTCACGTTTCAAAACTTCGTAACTTATCTTTGTCTACACACATACACTATTTTAAATAAGGTCTTAATTAAACATAAATAAATTGAATTGTTATAAGTATTTTAACCTTGTGTCAAGACTAAATCCCACTGTTTACATATTCTTTCCAGCCAAACATCTCAAAAAAATTCCAAAACTCTTGTTTACCTCTTTTTTGGATTCATATATATATGGATGCTACATTCAATTCTAAATTACTCAACAGGCCGTATTGATAATCTAAATGCAAAAAACATGACTTTCAATATGGAAACCATTTTATCCCATTACGTAATTTTGTATATACATTATTTTATCAATTTTACTTCTAACTACCATGAAGTTTCATGAAACTAAGTGTGATACAATTTTACATGCATCTAGCCCTCCATATCATCAAAAATTTACAATGTAATCTATGTAATCCAATTTTTCAAGACTCTTTTTAATCTTTCACCAAGATCAAATCACACTATTTAAGTTATTATACAACCAAATATCTTAGCAAATTTTCAAAACTCTTATTCACCTCAATAAGTCAATTTGACAACCCTCTAACCTTTTATCTTTGCTTGAAATTGTTTAGTTTTTATCCCATGGTAATGTGGTATAGATTTTCTTTTTTTTTTTACGTATTCAAATATTAATATTTGTACTCTTCACTTCAACTTATTTTTTGTCTATAAACCACGGTACATTATTTAAATTTTTCTTTCAATTGTTACACATATGTTACATACAATTTTCAAACTCTTCTAGTCTGATTTACATAATCCAATATGCCAAATACTACTTTCTTAGTCCCCCTTAATGTGATATTATCTTTTTATGTGTATCTAAGTTTGATACAATTTCACATTCATCTGGCCCTCCATATCATCAAAGAAGTACAAGGTGATTTATGTGATCCAATCTTTTCAGACTCTTTTTAATCTTGTGCCAAGAGCAAATCCCACTGTTTGGGTTATTTTCCAACCAAACATCTTAGCAACTTTTCAAAACTCTTATTCACTTTAATATTTCAATCTGACAACCCTCTAACTTTTTATCTTTACTTGAAATTGATTAATTTTTATCCCATGGTAATATGGTCTAGATTTTATTTTCTTTGTTTCAACTTGTTCAAAACTTAATATTTGTACCCCTTCTCTTCAACTCATTTTTGTCTATAACCATGGTTATTGTTCAATTTTTTTCTTTCAATTTTTGTACTCATATGCTGCATATACTTTTCAAATTACTCTGGTTCGATATACATAATCCAATATGTCAAATACTACTTTATCAGTCTCTCTTCACTTGATATCAACTTCTTATATGTATGCATTCGCACTAAGCTCTGATGTTTCATTAAATTTTATTTACATCTCTTGTAAATACAATACATAGTTATCTTATTCAATAATTTTATCACATAAAACAAATATTGTTCTAAAACTTTGTAACCTATTTTTGTCTACATCCATACACTATTTCAAATAACGTATTCATTAAACATATATAAATTGAATTATTATAGGTATTTTCATCTTGTGTCAAGATCAAATCCCACATTTTGCATTTTATTCCAATGAAACATCTCAAAAAAATTCAAAAACTTTTATTTACCTCTTTTTGTATCCATAATTATATATATGGATAGTACGTTGAATTGTAAATTATTCAACAAGTCGTATTGATAAGCTATATGTACAACCATGACTTTTAATATGAAAACCAATTTATCCCATTACATAATTTTTGTGTACCCATTTTTTTCTCTCAATTTTACTTTTGTTACCACAAAGTTTCAAAAAACTAGATGTGATATAATTTTACATTCATCTCGCCCTCCATATCATCGAAGAAGTACAAAGTGATCTATGTAAGTGAATCTTTTCAGACTCCTTTTAAGCTTGTGCCAAGATAAAATCCCACTATTTGGGTTATTTTTCAACCAAACATATTAGCAAATTTTTAAAACTCTTATTCACCTCAATAAGTCAATCTAACAACACTCTAACCTTTTATCTTTGCATGATATTGACTAGTTTTTATCCCGTGGTAATATGGTCTAGATTTTTTTTTTTTTTCTTCAACTCATTCAAATCTTAATATTTGTAGCTCTTCACTTCAGCTCATTTTTTATTGTAAATCATGCTACATTATTCATATTTATCTTTTAATTATTATGCATATGTTGCATATAGTTTTCAAATTCCTCAAATTCAATCAACATAATCCAATATGTTAAATACTATTTTATTAGTTCTTCTTCACTCGATATCAACTTATTATATGTATCTCATCATTCTAAGCTCTAATTTTTTATTAAATTCATTTTTCATCTCTTAAAAATACTCTACATAGTTATCTCATTCAATAATTTTACCACACAAAATGATTGACATTCCAAAACTACGTAACCTATATTTGTCTACACCCATACACTATTTCAAATAAGGTCTTTAATAAACATATATAAATTGAATTGTTATAGGTATTTTTACCTTGTGTCGAGATCAAATCCCATTGTTTGTATTTTTTTCATCCAAACATCTTTAAAAAATTTAAAAACTCTTATATACCTCTTTTTGTATCCACATATATATGAAAGGTACATTGAATTATAAATTATTTAGCAAGTTATATTGATAATCTATAGTAAAAACATGACTTCTAATATGGAAATCATTCTATCCCCTTTCATAATTTTTGTATACCTATTTTTTTCACTCAAATTTACTTTTAAGTACCACAGAGTTTCATGAAACTAAGTGTGATACAATTTCACATTCATCTAGCCCTCCATATTATCAAATAAGTACAAGGTGATCTATCAAAGTCAATCTATTCAAACTCTTTTTACACTTGTGCTAAGATCAAATCCCATTATTTGAATTATTTTCTAACCAAACATCTAAAAAAAATTTCAAAACTCTTATTCACCTCAATAAATCAATCTGACAACTCTCTAACCTTTTATCTTTTGCTTGAAATTGACTAGTTTTTATCCCATGATAATATAGGCCAAATTATATTTTTTTGTTTTGACTAGTTCAAATCTTAATATTTGTAACACTTCACTTTGGCTCATTTTTGTCTAAAACCATGGTACATTTTTCAAATTTTTCTTTCAAAGGTTGCACATATGTTGCATATACTTTTCAAATTCCTCATGTTCGATCTACATAATCTAATATGATAAATACTACTTTATACGTCCCCATTCAGTTGATATCAAATTTTTATGTTTATCCCATTGCACTAAGCTCCAATGTTTTATTAAATTGTATTTGCATCTCTTACAAATACTCAACATAGTTATCCCATTCAATAATTTTATAACAAAAAAAAAATCACATTTCAAAACTTCGAAACCTATCTTTACCTACACCCATACACTATTTCAGATAAAGTCTTCATAAAACATAAATAAATTGAATTGTTATAGATATTTTCACCTTATGTTGAGACCAAATCCCACTATTTACATTTTATTTCTAGCCAACCATCTCAAAACAATTCCAAAACTCCTATTTACCTCTTTTTTGGATCTTTATATATATGGATGCTACATTGAATTCTAAATTATTCAGCAAGTTGTATTGATAATCTATATGCAAAAAACATGACTTTCAATATTGAAATTGTTTTATTCCATTAGGTAATTTTTATATACTCATTTTTTTTTATCAATTTTACTTCTAGCTACCACATAGTTTCATGAAATTAGGTGTGATACAATTTCATGTTCATCTGGCCCTCCATATCATCAAAAAAGTACAAGGTGATCTATGTAAGCTAATCTATTAAGACTCCTTATAAGCTTGCACCAAGAT
Organism: Torreya grandis; assembly: GCA_037957365.1. Classification (NCBI taxonomy): domain Eukaryota; kingdom Viridiplantae; phylum Streptophyta; class Pinopsida; order Cupressales; family Taxaceae; genus Torreya; species Torreya grandis. Next base: position 488,516 of record JARHVA010003106.1, on the reverse strand, counting down.
CAAATTACAATGATTGGGTTATTATCCAACTAAACATCTTATCAAATTTACAAAACTCTTAATCACGTTAATAACTCAATCTGCAACCCTCTAATCTTTTATCTTTGCTTAAAATTGACTAGTTTTTATCCCATGGTAATATGGTCCATATTTTTTTCTGACTTATTCAAATATAAATTTTTGTAGCTCTTCAATTCAACTCATTTTTGTCTGTAAACTATGGTGCATAGTTCATATTTGTCTTTCAAATATTGTGCATATGTTGCATGTACTTTTCAAATTCCTCCAGACTGATTTACATAATCCAATATGTCAATTACTACTTTACTAGTTCCTCTTCACTTGATATCAATGTATTATATCTATTCCATCGTACCAAGTTCAATTATTTCATTAAATACTATATGCATATTAATATGGTCCATATTATGTTTTTCTATTTTATCTCACTCAAATCTTAATATTTGTAACTCTTCACTTCAACTCACTTTAGCCTATATATCATGGTACATTATTCAAATTTATCTTTCAATTATTACGCATATGTTGTATATAGTTTTCAAATTCCTCTCGATCGATCTACATAATCTAATATATGAAATACTACTTTATCTATTTCCTTTCACTTTATATCAACTTATTATATGTATCCCATCAGACTAAGCTCCAATGTTTCATTAAATTCTATTTGCATCTCTTGTAAATACTCTAAAGAGTAATCTCATTCAACAATTTTACCATGTAAAATGATTGAAATTCTAAAATTTTGTAACTTATCTTTATCTACATCCATACACTATTTCAAATAAGGTCTTCATTAAACATATATAAATTAAACTGTTATAAGTATTTTCACCTTGTGTCAAGTTTAAATCCCATTGTTTGCATTCTTTTGACCCAAACATCTCAAAATAATTCCAAAAGTCCTATTTATCTCTTTGTTCTATCCACATATACATGGATGGTACATTGAATTGTAAATTATTCAACAAATTGTATTGATAATTTATATTCATATTCCTTTTAAGTTTGCACCAAGATCAAATCCCATTGTTTGGCTTATTTTCCAACTAAACATCTTTTCAAATTTTCAAAACCCTTATTCACACCAAAAATTTAATATGACAACCTTCTAACCTTTTATCTTTTCTTGAAATTGAAAATTTTTTATCCCATGGTAATATGATCTAGATTATGTTTTTTTGTTTCAATGTATTCAAATCTTAGTATTTGTAACTCTTCATTTCAACTTATTTTTGTCTCTAAACTAGGGTACATTGTTTAAATTTGTCTTTCAATTATTGTGCATATATTACATATAGTTTTCAAATTCTTCCAGTTCAATCTACATAATCCAATATGTCAAATACTACTTTATTAGTCTCCCTTCTCTTGATATCAACTTATTATATGTATCACATCGTACTAAGCTCCAACGTTTCATTAAATTCTATTTGTATCTCTTGCAAATAATTTGCATAGTTATCGTATTCAACAATTTTACCACGTAAAATGATTGGCATTCTAAAATTTTGTAACCTATATTTGTCTACACCTTTACACTATTTCAAATAAGGTCTTCATTAAACATATATAAATTAAATTATTATAGGTATTTTCACCTTGTGTTGAGATAAAATTTCACTATGTGCATTTTTTTCTAGCCAAACATCTCAAAAAATTCTAAAACTCCTATTTACCCCTTTTTGTATCAATATTCATATGGATGGTAAACTATTTAGTAAGTTGTATTAATCATCTATATGCAAAAGCATGACTTTCAATATGGAAACTATTTTATCACATTACATAATTTTTGTATACCCATTTTATTTCTCTCAATTTTACTTCTAACTACCATCGAGTTTAATGAAACTAAGTGTCATACAATTTCATGTTTATCTAGCCCTCCATATCATCAAATAAGTATAAGGTGATCTATGTAAGCCAATATATTTAGACTCTATTTAGGCTTATGCCAATATCAAATCCCACTGTTTCAGTTATGTTTCAACCAAACATCTTAGCAACTTTCTAAAACTCTTATTCACCTCAATAAGTCAATCTAACAACCCTCTAACCTTTTATCTTTGCTTGAAATTGACTAGTTTTTATCCCATGGTAATATTGTCTAGATTTTATTTTTTTGTTTCGACTTGTTCAAATCTTAATATTTGTAGCTCTTCACTTCAACTCTTTTTTATATGTAAACCATGGTACATTGTTCAAATTTATCTTTCAATTGTTGTGCACATATGTTGCATATACTTTTAAAATTTCTTTTGTTCAATCTACATAATCCAATATGTCAGACATCAACATTAACACTTCAAAAAGGCTCTTTGAATTCTCTGCCAAATCACCTATAAGTGAACCTTAAAAAGGTATGCAAGAAGATTGTGTACAAGTGTTCACAATGAATATTATTTAGCCTTCAATGAGATTCAAGTCCATTCCAATACTTTTAAGTGGATGCTTAAGACCTCTAAATGGATTAAAAATTTGTGTTCCAAGTTTCCTACATGTTTTCCTTCTTCCAAGTCCCTACAGATGAACATTTTCATGGTAGACTGTGTAGGTAGATATGTATGACAGCGATAGTCTCTTCTTCTTGACAAGATAAGGTATATAATTGATGTCCTTAGTATGATAATGTGTTCCACATATTGAGACTCCCATTTCACTTCCATGAATCATGTTAAAAATGCTCCACACACCTGTTTTCATGTGACTGCAAGTGGGAATGAGCAAAAGGTTGGCTATGAGCCTAGCAAGACTAAAAACTTGATCCAAACATGGTGTCATCAGACTAGACATGAGAGGATGATAAATATGAAATTAATACATGGAATTTAACCTTCTGCAAATGGAAAATTGGTTGAGACTACACATGGTGGTACCTTCCTACAAAGTTAGTTGGCTCATTTAATCAACTCCAAATATGAAACCAATCATGGTGAACATGAGAGAATGAATTCAACATCCTTTGAAAAAAATATCAGCTACTAAATTATATGAAGCTATTCAAACCAAGGCAAAACCCATAGGGTAAATAGATTAGCAAGCACATTTGAAAGGTCAACTTCAAGAGGATGTTTCATGAAGCATAGGCCACCATTTTTCAAAATCTTTATATGGAAATTAAGGTCTATAATTTAAAACAACTTCCCAAAATCATTTTCCTTGAAACTTTTTGAGTTGTTCGTACCAAGTAAAAACTTGAAGGGCATTTCTGCTTGCCAAAAAAGGTGAAAAAGGAATAGAATGGTTTTGAGCAAGAAATGGCACTTTCAGATCATACAAAATATGAAACTAAGCTTGGGAAAGTTGAAGAGGCATTTCATTATCCTTTCTCATGTGGCACACTTCCCAAGGAGCTGTGCAAGTTCTAAATTCTACATTTTTCCCAATAAAATTACCTTTTTAACTGAATAACCTACAATGTTTTAGTTATGTCAATTAATTAAGACCGCTAAGGACACATGGGGCATAAAATCATGTTTTGAAATGTTTACACTTCCCAAAAAAATTGTACAACTCATTAAATACACCTTTTTGACCTCAAAATAACTCAAAAATGATATAAAAACTAAAATAACTAATGACCAAGGATAGTATAACATTAAATAACATCAATTAACTTATAAAATACCTTTTGAAATCTACATTAGACGCCTAAAACACTTAAAATTCAAGTTTTTACCTAGAGGTGACCCAATTTGACCTAAAAGTCAAATTTGGTCAACTATTATCTCATTCAATAATTTAACCATGCAAAATGATTGACATTTCAAAACTTCATATCCTATCTTTATCTACAACTATACACTATTTCAAATAAAGTATTCATTAAACATATATCAATTGAATGTTACAGGTATTTTCACCTTGTGTCAAGATCAAATCTTACTGTTTACATTTTTTTAGCAAAACATCTCAAAAAAATCATAAAATTCTATTTACCTCTTTTTTTATCTATATATGCATGGATGGTGCATTAAATTGTAAATTATTCAGTAAGTCGTATTGATAATCTATATGTAAAACATGACTTTCAATATGGGAACCATTTTATCCCATTACATAATTTTTGTAAACCTATTTTCTTTCTCTCAATTTTACTTCTAACTAACAAAGAGTTTCATGAAACTAAGTCTGATATAATTTTACATTCATCTGGCCCTCCATATCATCCAATAAGTACAAGGGGATCTATGTAAGACAATTTATTCACACTCCTTTTAAGTTTGTGCCAAGATCAAATTCCACTATTTAGGTTATTTTCTAACCAAACATCTTAGCAAATTTTCAAAACTCTTATTCACCTCAATAATTCAATCTGACAACCCTCTAACCTTTTATCTTTTCTTGAACTTCACTCGATTTTATCCCATGGTAATATGGTTCAGATTATTTTTTTTGTTTCAACTAATTCAAATATTAATATTTGTAACTCTTCAATTTGACTCATTTTTGTCTGTAAACCATTGTACATTGTTCAAATTTGTCTTTCAATTGTTGCGCATATGTTGCATATAGTTTTCAAATTCTTCCTATTCAATTTACGTAATCTAATATGTAAAATACTACTTTATGAGTCCCCCTTCACTTGCTATCAATTTATTATATGTATCCCATCGTACTAAGATCCAATGTTTCATTGAATTTTATTTACATCTCTTGCAAATACTCTACATAGTTATCTCATTCAACAAATTTACAATGCAAAAAGATTGACATTTCAAAACTTCATGACCTATCTTTGTCTACATCCATACACTATTTCAAATAAGGTCTTCATTAAACATATAAAAATAGAATTATTATCAACATTTTTAGTGTCAAGATCAAATCCCACTATTTGCATTTTTTGCAGCCAAACATCTCAAAAAAAATTTGAACCCCATATTTACCTCTTTTTAGTATCCATATATATATGAATAGTACATTGAATTATAAATTATTTAACAAGTTGTATTGATAATCTATATGAAAAAATAGGCCTTTCAATATGGAAACCATTTTATCCCATTACATAATTTGTGTAAACTCATTTTATTTCTCTTAATTTTACTTCTAACTACCATGGAGTTTCACAAAACTAAGTGTGATACAATTTCACATTCAACTGGCCTCCATATCATCAAATAAATACAAGGTGATCTATATAAGCCAATCTATTCATAATCTCTTAACTTTGTGCCAAGATCAAATCTAACTATTTGGGTTATGTTTCAACCAAACATCTTAACAAATTTCTAAAACTCTTATTCACCTCAATAAGTTAATCTGACAACCTTCTAACATTTTATCTTTGCTTGAAATTGATTAATTTTCATCCAATAGTAATATGGTCTAGATTTCATTTTTTTTGTTGTTCCAACTTGTTCAAATCTTAATATTTTTAGCTCTTCACTTCAACTCATTTTTATCTCTAAACCATGGTATATTATTCAAATTTATCTTTCAATTGTTGTGCACATATGTTGCATATACTTTTCAAATTCCTCATGTTTGATCTACATAATAAAATACGTCAAATGCTACTTTATCAATTCCCATTAACTTAATATCAACTTATTATATGTGTCCCATCATACTAAGTTATAATGTTTCATTAAATTATATTTGCATCACCTGTAAATACTCTTCATAGTTATTGCATTCAACAATTTTATAACACAAAATGATTGACATTTCAAAACATCGTAACCTATCTTTGTTGACGCAAATACACTATTTGAAATAAAGTCTTCAATAAAAATATAGAAAATGAATTTTTATAGGTATTTTCACCTTGTGTCGAATTCAAATCCCACTATTTGCATTTTTACTAGCCAAAAATCTCAAAACATTTCTAAAATTCATATTTACCTTTTTTTTATATCCATATATTTATGGAGAGTACGTCAACTTGTAAATTATTCAACAAGTCACATTGATAATTTATATGAGAAAACATGACTTTCAATATGAAAACTATTTTACCCTATTATGTAATTATTGTATACCCATTTTTTTCTCTCAATTTTACTTTCAACTACCATGGAGTTTCATGAAACTAACTATGATACAAGTTCACGTTCATCTTGCTCTCCATATCATCAGATAAGTACAAGGTGATATATGCAATCCAATTTATTTAGACTCTTTTTAAGCTTATGCCAAGATCAAATCCTACTATTTGGGTTATTTTCTAACCAAACATCTTAGCAACTTTCCAAAACTCTTATTCACCTTAATAATTCAATCTGACAACCCTCTAAACTTTAATCTTTGCTTAATATTGACTATTATCCCATGGTAATATGGTTTAGGTTTCATTTTGTTTTGTTTTGACTTGTTCAAATATTAATATTTGTAGATCTTCATTTCAACTCATTTTTATCTATAAACCATGGTACATTGTTTTAATTTATCTTTCAATTGTTGTGCATATGTTACATATACATTTTAAATTCCTCTATTTTGATCTACATAATCTAATAAACCAAATATTACTTTATCAGTCCACCTTCACTTGATATCAATTTATTATATGTATCTCATCATACTAAGCTCCAATGTTGCATTAAATTCTATTTGTATCTCTTGAAAATACTCTACATAACTATCTCATTCAACAATTGTACCATGTAAATCGGTTGACATTTCAAAACTTTGTAACCTATATTTTGTCTACACTTATATTTGATATTGATAATCTATATGCAAAAACACGACTTTTAATATGGAAACCATTTCATCCCATTACTTAATTTTTGTATACCTATTTTCTCTCTCAATTTTACTTCTAACTACCACGAAGTTTCATGAAACTAGATGTGATACAATTTTACGTTCATTTTGCCTTTCATATCATCAAAGAAGTGAAAGGTGATCCATGTAAGTCAATCTATTCAAACTTATTTTAACCCTATGCCAAGATTAAATCCTACTATTTGGGCCATTTTACAACTAAACATCTCATCAAATATCCAAAACTCTTATTCACCTCAATAAGTCAATCTAACAACCTTCTAACTTTTTATCTTTGCTTGAAATTGACTTGTTTTTATGCCATGGTAATATGGTCCAAATTTTTTTTTTGACTCATTCAAATCTTAATATATGTGCCTCTTCACTTCCGTTCAATTTTGTTTATAAACCATGGTACATTATTCAAATCTAACTTTCAATTATTGTGCATATGTTGCATATAGTTTTCAAATTTCTCCAGTTTGATCTACATAATCCAATATGTCAAATACTACATTATCAATTACCTTTCACTTCATATCAATTTATTATATGTATCCCATCATACTAAGCTCCAATGTTTCATTAAATTTTATTTTCATTTCTTGCAAATTCTTTGCATATCTATTTCATTCAACAATTTTACCATGCAAAACAGTTGACATTCCAAAACTTCATAACTTATATTTATGTACACCCATACACTATTTCAAATAAGGTTTTCATTAAACATATATAAATTGAATTGTTATAGGTATTTTCACTTTTTGTTGAGATCAAATCCCACTATTTGCATTTTTTCCAACCAAATATCTCAAAAAAATTTCAAAACTCCTATTTACCTCTTTATATATATATATATATATATATGGATGATATGATAAATTATAAATTATTCGGTAAGTCCTATTGATATTCTATATGCAAAAAGATGACTTTTAATATGGAATCCATTGTATCCCATTACATAATTTTTTTTACCCATTTTTTTTCTTGCAATTTTACTTCTAGCTACCACAGAGTTTCATGAAACTAGGTGTGATACAATTTCATGTTCAAATAACCTATCTTTGCCTACACCCATACAATATCTCAAATAAGGTCTTCATTAAACATATATAAATTGAATTGTTATAGATATTTTCTCTTTGTGTCAAGATCAAATCCCACTCTTTGCATTTTTTTGGTAGTCAAACATTTCAAAAAAATTCAAAATCTCTTATTGACCTCTTTTTGTATCCATATAGATATGGACGGTACATTGAATTATAAACTATTTAGCAAGTCGTATTAATAATCTATATGCAAAAATATGACTTTTAATATGAAAACCATTTTATCTCATTACATAGTTTTTGTATACCCATTATCTTTCTCTCAATTTTAACTTTAGCCACCTTGGAGTTTCATGAAGCTAGGCAAGATACAATTTCTCATTCATCTAAGCCTCCATATCATCAAATAAGTAGAAGGTGATCTATGTAAGCAAATCTATTCAAACTCTTTTTAAGCTTGTACCAAGATCAAATCCCACTGTTTAAGTTATTTTCCAACCAAATATCTTATAAAATTTCTAAAACTCTTATTCAACTCAATAAGTCGGTCTAACAACCTTCTTACCTTTTATCTTTGCTTGAAATTGAGTAATTTTTATGACATGGTAATATGGTCCAGATTTTTTTTTTTTGTTTCAACTCGTTCAAATCTTAATATTTGAAGCTCTTCACTTCAAATCATTTTTATTTGTAAACCATGGTACATTTTTTAAATTTATCTTTAATTCATTACGTATATGTTGTATATACTTTTCAAATTTTTCCAATTCAATCTTCATAATCCAATATGTTAAAAACTACTTTATTAGTTCCCCTTCACTTGATATCAACTTATTATATGTATCCCATCATTATCTCATTTAACAATTTTACCACATAAAATGATTGATGTTCCAAGACTTTGTAACTTATTGTTGTCTACACCCATACACTATTTCAAATAAGGTCTTCATTAAACATATATAAATTGAATTGTTGTAGGTATTTTCACATTGTGTCGAGATCAAATCTTACTGTATATATTTTTTTCTAGCCAAGCATCCGAAAAAATTTCAAAGATACTATTTACCTTTTTATATCTTTATATTTGGATAGTACGTTGAATTTTACATTATTCAACAAATCGTATTGATAATGTATATGTAAAAATATGATTTTTAATATGGAAACCATTTTATCCCATCACTTAATTTTTGTATACCTATTTTATTTCTCTCAATTTTACTTCTAGCTACCATAGAGATTCATGAATATAGGTGTGATACAATTTCATGTTGATCTATCCCTCCATAATATTAAAAAAGTACAACATGATCTATGTAAGCCAATCTACTAAGACTCCTTTTAAGCTTGTGCCAAGATCGAATCCCATTTTTTGGGTTATTTTTCAACCAAACATCTTAGCAAATTTTCAAAACTTTTTTTCACCTCAATAAGTCAATCTGACAACCCTCTAACTTTTTATTATTGCTTGAAATTGATTACTTTTTATCACATAGTAATATGATCGAAAATTTGTTTTTTTTTGTTTTGAATCATTCAAATCTTAATATAGGTAGCTCTTCACTTTGACTCATTTTTGTCTTGAAAATGTGGTGCATTATTCAAAATTGTCTTTCAATTGTTATGCATATGTTACCTATACTTTTCAAATTCCTAAAGTTTGATCTATATAATCCAATATGTCAAATATTTCTTTATCAGTTTCCTTTCACTTGATATAAACTTATTATATGTATCCCATCTTACTAAGCTCCAATGTTTCATTAAATTCTATTTACATCTTTTACAAATACTCTATATGGTTATCTCATTCAACAATTTTACCATGCAAAATGATTGATGTTTGAAACCTTCATAGCCTATCTTTTTATACACCCATACACTATTTCAATTAAGGTCTTCCTTAAACATATATAAATTGAATTTTTATAGGTATTTTCACTTTTTGTCACGATCCAATCGAACTGTTTGCATTTTCTTTCCAGCCAAACATCTCAAAAAGAATTCAAAACTTCTGTTTACATCTTTTTTGAATCCATGTATATAGAGGGTACGTTGAATTGTAAATTATTCAACAATTGATCTTAACAACTATATGCAAAAACATGACTTTCAATATGAAAACCATTTTATCCCAATACATAATTTTTGTATACCCATTTTTTTCTCACAATTTTACTTCTAGCTATCACAGTGTTTCATGAAACTAGGTGTGATATAATTTCACGTTCATCTGGCCTTCCATATCATCAAAAAAGTACAAGGTGATCTATATAAGTCAATCTATTAAGACTCCTTTTAAGCTTGTGCCAAGATAAAATCCCATTTTTTGGGTTATTTTCCAATAAAACATCTTAGCAAATTTTCAAAACTCTTTTTCATCTCATTAAGTCAATCCGACAACCCTCTAACCTTTTATCTTTGTCTGAAATTGACCAATTTTTATCCCATGGTAATATGGTCCAGATTTTATTTTTTTTATTTTGACTTGTTCAAAAATTAATATTTGTAGCTCTTCCCTTCAACTCAATTTTGTCTGTAAACCATGGTACATAGTTCATATTATTCTTTCAATTATTTTGCATATTGCATATACTTTGTAAATTCCTCCACTTCAATCTCCATAATCTAATATGTCAAATACTACTTTATCAGTTCCCCTTCTCTTGATATCAACTTATTATATCTTTTTCATCGTACTAAGTTCCAATCTTTCATCAAATTTTATTTGCATCTCTTGCAAATACTCTAAATAGTTATCTCATTTAACAATTTTACCATGAAAATTGATGGACGTTCTAAAACTTCGTAACATATCTTTGTCTACACCCATACACTATTTCAAAAAAAGTCTTTATTAAACATATATAAATTGAATTGTTATAAGTATTTTCACCTTGTGTCGAGATCAAATCCTACTGTGTGCATTTTTTTCAGTCAAACATCTCAAAAAAGTTTCAAAATTAGATTGTAAATTGTTTAGTAAGTCACATTGATAATATATATGTAAAAATATAACTTTCAATATGGAAACCATTTTATCTCATTGCATAATTTTTGTATACCTATTTTATTTCTCTCAATTTTACTTTTCTAGGTGTGATACAATTTCATATTTATCTGGCCCTCCATATCATCAAAGAGGTACAAGGTGATCCATATAAACCAATTTATTTAGGCTCCTTTTAAGCTTGTCAATATCAAATCCCACTATTCTGATTATTTTTCAACCAAACATCTCAGTAAATTTTAAAAACTCTTATTCACCTCAATAAGCCCATCTAACAATCCTCTAACCTTTTATCTTTGCTTGCAATTGACTAGTTTTTATGTCATGATAATATGATCTAGATTTTTTTTTTTTTTTTTTGATTCATTCAAATCTTAATATTTGTAGCTCTTCACTTCATAATCCAATATGGTCCAAATGTTGCACATAATTTTCAAATTCCTCCAGTTTTATTTACATAATCTAATATGTCAAATGCTTCTTTATCAGTTCCACTTCACTTGATATATATATATATATATCCCATTGTAATAAACTCCAATGTTTCATTAAATTCTATTTACATCTCTTGTAAATACTTTGCATAATTATCTCATCGAACAATTTTATCATGCAAAACAATTGATGTTTCAAATTTTCATAACCTATCTTTATCTACACCCATACACTATTTTGAATAAGGTCTTCATTAAACATACATAAATTGAATTTTTATAGGGTTTTTCACCTTGTGTCGATATTTAATTCAAATGTTTACATTTTTTTCTAGCCAAACATCTTTTAAAAATTCCAAACTTCTATTTACCTCTTTCTTGTTTACAATTATATATGGATGGTGCATTGCATTGTAAATTATTTAGCAAGTCGTATTGATAATCTATATGCACAAACATGACTTTCAATATGGAAACTATTTTAACCCATTACGTAGTTTTTGTATACCTATTTTATTTCTCTCAATTTTACTTCTAACTACCATAGTGTTTCATGAAACTAAGTTTGATACAAGTTCATGTTAATCTAGCCCTCCATATCATCAAAGAAGTACCTGGTGATCGATGTAATCAAATCTATTTAAACTCTTTTTAATCTTGTGTCAAAATCAAATCCCATTGTTTAAGTTATTTTCCATCCAAACATTTTAGTAACTTTTCAAAACTCTCATTCGCCTCAATAAGTCAATCTAACAACCCTTTAACCTTTTATCTTTGCATTAAATTGACTAATTTTTATCCCATGGTAATATCATCCATATTTTATTTTTTTTGTTTCAACTAGTTCAAATTTTAATATTTGTAGCTCTTCACTTCAACTCATTTTTGTCTGTAAATCATGGTTCATTATTCAATTTTGTCTATCAATTATTGCATATAGTTTTCAAATTCTTCCAGTTTAATTTACATAATCCAATATGTCAAATACTACTTTCTCATTCCCCATTCACTTGATATCAACTTTTTTTATGTATCCCATCGTACTAAGCTCTAATATTTTATTAAATTCTATTTGCATCTCTCGTAAATACTCTACATAATTATCTCATTCAAAAAATTTAACATGTAAAATGATAGTCGTTCCAAATGTTTGTGACCTATCTTTATCTACATCCATACACTATTTTAAATAAGGTCTTCATTAAATATATATAATTTGAATTGATATAAATATTTTCATCTTGTGTCGAGATCAAATCCTATTTTTTGTATTTTATTCTAGTGAAACATCTAAAAATTTTAAAAACTCTTATTTACCTCTTTTTTGTATCCATATATATATATGGACAGTATGTTTGAATTGTAAATTATTCAGCAAGTCATATTGATAATCTATATGCAAAACCATGACTTTTTATATGGACACTATTTTATCCCATTACATAATTTTTGAATACCTATTTTATTTCTCTCAATTTGACTTCTAGCTACCATGGAGTTTTAAAAAACTAGATGTGATATAATTTCACATTCATTTGGCCCTCTATATCATCAAAGAAGTGCAAAGTGATCTATGTAATCCAATTTATTCAAACTCCTTTTAAGCTTGTGCCAAAATGAAATCCCACTATTTGGGTTATTTTCCAACCAAACATCTTAGCAAATTTTTTAAAATCTTATTCACCTCCAATAAGTCAACCTAACAACCCTCTAACCTTTTATCTTTTCTTGAAATTGACTAGTTTTTATGCCATGATAATATGGTCCAGATTTTTTTTCCAACTCGTCTAAATCTTAATATTTGTGGCTTTTTACTTTAGTTCATTTTTGTCTATAAACCATGGTACATTATTCAAGTTTATATTTCAATTATTGCACATATGTTTCATATAGTTTTAAAATTTATCCAATTTGATCTAAACAATCTAATATATCAAATGCTACTTTATCAATTACCCTTCACTCAATATCAACTTATTATATGTATCACATCATACTAAGCTCCAATGTTTCATTACATTCTATTTGCATCTCTTACAAAAACTCTGCATAGTTATTTTATTCAACAATTTTACCATGTAAAATGATTGATGTTCCAAAATTTTGTAACCTATCTTTGTCTACACCCTTACACTATTTCAAATAAGGTCTTCATTAAATATATATAAATTGAATTGTTATTGGTATTTTCACCTTGTGTCAAGATCAAATCCCACCATTACATTTTTTTCTAGCCAAACACTTCAAAAAATTTCAAAAATCCTATTTACCCCTTTTTGTATCCATATACACATGAATGGTGCATTGAATTGTAAATTATTCAATAAGTTGTATTGATAATCCACATGCAAAAACATGATTTTTCATATGAAAGCTATTTTATCTTATTACATAATTTTTGTATACCCATTTTTTTCTCTCTATTTTACTTCTAACTATTGTAAAGTTTAATTTAACTAAGTGTGATATGATTTCACATTCATCTGACCCTCCATATCATCAAATAAGTACAACGTAATTTGTGTAAGCCAATTTATTTAAACTCCATTTAAGCTTATGCCAAGATCAAATCTCACTGTTTGAGTTATTTTCCAACTAAAAATCTTGGCAACTTTTCAAAACTCTTATTCACCTCAATAATTCAATTTGAGAACCCTCTGACCTTTTATCTTTGCTTGAAATTGACTAGTTTTTATCCTGTGGTAATATGGTCCAGATTTTTTTTTTTGGTTTCAACTTGTTTAAATATTAATATTTATAGCTCTTCACTTCAACTCATTTTTATCTGTAAACCATGGTACATTGTTCAAATTTGTCTTTCAATTATTATTCAGATATTGCATATAGTTTTTAAATACTTCTAGCTTGATCTACATAATCCAATATGTCAAATACTACTTTATCAGTTACCCTTCACTTAAGACCAACTTATTATATGTATCCCATTGTACTAAGCTCCAATATTTCATTAAATTATATTTACATCACTTGCAAACACTTTGCACAGATATCTCATTTAGCAATTTTACAACGCAAAATAATTGATGTTCCAAAACTTCATAACTTATCTTTGTCTACACCCATACACTGTTTCGAATAAGGTATTCATTAAACATATATAAATTTATTTTTTATATTTATTTTCACCTTTTATTGAGATCAAATCCAACTATTTGCATTTTATCCCATTACTACAAATCGACTAGTTTTTTCCCATGGTAATATGGTCTAGATTTTGTTTTTTTGTTTTGAATTATTCAAATCTTAATATTTTTAACTCTTCATATTCAACCCACTTTTCTCTTTAAGTCATGGTACATTTTTCAAATTTGTCTTTTAATTATTGCACATACTTTTTAAATTCTTCTAATGCAATCTACATAATGCAATATGTCAAATACTACTTTATCAGTCATCTTTCACTTGATATCAACTTATTATATTTATCCTATCATAATAATCTTCAATGTTTCATTAAATCAAATTTGTATATCTTATAAATACTCTGCATAGTTATCTCATTTAATAATTTTACCACATAAAATGATTGATGTTCAAAAACTTCATAACCTATCTTTGTCTACACCCATACACTCTTTCAAATAAGGTCTTCATTAAACATATATAAATTGAATTGGTATAGATATTTTCACCTTGTGTCGAGGTCAAATCCCACTATTTGCATTTTCTTTCCAGCCAAACATCTCAAAAAAATCTAAAACTCATATTTACCTCTATTTTATATCCATATAAATATGGATGGTACGTTAAACTGTAAATTATTTATCAAGTCACATTGATAATCTATATGCAAAAAGATGACTTTTAATATGGAAACCATTTTATCTCATTATGTAATTTTTGTATACCCATTTTTTTCTTTCAATTTTACTTCTAGCTACAATGGAATTTTTTTTAACAAATTGTGATACAATTTCACATTCATCTGACCCTCTATATCATCAAAAAAGTACAAGGTGGTATATGTAAGCCAATCTATTCAGACTTTTTTTAAGCTTATGCCAAGATCAATTCCTAATGTTTGGGTTATTTTCCAACTAAACATCTTAGCAAATTTTCAAAACTCTTTTTCATCTCAATAACTCAATCTGACAACACTCTAACATTTTATCTTTGCTTGAAATTGACTAGGTTTTATCCCATGTTATATAGTCTAGATTTTTTTTTGTTTCGACATGTTCAAATCTTAAAATTTTGTAATTCTTCACTTCAGCACATTTTTTTTGTAGACCATGGTACAATGTTCAAATTTGTCTTTTAATTTTTGCACATATGTTGCATATGCTTTTCAAATTCCTTCAATTCGATTTACATAATCCAATATGTCAAATATTACTTTTTCAGTCCCCTTTCACTTGATATCAACTTGTTATGTATATCCCATCATACTAAGCTCCAATGTTATATTAAATTCTATTTGTATCTTTTGTAAATACTCTACATAGTTATTTCAGTCAACAATTTTACCATGCAAAATGATTGACATTCCAAAACTTCATAACCTATATTTTTTTACACCCAAACACTATTTCAAATAAGGTCTTCATTACACATATATAAATTGAATTTTTATAGGTATTTTCGACTATGTCTAGATCAAATTCCATTGTTTGCATTTTTTTCCTCTCACAATATGAAAAAAAATTCAAAATTTTGATTTACATCTTTTTTGTATCCATATATATATATGAACAATACGTTGAATTTTAATTTATTCAGCAAGTCATATTGATAATCTATATGAAAAAACATGACTTTTAATATGGAAACTATTTTATCCCATTACATAATTTTTGTATACCCATTTTCTCTCTCAATTTTACTTCTAGCTACCACGGAGTTTCATGAAACTAGATGTGATACCATTTTACATTCATTTTGCCCTTCATATCATCAAAGAAGTAAAAGGTGATCCATGTAAGTCAATTTGTTCAAACTTCTTTTAACCCTGTGCTAAAATCAAATCCCACTGTTTGGGTCATTTTACAACTAAACATCTTAGCAAAAATCAAAAACTCTTATTTACCTCAATAAGTCAATCTAACAACTCTCTAACCTTTTATCTTTACTTGAAATTGACTAGTTTTTATTCTATGGTAATATGGTCCAATTTTTTTTATTTTGTTTTGACTTGTTTAAATCTTAATATATATAGCTCTTTACTTCAACTCATTTTCATCTATAAACCATGGTACATTATTCAAAATTGTCTTTTAATTATTTCATATATGTTGCATATACTTTATAAATTCTTCCAATTCGATCTATATAATTCAATAATCTAAATACTATTTTATCAATGCCCCTTCACTTGATATCAGCTTATTATATGCATCCCATCATACTAAGCTCTAATGTTTCTTTAAATTCTATTTACATCTCTTGAAAATACTCTGCATAGCTATTTCATTCAACAATTTTACCATGAAAAACAATTGACATTAAAAAAATTCATAACCTATATTTGACTACATCTATACACTATTTCAAATAATTTTTTTATTAAACATATAAAAATTAAATTATTATAGGTATTTTCACCTTGTGTCGAGATTAAATCCCACTGTTTGCATTTTCTTCCAGTCAAACATCTCAAAAAAATTTAAAAACTCTTATTTATCATTTTTTTATTTCCATATATATATATATATATATATATATATATATATAGACAGTAAATTAAATTGTAAATTATTCAACAAGTCGTATTGATAATCTTATGCAAAACCATGAATTTCAATATGGAAAGCATTTTATCCCATTACATAATTTTTGTATACCTTTTTTCTTTCTCTCAATTTTACTTCTAGCTACAATAGATTTTCATGAAACTAGGTGTGATACAATTTCACATTCATCTGGCCCTCCATATCACCAAAAAAGTACAAAGTGATCTATGTAAGCCAATCTATTCAAACTCTATTTAAGCTTGTTCCAAGATCAAATCTCATTATTTGGGTTATTTTTCAACCAAACATCATAGCCAATTTCAAAAACTCTTATTCACCTCACTAAGTCAATCTGACAACCCTCTAACCTTGTATCTTTGCTAAAAATTGACTAGCTTTTATCCCATGATAATATGGTCCAAATTTTGTTTTTTGTTCAAATCTCAATATTTTTAGCTTTTCTCTTCAACTCATTTTTTTTGGTAAACCATGGTATATTGTTTAAATTTGTCTTTCAATTGTTGTGCATATGTTGTATATAGTTTTAATATTATTCTAATTCAATCTACATAATCTAATATGTCAAATACTATATCAGTTTCCCTTCACTTGATATCAACTTATTATGTGTAACCCATTGTACCAAGCTCCAATTTTTCATTAAATTTTATTTACATCTCTTGTAAATACTATTCATAGTTATCTCATTCAACAATATTATCATGGAAAATGATTGATGTTCCAAAACTTTGTAACATAACTTTGTCTACATCCATACACTATTTCAAATAAAGTCTTCATTAAACATATATATATTGAATTGGTATAGGTATTTTCACTTTGTGTCGAGATCAAATCCCATTTTTTACATTTTTTTCCAGCCAAATATTTTTAAAAAAATTGAAAACTCATATTTACCTTTTTTTTGTAACCATATATATATATATATATATATATGGACGGTAAATTGAATTGTAAATTATTCAGCTAGTCATATTGATAATCTTTATGAAAAATCATATTTTCAATATAGAAAATATTTTATCACATTACATAAATTTTGTATACCCATTTTTTTCTTTCAATTTTACTTATAGATACCATGGAGTTTCATGAAACTAGGTGTGATATAATTTCATTTTCATATGACCCTCCATATCATCAAAGAAGAACAAGGTGAGCTATGTAAGTCAATATATTCAATCTCCTTTTAATCTTGTGCCAAGATCAAATCCCATTGTTTGAGTTATTTTCTAACCAAACATCATAAAATTTTTATAAAACTCTTATTCACCTCAATTAGTCAATCTGGCAACCCTCTAATCTTTTATCTTTGCTTGAAATTGACTAATTATTATCCCATGATAATATGGTCTAGATTTGTTTTTTTTTGTTTTGATTCATTCAAATCTTAATATTTGTAACTCTTTACTTCAGTCCATTTTTATTTATAAACCATGGTACATTGTTCAAATTTGTCTTTCAATTGTTATGCATATGTTGCATATAATTTTCAAATTCTTCTAGTTTGATCTAGATAATCCAACATGTCAAATGCTACTTTATCAGTTCTCTTCACTTGATATCGACTTATTATATGTATTCCATCGTACTACACTCTAATGTTTCATTAAATTTGATTTGCATCTCTTGTAAAAACTCTGCATAGTTATTTTATTTAACAATTTTACCATGTAAAATGATTGATGTTCCAAAATATCATAACCTGTCTTTGTCTACAAACATACACTATTTCAAATAAAGTCTTTATTAAACATATATAAATTTAATTGTTATAGGTATTTTCACCTTGTGTCGAGATCAAATCCCACTGTTTGCATTTTATTTTTAGCCAAACATCTTAGAAAAATTCAAAATCTCATATTTACCTCTTTTTGTATACATATATATGGATGGTACATTGAATTGTAAACTATTTAGCAAGTCGTATTGATAATCTATATGCAAAAATGTGACTTTCAATATGGAACCCATTTTATCCCATTATGTAATCTATCTATACCCCTTTTTTTCTCTATATTACTTCAAGTTACCATGGAGATTCATGAAACTAAGTGCGATATAATTTCACTTTCATTCGGCCCTCGATATCATCAAATAAGTACAAGGGGATCTATGTAAGCTAATCTATTCATACTTCTTTTAAGCTTGTGCCAGGATCAAATCTCAATGTTTGGGCAATTTTCCAACCAAATATCTTAGCAAATTACCAAAACTCTTATTCACCTTAATAATTCAATCTGATAACCCTCTAACCTTTTATCTTTGCTTGAAATTGACTAGTTTTTATCCCATGGTAATATGGTCCAAATTTTATTTTTTTTATTTCAACTTGTTCATATCTTAATATTTGTAACTCTTCACTTCAGCTCATTTTTGTCTGTAAACCATGGTACATTGTTCAAATTTGTCTTTCAATTTTTACGTTTATGTTGCATATAATTTTCAAATTCCTTTAGTTTGATCTACATTATCCAATATATCAAATTCTACTTTATCAGTTCCCCTTCACTTGATATCAACTTATTTTATGTATCCCATCGTACTAAGCTTTAATGTTTTATTAAATTCAATTTTCATCTCTTGTAAATACTTCTCATATTTATCTCATTCAACAATTTTACCATGCACAACAATTGACATTCCAAAATTTCATAACCTATCTTTGTCTATGCCCACACACTATTTCAAATAGGGTCTTTATTAAACATATATAAATTGAATTTTT
Source organism: Torreya grandis (assembly GCA_037957365.1). Lineage (NCBI taxonomy): Eukaryota > Viridiplantae > Streptophyta > Pinopsida > Cupressales > Taxaceae > Torreya > Torreya grandis. The sequence goes on along the minus strand of JARHVA010003106.1, from coordinate 468,837 downwards.
ATAAGTATTTTCACCTTATATCGAAATCAAATCCCATTGTATAATTTTTTTCATCCAAACGTCTCAAAAAAATTCCAAAATCCCTAGTTACCTCTTTTTGTATCCATATATATATGGACAGTACTTTCAATTATAAATTGTTTAATAAGTTTTATTAATAATATATATGCAAAAACATGATTTTCAATATGGAAACTATTTTTCTCATTATGTAATATTCGTATACACATTTTTTTTCTCTCAATTTTACTTCTAGCTACCATGGGGTTTTATGAAATTAGGTGGAAAACACTTTCACGTTCATCAAGTTGTCTATATCATCAAAGAAGTACATAGTGATGCATGTAAGCCAATCTATTCAGAGTCTTTTTAAGCTTGTGCCAAGATCAAATCCCATTGTTTGGGCTATTTTCCAACCAAACACCTTATCAACTTTCAAGATTAAATCCCATTACGTAATTTTTGTATACCCATTTTTTTCCTCTCAATTTTACTTCCAGCTACCACGAGGTTTCATGAAACTGGGTGTGAAACACTTTCACGTTCATCTAGACCTCTATATTATTAAAGAATTACATGGTGATTTGTGTAAGCCTATCTATTCAAACTCTTTTTAATCTTGTGCCAAGGTCAAATCCCATTGTTCAGGTTATTTGTTTGGCTTGTTGAAATTGACTTGTTTTTATCCCATGTTAATATTCTCTAGTTTTTGTTTTTTTATTTTGCCTTGTTCAAATCTTAAAATTTGTAGCTCTTCACTTGATCTCATTTTTTTGTAAATCATCATACATTTTTCAAATTTTTCTTTCAATTTTTATGCATATGTTGCATATAGTTTTCATATTTGTCCACTTTGATCTACATAATCTAATATGTCAAACACTACTCTATCAGTTTCCTTTCACTTGACATCAACTTATTAAATGTATCCCATCATATTAGGCTTCAACATTTCATTCAATTGTATTTACATCCCTTGCAAATACTTTACATAGTTATCTCATTTAACAATTTTACTATGCAAAACCATTGATGCTCCAAATTGTTGCAACATATCTTTGTCTACACCCATACACTATTTCAAATGAGTTCTTCACTAAACATATATAAATTGAATATAGGTATTTTCACCTTGTGTTGAGATCAAATTCCACTCTTTCCATCTTTTTTCCAGCCAAACATCTCAAAAAAATTCCAAAACTACTATTTACCTCTTTTTTGTATCCATATATTTAAAAATGATGTGTTGAATTGTAAATTATTCAGTAAGTCGTATTGATAATCTATATGCAAAAACATAACTTTCAAAAAATAAACCATTTTATCTCATTATGAAA